>JAIUCV010000238.1:0-600000 GCA_026724425.1 Erythrophleum ivorense | reverse complement strand
TCTGTGTGAACAGAAGAATCAGCATCATCCTCTTCATGCTTCCACTCCATATCAGTAGCTTCAGAATTGGAACCATCCATTTCGCCGTCACAGCTAATCTCACTGCAGTAGCTTCCAATGCTTATTTCTTCACCAGACCATATAGATAAGTTCTTTTCATCTACAAATTCGGCTTCTTGTTCTTGAAGAAAGCTCCCCTTGGAATCTGCTTCAATTCCAACATCATCAGAGTACTTTCCGCAATCCTCCTCCAAATCAATCTCTGACTTTGGAGATCCATCAGACAGGCTTGCAATATCTTTCATATCATCATCTCCTTGTTTCACCAAACTATTCTCCTCCATTGTAGACTTGATATTTTCTTCCTCCTCAAACCTTTTGGTGGAATCAATTTGTCCCATTTCTTCTTCATCCCCACGTTTCTTAGCATAGATTTCAATAAAGAAATCCATGCCAGTATCAGATTGCTTCTTTGGTTCACAGGGTACATTCAACCTCCGAGGGCTTAGAGCTTCCAGCTTCATACTCTTCTGGGTCTTCAAAATACGTCTCCTTGCAGACAAGAAGCTCTTCAATGGAGGCAAAGGAGCATGACGATGACCATTCAGAGAACAATAGTTGTATGGGCAAACCTTCATAACTGAAGTCCCTTCAGACCCAGTAGCCCCAGGATTAAGCATAAGGTAAGGAGGAAACTTCGAGTCTTTCAAAGTTGAAGAACAGGTAGCTCTCTGTGCATTCATATCAGAACAAAGAGCAACTCTAGAGGATTTTTTAAAACTTGGAGTCTTCGTTAAGGTTCTCACAAGCTTCAAACTAGATGATGATTTTGTCAATGTTTTTGCAGGTTTCTTGGCAGAAACCGAGCTATATTTTGAATTAGATTTAGAGTTTCGAAGACTCACAGGGAAGAGCTCCTTCTTTGCATCTGAACTGCTTGTGGGCTTCATGTAATTGGGTGACCCATCACTTGTTCTGACCAAAGGGGTCTGCTTTTGTGGGGAAGATGATACAGTAATAGGAGGAACATGAAGGAAAGGAGGTGGCTTTCCTGGTTGGGAGAAGCTCCTTTTTGAAGGTGATGATCTGAGAATCTCCATCTCAGAAAGCCTGATAGACCTTGACTTCTTCATCTTCTTCTTCATATCAGCTCCTCTGGTTTTCCCATCTTGGTTCAAGTTTGTCAAGCGTTTATCAGATTTAACATGATCAGCTCGGATACCAAGCTTACTGGGCACCTTTCTTTGTACCATATTCAAAGGAAGCTAGAATCAAAAATTGGGTTTTCCTTTCTTTGGCTTGCGGAGTTCAATCACAGGAAGAAAAGGAACCTTCTTGTGGCTTTGGTTTCTCCCATATGGTGGAAGATTGCATTGGAAAGAAAAAAGGCAAGAAGAAGAAGCGGGAGGAGGAGGCTTGAGACCCAAACAACCAGAGAGATTCCTCTCTCTCTCTCTCTCTCTCATACACACACACACACACTTTCTCTCCCTTGGTTTGGTTTAGTTTAGTTTAGTATGAAGTGGGTTTTCTTTGTCTATTTTCAACTGTAGTTCGGCAGATGATGAAATTTGAATAGGCCTGAGATAAGTGTGCGAAGATGATGGTGACTTGCACTAACAGGTGGTTTTTGGGACCCTTTTATTTTGTTTTTGAGGCATTTTTTCTGAGTAGAATTATTAGTTTCTGCAACATGGGAATTATTCATTGGCTTTGTGGCTTGTTTCTTAGAGTCAAAGCATTAAATTTTGGGTGATTTGATTCCCCAACTCATTCATCTTCAAAATGACAAAATTAACCTCCCTCCTGATTTGGATAAGGAACACTTTGTTTGCGACACATGAGGCAAAGCATGCATTGTCCTTGATTTGGAATACACTCTTGGCAATTGGGGTTTATAAAGGCAATCCCAATTGATCCAATACCATCTTCATTTCCAATCAATTGCCAAATAATAATGTTATAAAATGAAAGGGTAATTATTAATCTTTTTATCTGGAACACTGATATTTAACATCAAACTTGAATTCAAGGGCTATTCTTATCGAAATTGGTTACTACTATTGACAATTGGGCCCCTAATAAAGCAAAGCCAATTGATCGAATACTTTCAATGGATTTCCCTTTTCAAAAATTGCTTAATAATGGTGTCATATTTTTTAAAATATGGTTAGGAGAAATTTTTAGTCTCGATTGAAATTTTTTTTGGGGAATGATTTTAAAAGCATACTATTTAATATTAGATTAATATATGTAAGATTTTACTTATTCCCAAGGTAATAAAAAAATATCATTATCTCTTACTGACTAAACTAATTTTTTTGAATTAATAATAACTTGTTTAAAAAAAAAAGGATAGTTGTCTATGCAAATGTACAGGTTTTTTTTAAGCCAAAAAAAGAAATAGAAGATACAAAAAAAGAGTTCATACACACAGTCCGAGGCAAGCTAATAACTTATAATCTGTGCAAAAATAACTTATGAACAATGATTATGAAAATATTCCATATATATATAATATGGTAGAATAAAAAAATAATAGACCTATTTAGTACTAGAAAAAGAAAGGATTTTTTTAATATAATATTTATTATATTATTATAATCATTATTTAATAATTTTTATTTTTATTATTTTTAAATAAAAGTACCATGGTTAATTTTTATCTTTAAAATTATTTTTTATCTTATTTTTCATTTCATTTCTCTGTATTATGCACCAAATGACCTAGTCTTTTTTTGAAAATAGTAACAGATGGACCAAATAGAATTGGATGGTATGGAGTTAGTAGGGTTGTTTGGCTCTTTTAGTTGGGAGAATAGGAGTAGGAGGATAGTAGTTAAGTTGGTTCAGAAAGATTAACTGCGGGATAGGAGAGACTTGAATGTTCATAAATTGCAGAAAGCTCTTGAACTGTTGTGGGGAGTTTGTATCTCTTATCTGTTTTCCTTATCAATGAAGTTTCTTGATGGTACTTCCCTATCAGGGATGGCTATTTCTCATTTTCAATATCTAAAAGAGGACCACACAGTAACAACATAAAAAAGGGAGATTTCGTGGGGGAGAGCCAGATGATCAAGACAAGGGTAGTGTCGTAATTTCACATGAGATTTAGATTTTCAAGTGAAGGAGAGATTTGTATGTTTGTATAGATTAAGAAATGTCGATGGATGAGAGTTGAGAGGTGAGGTGATGCTTTTTGAAGTCAGGGAAGGAGAGCACTCAGGAAAAGACAAAGCCTCTGGTCGGCAAAATTGGGCTGCCGTGGGCCCTACCAAGGGCCTTCGGTCCAGACGCTCCTCTAAAGTTTCAAAGAAAGCAAGGAAAAGAAAATGATAAAGTAAACAAAAGCAAGCCACATTCGTGTATAATTTTTTGAGTGAATCATAAATTTTTTTTTAATTGATTAAATTTTTTATTTTTAAAAAATATATATACTTTACTTAAAGTAAAAATTTATTCTATACTTTAATCTAATTTAATGGTTTAACCAAAATATATTTTATTAAATCTAAATACATATTTTTAAACTAAAAAAATTAAATGAAGAATATTTTGATCAAAAAATTTTAAATTAGACCAAGAATAAAGTAATTTTTTATTTTAAAAGAAGTCTGTATATATTTTAAAAATAAAATAGGTATCTATGTAATTTTAACAAAATTTAAGAGAGATTTATATAGCTTATTTATATTTTTTTCATTCAAAATCAATTTTGTTCTTTTCAAAGTCACCTGAGTGTCAATTAGTTTTTTAAAAAATATATATATTTTATTTATTTTAGTATTCAAAAGTTTATTTTTTTTCCAATTCTATAAAATATTTAATTTTTGAAAATTGTATAACATTATTAGAAGTACTTTTTAAAAAAATTAAAATAGAACAAAATTATACTTGTGAATACTAAAATAATGTAAAAAAATATTTAAGAAATTTGATTAATCTTAAAAACGTATTTATTGGACCGAAATAAAGTCTTAAACGTTTATTTTTTGTCATAATTTAATCATTCTTCCAGGCATACATCACCGACCCAAGCTTACTTTAATGGTGATGCAAAGAGATCATTAACTAATTGAGCATGATCTCTTAAAATTAGAAGAGAATATCTTGAAGTAAGGTCAATGAAGGTTTTGAAAATTATTTAAAATCGGTTTGAAAGTGATAATTTTTGGGTGGACCGTTACAAAAAAGTCTATCCTGATGTTGTCAGGAAGAAAAAAATTAAGTGAAAAGAAAAGCCTATGTGAATATTTCTTGTGATATCATTAACCGGCACGACAATATTAATGGTGTAATATTCAGCTGTATGTAGCCCATTTGCGTAGGTTTCATGGGTTAAGTCTACCAAATAAGTTAAGAAAATAGTTTTTTTAATAAATGGAATATTTTTTAATTTAATTCTTTATAAAATTACACTTTTAATTTAATTCTTTATAGGTTAATTATTTTTAATTTAATCTCTCACTTTTTTAACTCGATTCCTTTCACATAAAATTAATATCAATAATATCCTTTTATTAATATATTATCAATGAAAATAATTAATGTGATAATATGTAATATATTTCTTTTAATAGTTTACTACTAATATTCTTGTATTAATCTATTATTAATTTCATTTATGGTAATTTAATATAAAGACATTATTAATAACGGTTTCATTTCTAAAAAATTAAATTAAAAAATATTCATCTATGAGGTACCAATTAAAAAATATCTTATATAAAGAACTAAAACAGAGTTCTAGTCCTCTAATAAATATTTGTTTAGGAACATAATTAAGGGACTTGGGAGTAGTTGATCCTCTAAAAAGTGAAAATAAACAAATTTAACCTGAGAGATATTGGAATTAAAATAATATAGTGCTACATTATTTACAAAGCATATGAGAAATTAAATTAAACGATCAATTATGTAAAGGTTATTTTTGTTTTTCCACTTTAATATGTTAGTTCAATTAGACATTTTGTTAGGATTTACTGCTTAATAGTAAATCAAACACTATAATTTGTTAATCAAAGTGTGACTCTATTTATATAACTCATCTTAGAGTGAATGTTAATTAGAACAACTTAATATAGTATGTTTAGAATCATTTCTATCAGAGTTCAATGGAGTTATTATTAATTAGTTAAATTGAATTTGTTTATTTAATTAATTTTTGTGTTTGGAACAAATCTTGTCTTTAGGTAAACAAGAAGACTCTAAAAGAGAGTTCTTCATGGAAAAATGAGGGAGGAGCAGGGAACTAATCTCTTATGTATGAACATTTTATAACTCAATATATTTACTTGAAATAAGATTTTTGGATTGTTTGGAATAAATTTTAAATATGGTAGATTTATCTATTTGTTTGGATTACATGATAAAAGGGTAGAATTCAATTGCATTGTTAATTTTACAATAATATCCTTGTTAAGGTTACATCATAGATATAATGAAAGATAAAGAAGTTTTTTTTTTGGGTCATCAAACTAATTCTTGATAATGAAATTCTATCAATATTAGTAGGATTTAAAAATCAAAGTAAAATTCTTTTAAAAAAAAATCACTTTAAATTACATTCTAACAATAAATTTTTCTTGATATTTCAATTTGAACACCTTTTGTTTTTGGTGGCCAGTTCAATTTGAACACATTAATTACTTGATAATGTAGAAGTAAATCTTGCAATTCTTCCCTAGTGGCAAAGCAATGCTAAATAACCTCATAGGTAATTAAAAAGTTGTTCATTTTATCTTCTATTTGTATTTAAATTTTGAACTAACACTCAGAAAAATTTATCATCCTAAACACACGAGGGTAAATAAGGTGCATCTTTAGAATTACTTAAAAAAAAAGACTTAATCTCTATTAACACCCAAGTTGGTCCGAAAATCCCTTCCCATATAACCAAAAAAATGCTTAATAACATAAAATTAATTACAATTAGATTAAAGATTAAAAAGAAAATTCAACCAATATATTAAATTCTCACATTCATACTTGAATGAAAAAAAAATGTATATATGCTTGATGTGCTCACACAAATACTTAATATGATCATATTCAAAGTATTAGGCACGTGAATGCCAAGGATTGAAGGCTCACAATTATTTTAAGCCTAACCCCAAATTTGCATTAAAAGCTAATGTGCTTAAATCAAAATATATAGGGGGAAAATGTATTACTACTAATAAAACTAAATGAAAAATTGTGATTAGTTAACCCTCATATACAAATTTTTTAGCTATCGAGCAAACTATTATAAGCCATGTCAAGTATGAATTTATTTTTTTAATAAAAATATTAAATTTAAAATATAAAATACTTAAATTCAACTCATTGTATTTTAATATATATATATATATATATATATATTAACTAAAGGCATAATTTTGAAAATGAGATGTTTTTGAGTAAGCTCTTTGATTGTGAAAGGTAAACCTTGTGTCCAAGCATTAAGCAGATTTGCTATATTCATTTTTTAAAAAAGATATTCCAATTAGTTATCATGCATCTTTCATATTCTTCTACCATTAAGGTGATGTCATTCTTGTTAAAAAAAAAATAGTGAGAAGGCTTGTATATTTATGAGAGAGAGAGAGAGAGAGAGAGAGAGAGAGAGAGAGAGAGAGAGTCATTAGTTAAACTATGAAGTTTATTTTATACATTATCATTACCCCCCCCCCCCCCCCAAAACAAGCAAAAGAAAAAGTTTTGTTGAAGCCATTATTGAGGTTTTGAATATTTTTGTTTTTAATTTAATTTTGAGCACAATCAACTAACTACTTCTAAAATGTTTCTTGGCCACACGACCTCCTCTTAAATCTTTTGGAGACGTTTGGTTGGTTAAAGAAAACGGAAAAAGTAAAGAAAAGCAAAAATAAAAATTATTTAATCTATATAATATTTATTACATATTTGTTATTATTATTTAAGAGTTTAGATTTTTATTTATTAATTTTTAATAAAAATGGAGGGATTATTTTTATTCATATTTTTATTTTTTTTATCCCTATCAATTTTACCTACTAAATAGGAATATAATTTTTGAAGATTTTATTAATTTTTATTTTTCTCTCTCATCTTTTGGCTGTATGATTAATTGTTCGAAATTGTTTACTACAGTCAAATGCTTTTTCCTAGAAACCAACCGACGCTGAATACCATAGTCACTTTCGGTGTTCATCTGCCTTTATTTAAATCTCTAAGCTTACGTAATATTGTCAATTATTTTTCCTAAGGAAGCAAAAATCAATTTTTTAATATTGATTTAGTACGATATTAATGATTAATTAGATGAACTAATATATGGTATTTATTATTAATAAAATAATTAAAATGAGTATTGATTTCTTAAAGTTATTTAAAAAAATGTATAGAGTCAGTTTAAATTACTTACAAATAATTGTTTGAATTTTTAAAATCAAAAGTTGAATTTCTAAAATTTTATATTCTAACAGATATATCTTTTTGTTTATTTATTTTTCACTTCAAATATCTCCACAATTGATAACATAATCAATTACAAAAATATTTAATGTGACAAATAAATTGATAGATTAAGAAAAAGGCAAATAAAATGACTTATTTATTGAAATTTAAAAATTCAAAGACTTATTTGATAATTTTAAATTTTCAAAGAGACATTTATAAATAACTCAAATTTTAAGGAATTTTTTTCATAATAAATAAAATTTCATTTTGCCTATGATTTCTTTCGGAGAGGGCAAAACATATGAGAGACACACACCAAAGTGACTTTGGACAAAGCGAGGTGGTTTTGTAATGGACTCAAGAATTCATCCACATGAAATGAAATGAAATGAAATAAAATGAAGGATTTTGCCTACCATTCATTAAAAAAGTGGCGTGCGATGCACGTGGCAATATCATTCAACCTTTTTCTATGAAAAACACATCTGATTTGAAAGTTATAAAAATATCATTACCTGTCAATTTTGTCAACTTTAAATTTCTAACGGAAAATTTCTTTTTTCTTTTCTCCACCTTCGTCTTTTCAACTTTAATGAATAAAATATATTATTATTTAACAAAAACAAAAAACAAAACAAAATGCTTCTTTTTTATTGAATAAAACTCATCTTTATTGAACAACTAGTAATGTGGGCCTTTAAATATCCAACGATCAAAAAAGTGAGAGAAAGATTAATAATTACATTAAAAAAATAAAAATATATATAAGATTGTCTTTTAAGGGTTTCTAGGACATTCCATTGGATTAGAGCTGTTGGTTGCCGAACTGACTTGGTGACTTTTTTAGGCAATTGTTGTTAAGAGGTGACACAAGCACGAGTTAAGTACACTTATTAAAGATGTATTATTAGTAAGTCTTATTTTGTGGACGGTAACCATTTTTCTCATTAAAATAAAGTAGTTGAAGTTTCAGAAAGCATGGTTGAAAAAATTGAATCTAATTAAATTGTTGGATGGAAGGACTAATGAATTAGTTATGGATTAATTTAGTTAATTGTCACGACTTAATATCTTAGGTCATGACGAAGGTCTAAACTAAACACACCAAAGTTAGCCTACTTTAGTAAACTAAATTATTTTGGCCATTTCATGTTTTATATATATATATATATATATATAAGAGTTGTTAAAAATCTAACATCTCTTTTAAAAATTAGATATTATAACCCTGTAATATAAACACAACCTAATACAATTATTCTCATAATTTCATTATTATCATATAGCTTTCCATACAATGCCTCAAAATGCGCCATTTGGATTCTAAATTAATAACTATTGTTATATGGTTCAGAAAGATTAACTATGGATTAGGAGAGACTTAAATGTTCATAAATTGCAAATAGCTCTTGAATTGTTGTAGGGTGTTTGTATTTCTATTTGTTTTTCTTATAAATGAAGTTTCTTGATGGTATTTCCCTGTTAGCGATGGCTATTTCTCTTTTTCAATATCTAAAAGAAAACCACGCAATAACAACATAACAAGGGGAGATTTCATGGGGCAGAGCCAAATAAGCAACACAAGGGTAGTGTTGTAATTTCACATGAGATTCAAATTTTCAAGTGAATGAGAGAGTTGTATGTTTGTATAGATTAAGAAATGTAGATGGATGAGAATTGAGAGGTGAGGTGATGCTTTTTGAAGTCAGGGAAGGAAAGCACTCAAGAAAAGACAAAGCCTTTGGTCGGTAAAAATGGGCTACCTATGGGTCTTACCATGGGCCTTCGGTCCAGATACTTCTCTAAAATTTCAAAGAAAATGATAAAGTAAACAAAAGGAAGTCACATTCGTATATATATTTTGAGTAAATAATACAATTTTTTATTTTTTTAAAAAAATATAAATTTCTCTTAAAATAAAAATTTATCCTAGAATTTATTCTAATTTAATTTTTTAACCAAAATATCTTTTATTAAATCTAAATATATATTTTTTAAACTAAAAAAATTAAATAGCAATTATTCAGATCAAAAAAAATTTTAATTGAAACAAAATATAAGAAAATTTTTTATTTTAAAGGAAGTCAGTGTAAATTTAAAAAATAAATGAGATATTTATATAATTTTAACAAAATTTAAGAGAAATTTATATAACTTATTTCTATTTTTTTCATTCAAATTCAATTTTGTTCTTTTAGAAGTCACCTAAGTGTCAATTAGTGTTTTTTTAAATATTTTTTATTTATTTTAGTATTCAAAAGTTTAATTTTTTTCAATTCTATAAAATATTTAATTTTTGAAAATTGTATAAAATTATTAGAAGCATTTTTAAAAAACTAAAATAGAACAAAATTATAGTTGTGAATACTACAATAATATATAAAAAAAATCTTTAAGAAATTTGATTAATCTAAAAAATGTATTTAGTGGACCGAAATAAAGTCTTAAACGTTTATTTTTTGTCATACTTTAATCATTCTTCTAGGCATACATCACCGACCCAAGCTTACTTTAATGGTGATGCAAAGAGATCATTAACTAATCGAGCATGATCTCTTAAAATTAGAAGAGAATATCTTGAAGTAAGGTCAATGAAGCTTTTGAAAATTATTTAAAATCGGTTTGAAAGTGATAATTTTTGGGTGGACCATTACAAAAGTCTAGCCTGATGTTGTCAGGAAGAAAAAAATTAAGTAAAAAGAAAAGCCTATGTGAATTTTTCTTGTGATCTCATTAACAGGCACGACAATATTAATGGTCTAATATTCAACCGTATGTAGCCCATTTGTGTAAGTTATCTAACAAATAAGTAAAATTTTATTTTATTTTATCATAGATGAAGTATTTTTTAATTTAGTTTTTTATGAAATTATATTTTAAATTGAATTCTTCACAAATTAATTATTTTTTAATTTAGTCTCTCACAAATAGATTTTTTTTAATTTAATCCCTTATAAATAAAAGTATTATGAATAATATTCTTTTATTAATTTACCATAAATTAAAATAATAGATATAATGATATATAACATATTTTTGGAGAGTTTATTAATAATATCCTTTTATCAATCTATTTGTAATTTCATTTACAACTGTTTAATATAAAGATATTATTGATAATTGTTTCATTTATGAAGAATTAAATTAAGAAATATTTATTTATAAGGGACTAAATTTAAAAATATTCTATTTATAAAGAACTAAATTGAGAAATATCTCATACGTGAGTGACCAAAACAGAGTTATAATCCTCTAATAAATATTTGTTTAGGAACATAATTGAGAGACTTAGGAGTTGTTCATCCTCCGAGAAGTGAAAATAAATAAATTTAACCTAAGAGATATTGGAATGAAAATAATATAATGCTACATTATTTACAAAGCGTAGGAGAAATTAAATTAAACGATCAATTATGTAAAGGTTATTTTGTTTTTCCAATTTGATCTGTTGGTTCAATTAGACATTTTGTTAGGATTTACTGCTTAATAGAAAATCAAACACTATAATTTGTTAATCAAAGTGTGACTCTATTTATATAACCCATCTTAGAGTGAATGTTAATTAGAACAACTTAATATAGTATGTTTAGAATCAATTCTATCGGAATTCAATGGAGTTATTATTAATTAGTTAAATTGAATCTGTTTAGTTAACTCATTTTTGTGTTTGGAGGATTCAGGTAAGCAAAAAGACTCTAAAAGAGTATCTATTTGTTTGGATTTCATGATAAAAGGATAGAATTCAATTGCATAGTTAATTTTACAATAATATCCTGTTGAGGTTACATCATAGATATAATGAAAGATAAAGAAGGTTTTTTTTTGGTCATCAAAGTAATTCTTGATAATGAAATTATATCAATATTGATAGGATTTAAAAATCATAATAAATTTTTTTTAAAAAAATTTCACTTTAAATTACATTCCAACAATAAATTTTTCTTGATATTTCAATTTGAACACATTAATTACTTGCTAATCCAGAAGTAAATCTTGCAATTCTTCCCTAGTGGCAAAGCAATGCTAAATAACATCATAGGTAGGCGTAGTAATTAAAAATTTATTCATTCTATCTTCTATTTGCATTTAAATTTTGAACCAACACTCAGAAAAATTTATCATCCTAAACATACCAATTCAATAAGGTGCATCTTTAAAATTACTAGGAAAAAAAAATCCCTTCCCAAACAACCAAAAAAATGCTTAATAAAATAAAATTAATTACAATTAGATTAAAGATTAAAAAGAAAACTCACCCAATTATTGAAATAGTAAATAAATTTGAACTCAACAATTGAGGACTTCTATAATATCAGGGTCACTGAATTATATAAACTATATTAAATTCTCACATTCATATTTGAATTAAAAAAAATGTATATATGCTTGATATTCTCACACAAATAACTAATATGATGATGTTCAAAGTATTAGGCACGGGAATGCCATGGATTGAAGGTTTACATTTATTTTAAGGCTAACCCCAAATTTATATGGTAAAATAAAACAAATAAATTAAAAGCTAATATGCTTAAATCAAAATTTCTAGAGGGAAAAATGTATTATTACTAATATAACTAGATGGAAAATGTAATTAATTAACCCCCACACAAATTTCTTAGCTAACGAACAAGCCATTAGGTTGACGGTCAAGTGAGGAATTTAGGGTTTTTTAAAAAATAAAAATCTTAAACTTAAAATACAAAATACTTAAATTCAACTTATTGTATTTTAATATATATATATATATATATATATATATAAACTAAAGGCATGCTTTTGAGAATGCGACATTTTTTAGTAAGCTCCTTGATTGTGAAAGGTAAACCTTGTGTCCAAGCATTAAGCAGATTTGCTATACTCATTTTAAAAAAAAAAAGATATTCCAATTAGTTATCATGCATCTTTCATATTCTTCTACTACTAAGGTGATGTCATTCTTGTAAAAAAAAATCATTAGTTGAAATATGAAGTTTATTTTATACATTATCATTAACCCCCCCCCCCCCCAAAAGTTTTGTTAAAGCCATTATTGAAGTTTTGAATATTTTTATCTTTAATTTAATTTTGAACACAATCAACTAACTCCTTCTAAAATGTTTCTTGGCCACACGACCTTCTCTTAAATCTTTTGAACACGTTTGGTTGGTCAAAGAAAATAGAAAAAAGTTTTAAAAAAGCAAAAAAAAAAATATTTAATTTATATAATATTTATTATGCAATTGTTATTATTATTTAACAGTGTAAATTTTTATTTATTAATTTTTTAATAAAAATACAGGAATTATTTTTATTCATATTTTTATTTTTTTATGCCTATCATTTTTACATACTAAATAGGAATATAATTTTGTTATTTTATTACTTTTTCTATTTTTCTCTCATCTTTTAGCTGTATGATTAATTGTTCGAAATTGTTTACTACAGTCAAATGCCTTTTCCTAGAAACCAACCGACACTGAATACCATAGTTCACTTTCGGTGTCCATCAGCCTTTATTTAAATCTCTAAGCTTACGTAATATTGTCAATTATTTTTTCTACGAAGAAAAGATCAATTTTTTAATATTGATTTATTACGATATTAATGATTAATTAGATGAACTAATGTATGGTATTTATTATTAATAAAATAGTTAAAATCAGTATTGATTTCTTAAAAATATTTAAAAAATGTACAAAGTTAGTTTAAATTACTTAAATGAATTTTTAAAATTAACAGTTAAATTTCTAAATTTTTATAATCTAACAGATATATCCTTTTGTTTACTTATTTTTCACTTCAAATATCTCCACAATTGATAATATATCAGTTAAAGTGACAAGTAAATTAATCGAATAAAAAAAAGGAAATAGAATGACTTATTTATTGAAATTTAAAAATTCAAAGACCTAATTGATAATTTTAAAATTTCAAGAGAAATTTATAACTAACTCAAATTTTAAGGAATTTTTTTTCATAATAAATAAAAATTCCTTTACCTGTGATTTCTTTTGGGGAGGGCAAAACATATGAGAGACACTCTCTAAAGTGACTTTGGACAAAGCTAGGTGGTTCTGTAGTGGGCTCAAGAAATTCATCAACAATGACCACGAAATGAAATAAAATGAAGGACCTTGCGGACCATTCATTAAAAAATGGCGTGCGATGCACGTGGCAATATCATTCAACCTTTTCTATAGAAAACAAATCTGATTTACTGATAATCATGGGATTAAGGATCTGCCTTTTTCGTGATTAAAGTATAATAAATTTTCAAATCACTCCCTTTTCTTTAGGAAAAATTCGAGTCAAGATTTTAAAAAAATTATTTTTAAAAAGACCTAGTTGTAATTTTTCAGAAAAAAATTATAAAAAGTTATAAAAATATTATTACCGGTCAATTTTGTCAACTGTAAATTTTTAATTGAAAATTTCCCTTTTCTTTTCTGTATCTTCATCTTGTCAACTTTATTGAATAAAAAAATATTACTATTTAGCAATAAAACAAAATGCTTATTTTGTTTTTTTGTTTTTGGAATAAAACTCATCTTTATTGAACAACTAGTGACGTGGGCCTTTATACAGACGTCCAAGAATCATAAAAGTGAGAGAAAGCTAAATAAATGCATTAAAAAAATAAAAATATATTTTTTTAAAAAATATCACTTCAAATAATAATAAATGAACAATAATTAATGGGTAGCTAAAAATCTTCTTTTATCTATATATATATATATATATATAGTCTTTTAAGATTTTCTAGGACCGTCCATTGGATTAGAGCCGCTGGTTGCTGAACTGGGTGGCTTTTCTGGGCAATTGTTGACAAGTGACAGAAGCACGAGTTAAGGGACACTTATTAAAGATGTATTATTAATAAGTCTTATTTTTTGTACAATAATTTTTTTTCATTGAAATAAAATAGTTGAAGTTACAGAAAGTATAGTTGAAAAAATAAATCCAACCAGATGGTTGGATTGAAAAACTAATAAATTGGCCATATTTTAATTTAGTTGATTTTAAAAATTGATTAAATAAAAACTTGATTAAAAACTGTAAAAATTAAGTGACTTAGTATTAAATTGGTCAAAATTTGATTTTATTTTTTAATTTAAATTAAAATTTTGACGTTTTGTCATAAAAATTTAGATATTTATTAGATTTTACTTAAATTATTTTATATTGATTTGTTGTCATATATAAATATTTTATCTAATTTTTATATTTAAAATATTTATATATTTTTTAAATATTATTTTACAATATTTGTATCAATTTAATTATAAAATATTATATATATATATATACCTTTTTAGTTTTTTATATGTATTTTAAAAAATAATTCAACTTTAATTTAACCACGATTAGATTAATAATTCATAAATCATTTTTTATTATAATTTAATGATAATTAGCTTGATTTTTAAGACATTTACAAAAAGAAATATTCTTGAGGATTATAGCTAATTAAAAGTTCTATATGTCTGTATACACATTCTATTTACACACTTTGCGTCGCTATTAATATATATGAAACTTACATTTATAAATCTTTGTTTAATAAGTTGAATATCCTTTCATATTGTAGCAGCTTAACAGAAAATAAATAAGATGTGCTTGTTAACAAAAGCTAAATTTGGTTAACTTATTTTAGAAGATAAATTTACCTTTCAAAAAATGCAGAATTTTTATTTTTATTTTTTTTTCAATTGCTCTGTATATTAACATAATAAATAATTTTGTGAAATGCAATATTATTTCATATTATATGTTATATTAGATATTAAGGTATATAAAATAAAAAATGTACAATAATATTTAAGATGTTGATGTTTAATACATTTAAAATTTATCATAAAAATTATATAAGCAGCAATTTATAAAAATTAACAAAGCTAATAAGATGTTTTATATAATCTCATAATAATTTAATAGCATGAAATACCATCAAAAATAATATTATCATATTTTAAAGGGAGAATTATAATAAAAGACCAAAAAATAAAAAAATTATTCTTAAGGACTTATTATCATTTGTTTTAAGATGATTACTATTGAGTTTAACAATAATTAGCTAATGATAAAGGTTTTTAAAAATAAATTTTTTTACTTCTTAATCCTTAATCATAATTTTTTTTTATTTTAAATTACCCTCATCATCTTATAATAATATATAGAGGTATCGTGAATGTTAACCAGCAATGCCAATATAGCAAGCGATCGAAGCTTCAATGTGGTAACAGATTTCTTGGATAACATTAATAGTCTTTCTTTTTTTTTTTTTTTTTCTTAAATGGTGTTGGATTAGTAAGCAAATTCAATAGAGAAAAACTATACTTCCGCGTTTTTCTTATCTTTTTTGGAGGGGATGGAAATAAAAAGATTTATCATATGATTCCACCATTCTTTTTTATTTTACTGTTCCAGAAAACTATACTTCCATTAAGGTTCCTAAAACTAAGTAAACCCATTATCATTTTGCACCCTTTCTTCTGATCTCTAACTATCTTTAATAGACTTGCACAATAGCTATGTTTTCATTTGGGGAATGTTGCGGTTCACTAAGTTGGAAGGACTAAAATGAGAACAAAATTATCTCAGAGACCAAAATAAGATTTTAACGAGTCAGGCTACAGGGGAGATCCATTCACTTAACATCAAACTCAAGACCCTCAGAATGCTCACCTTCCATTATTTATTCAGATCATTTCTGTGTTTTGAACTACTGTAATGTCTCATTTAGTTGAGAGTAATGTGTACTTTAGAGAGAAGAATGGGAATAGGATTGCTACCTTATGTATATTTGGTTGATTCTTTTATTGTTTGATTCCATTCAAGTGGGACGGTAGATTCTGCCATTTGAAAGAATGATTAATCCATCTAGAAAAAGATGGAATAGTTGGACACTCTTTTTTTTTTTGTTGGTAACGAATAAAATGTAAAATGCTCTTGTAAGTTTCTTGTAAGTTTTATATTCATTCAATGGCACTTAAAAAGTTTTAAAAAGTCAATAGCAATTGTTCCTCTTTCACTACGTACTCTCTCCTCTTTCAGCACCTAATCATCATGATTTTGTAGTTGCTTATTGCTATTACTATCCATTGTGACTATCATTTTAGTATAGCAGTGGTGGCAATTGCATTAAAAAAATTAAAAATAAATATTTTTATATTTTCTCCTATGATTATATTGTTATTTAATTATTGAAACAACATATTATTTTATTATTGATAATTTAAAAAATATTTTTACAAATTAAAAAATATATTTTAATATTTTTTTATTGAACGAATGTAAAAAAATTTTTTGCTAATTAAAAAATTAATAATAAATATTTTAATACATTTTTACCCAAGAGAATTATGGTTATTTGATCATTTTTTCTTTCCATTCTTGCATTATTTTCATTCAACCAAACACAAAAATGAAAACAGAATATCTATTTCTTTTTATAGCATATCAAATATAATTATTTTATTCTATCAAAACCTATTTTATTTTTATTCACATTCCCATTTCTAAAAAAATTATTTCGTGAATCAAACAGTTTAAGTTATTTTTGGTAGAGTAAAAGGATTTTTAAGAAAATAGAAAGGAGAATAGAAATGAAAATGAAATAAAATCCTATAACTTAAAATCATGTTTAGTATAATATAAAAAGAAATATGAATACTTTTCTATTTTAATGTTTGGTAGAGTGAAAATAATACAAGAATGGGAATAAAAGGTAAGCAAATAACCAAAGCACCCATAGAACCAAAAAATATTAAAAGAACTAATTTTTGGTATTTACCATTAAAAAAAAGAGAGAAAATTATAGTTAAGAATTTCAAGTTGAAATTATTTATAATTTTATACTGAAAAATCTTATTTTTGAATTATTCTTAAAGACTTATGAAACAAAAATTTTAATTATGCAATAAAATTATAATTCAGAATCTCAAATTAAAATGTTTAATTCTTCAAAATTTAACGTTTTTAATATAAAGCATTATTGTTATGTGGGATAAAATAATATTTTTCCTTTTATTTCCATTTTCAACAATAATTCTCCTCTCTAAATTAGATGGAATGGACGGTGTCATAAAATACTAACTTTGGAATTTATAAATAATTCTATCTCTAATATACCAATTTATAAATAGTTTACATTCATTCAATGTCACTTATAAGGTTAAAAAGTCAGTAACAATTGTTCTTCACTCACTCTCTCTCTCTCTCTCTCTTTCCTCACCTTCCTCTTTCAACCTAGCAAGCACCTCCTTGATAGTAAACTGTCTCTCACTAAACATTTTTGCTTGTAAAGTTGTAAATTATCACAAACCAGAACTTCAGGATTTAGGATCTAATATGCTAAATTTATTATATTTGGAAAAAGAAACAAAGGGATCACGTGCAAAGCTCTTCTTTCTTTGCTTTTCTTTTGAATTTTCACCCAGTCAAAATCAACAAAAAGATCCACACAATCAGAGAGGTTGTTAAATAAATTCAATCTAATCATAAAAAAGACATGTATGCATATTGAATGTATAATCACACTTAAAAATGTGTTTAAAATATGTATGTGTATATATATATATATATTGTTTTCATAATTTACTTAGTCTATATTTTTTTTGGTAATTAGTTTACATATCTTTTGTAAAGTAAAGTTATCTACAAAAATCATACAACCAACCCTTTTTATTTAATGGGCAAAACTTAGTTACATTTTTTAAGTATCTATTATCAAATTTTTCAACAAAAATACATAAAAGAGCTTTTTTAAATAGTCAATTGTGTGAAGTTGAAGTGTCCCCAAAAAAAAAATTTCCACATGTCATGTCGTTTGTTGAGACACTTAGTAGTAAACATCTCAAACATTGCACCTTAGTTTCCTTCCTTATTAGTTTCACAGGCTAAGACGTAAATCACAAGTAACTTAGCTTATTATAATTCTTGCAACAAGTTTCTGTCAGTTGAGAAAGCTGCTTCTCGTCTGAAGACCATATCCATCAAGAAATGTTTGCAGGCAGAGTTTTGCATTTTAGAGGGTAACATAAGCTGGCCGTGGAGGCAAGGCAATGAATGATAAGCAAAGGACAAAAAGGAAGGGAGGTTTCCATTTGAAGGAAGCCATGAAATCTCAAATTAAGCAAATGGGAGCAGGGGGAGAAGGGTGCAATATCATGTTTATTTTTCGTATTACCAAGTGAACTCCATCTTCTGCTAAATGAAAGATCATGTCTGTGCAGAATCAAAGAATCCTTTTCCCCATATTTTTCAGCTGAAAAAAAAATTTATACAGAGATAACATATCAGAATCATTAGTACATTGACTCTCACTTCCCTACCACCCATTCTAGGCTTACAAAACATAATTATCCTCCCCGACTCCCAAAGCTCGAGTCTTAGAGCCATATGCAGTGGCAGTGAAAGGTACCATGTATTTGAAGTTTTTGTTCCTCCCTCTTTCGGCAACTGAAATAAAAGATTATGTCTACACACAGAATCAAAGCAACGTTTTCCCCATCTTTTCAAGCTGGAAAAATTATGGTTCTTGGGGGTACAGATATTGAGGGTTAATGGTGCAAAGATGAGGAACAGTGGTACCAAAAAAATGCTTTGAAACTTTTGGACCATTGACCCTCAGATTTGTATCATCAACTCTCACTTCTCTACCGAAAACCCCCCAGTACCCACTCTGGGCTAGCACAAGTCCCTTTCCAACTCAAGTTTTCAGTCTTCGATTCATGTGCTATGGTAGTAAAAATACAAATGTCGGCCATTATATCAAATACAAATTTGGTGGACTCGACATATTTATGAATTGAAAAGCCTGGCCAAACAGCTGCTTTAAGAGGGTTAACAATAACAGGTGAAAGCCCCTCATCATCGAAAGACTCGGAGTGAGTGGTTAACACTAGTGAAGCCTCCATCAATCATGAGATTCTCACCACTTACATACCTTGCATCATCGCTTGCCAAGAAGAGCACGGCATTAGCCACATCATTAGGAGTTAATTCTACCCCCTGCAAATTGGCATTCCTCCTGACAAAGTCACGGAGACCAGCCATGGCATCCTCAGTTCTCTCCTCTTCAGGCAAATGAGCTAAAGCCAAACCAGTAGGAACAGCATAAGGTGACACACAGTTCACTCTTATTCCATGTTTCCCCAGTTCAGCTGCAACATTCTTTGTGAGCCCCCAGACAGCATGCTTGGACCCTGTGTATGCATGTGGTCCTAAACCCCCAGTGGTACTTGCTACACTGGATAAGGAAATGATTGATCCCTTCTTCAATGGGATCATTATTCGCGCAGCATGTTTCATCCCATGGAATACTCCCTTCACGTTTATATTAAATACCTTCTCAAATTCTGATAAATCCACATTGCGGATATCAGGACAAGGTGATCCAGAAACTCCGGCATTGTTGACCATAATGTCAAGGGTGCCAAATTTACCCACAGTGAAGTCCACTGCAGAGCGAACATCATCCTCTACGGTAACATCACTATGGAAAAAGCAAACATTTGGGTCGTCGCCAAGGGATTCACAAACCTGCATGCCAAGGCTGTCTTGCACATCAACAATGCAAACTTTGGCACCATGGACGCGGAATAGGCGGACAATGCTTTCTCCAATTCCAGAAGCTCCTCCCGTAATCAATGCCACTTTACCTAATAACCTGAGGAAGAGAGATATCAATGAACTTAATGTCACACAGTATAAGTGGGGCAGGGGTAATGATGCAGAACAATACAGAAAATAGATCCCCTAAAAGCACATAGAAGAGTATAGGCAAGGAAAGTTACAGAATCAGAACATGGAATAGCAAATAAAGAATGAGAATATGAAAGCGAGTATTTTTTAAAAACAAAAACCAAAGTACTCATGGATTTAATTCTGACTATCTATATAAGATCCAACTGTCACAATGTGCTCTTTTTATCTCTCATAATAAGCACTTTTTTCGTGTGATATTTTTGTGATGTACACCTATGGATCTATCAGTAATTTTATGGCAAGCAAGGAAAGTAATAAAATGACAAGTACAAGTCACTCCATGGGACTACCTTAGCTTTCCCCACAAAATTAAACTGAGTTTACTTGGAAAGAATAAAAGAATGATTGATCTCTCTTAGCTCCTAGCTTCACCTAACACTTAAACTCTCACATATCACATACAGAAATGGTTTCATTGCAAGACTAGCAGTTTTTTTACCATGATGCATGACCAGTTCAAGTATTAGCACAAGAGTCCATCATTTTGGAAACATGGATACAACATCAAACCAGACTATTGTGCCACTTCCTTTTTTTTTTTCCTGGTTCGAAGCGTTGTACCACTTAAGAAGATCATATATGTAAATCATCCTACCTCCAATGTATTTAAATATCTATCTTTACTTTCACCCTACACCAATGTGTTGACCTACTCACAATATACTTCAAGGTTGGGGAAGAGTGGTAAGACAAACATTCGTCAATCCTCTACAGTTACGAGGAAGGCAATAGCTGCCCTGTACAACCAGAAGAGGTAAGAGAATGCGTCATGCATTTAACATTATAAAACTTAATTCTTAATGAAGGAGTTTGCTCTCGCTACCTAGGAAGATGATAAACCACAAAGGCCACTGATGGAGATTCCATATAACAAAACTCGGAGCTAAATTGCCCAGTGGAGATACCATGTGACAACAAAACTATAAAAAGATGTACCAAAAAGAGCTTTGATGAAGTTGCTTAACTTCCAATATGAACTTGGTTGTGAAATGCTTCAAGAGAATCAGGAGAATCATTTTTCACTTTTACCCCTTTCTTATGAAAGTTATACTTGAACATTAAGCGTTTTGATTTTCTGGCCCTAAGCTTAACATTAAATTTGCTACTAGGTGTTTACCATTCATGTTCCTTGTAGTCTCTTACATTTGTAAAAATTTCATTGTCTTCTTATTAATTTTGCCCAACATGCAGAGCCGCATACTGATATTAGA
Source organism: Erythrophleum ivorense (assembly GCA_026724425.1). Taxonomy (NCBI): domain Eukaryota; kingdom Viridiplantae; phylum Streptophyta; class Magnoliopsida; order Fabales; family Fabaceae; genus Erythrophleum; species Erythrophleum ivorense. Next base: position 578,617 of record JAIUCV010000238.1, on the reverse strand, counting down.
ACATGACATACTGAACACTGTAAATTTGTAAAACTCTTTATGACAAAACATGGCTGACAAGTTAGTAAAGAAACTTCTAAAGATTTAAAAAAAAAAGAAAAAACAACAACAAAAACAGAAACAGAAACGAAAAAAAAATCATACTCAATGAAGTAGGACTTAGGAGTTTGGCTAGGAAAGGGTAGTGAAGATCACTGCAGAAAAGAAGTCATATGAAATCAAACAGTAAAAGAATATGAACCAAAAAAAAAAACTGCACAAAACGCTGATTCTTTGGGAAAAATGGGAGAGCCAAGGGCAAACGTGAAAACAAGCTAAATTAAATTTGTACACTGACAGCTACATATGTAAGAGTTAACTACCAATATAGGAAGAGAGACAGTTGACAAGAAAAATCTATTGAAGATTTGATAAAATTTCAAAGTCAACTATGTAGGAGGGTTTAAGAGTTTGAAAGAATATTAAGAGCAGTGATTGAGGATTACGCAACAAAGGAGTAATAAAAAATCAAAGACAACAAAATTAAACAGAAGAATTGCAGAAAAGAAAAAATATATACTTTGGAAAAACAACTGGAGTGCACAGGAGCAAACAGGATTCATTTGATTTGTACACAAACAAGTATATCCAGGAAGTCAAAAATAAGAAGATAATAAAAAAATAAAGGCCACAGCAGAGTGAGAAGTTAGAAACATCCATCATCTTTTAAATTAAGAATTTTAAGCTCAAATCCAAGCAGATATCTCCGTATTTGAAATTCAAAGATATAATTAAATAGTGCATATAATCGAAAGGGACCCAAAGCTTCTAGCAAAAACAAGGTGAGTTCTGAAGCGTCAAAACGAGTCAAACTCAAGCCAACTCGCCATTTCCAAGCCAGAAAATTTTGCTTATAAGCTTACATAAATCTGATAGTATACAAGTTAAAATCCATTAAGTTGCTTCAAGTAGATCTAAATCGAAAAACAGATTTCGATCGCCCCCAGATGGATTTGAGATTGTGTACGCACAGTTGCCAACAGAAATCCAACAAACAACGGGATCGAGAAGCCAAACATATCTTACCTTTGGGTCGGAAGCGAGGTCCGAGCATTGGTGTCGAGGATGGACATATCTGTAGTATCTTACGGTCTTCCCACTCAGTACCACGCCTAAGATTTCTAGCGTGTGTGTGTGTGTGTATAAAAAGTCTATATGGCAATGTATTAAAAATGAGATGGAGTGTTAAATTGGGATAAAGAGTGTTGTATAGAATTATAGTTGAATCGTTTTTCTAATATATATATAAAGTATAAATATATAATATTCTTTAATTAAATTAATATATATTATAAAATAATATTTAAAATAGATATAAATATTTAAAAATATAAAAAATATTTAAAATATTTTTATACGACAATAAATTTAAATAAAATGACTTGACATGAGTTCATACAAATGTCAGAAGTTCCTGTCAAAACTTTATTTTAAACAAAATAAAACATTAAAAAAAAGTTAACTTTCATAATAATACTAAAAGCAAACGGGGTAGTGGGATTTTGCCCACCTACACTTACAAGCTCTGAGTACATGCCAACTTGTCATAAATCTATAACGATTTGGGCTGCACTAGGATTTCTTTACGGCTTTTTGATTTGAATGCATTGTTTTATTTAATTTTTTAGCTAAATCCATATTTGAAAAAAATATTACACCCAAATCCTATATAAATGGTCAAAGTTGGATTCATTGAAGCCAAGTTTGGTGTAGCACGGATTTTAAGAGCAGAAATTGGATTTGTGAGAAGTAATGAGAAGGTAATAATTAATGAATGATTAATACATAATTATGCAATAATTGTTGTACAATGAAGTAGTTAAAATTAGTTATGGTTGTTTGTTGTGATAGAATTAGTAAGTAATGATTATTGAATGATTAATTAGTTAAAATTAATTAGTATTAATCTATTTAATAAATAAGTAAAATGATTAAAAATTAATAATGATTGTATGATTAGTTAGTTAAAATGATTGATTAATTTGTATGATTAATTACTTAAAATTAATAATTAATAATTAATATTAGTTATATAATAATTGATTAATAAATTTATTTAGATAATAAATACTAATAATTGTTAAAGAAGTTCTAAAAAAATAATTATTAAGGAATAAAATAAATTAAAATAAAAACAAATGAAGAAAATTGCATGGAGATATAAATAAAATTGCAAATTTTTGTGTTAAAAATTAATAATAATATAATATGCTTTTAAGTATGAAATAAATTAGATTAATACTACCAATGTTATTTTTTAACAATGTACAAGAAGATAATTTATTCGATCATATATATATATCAAAAGTAATGATTGCTAATACCACAACGAACTCTCCGCCTTTCACGTTGTGGTCGCCCTTGACCTACAGGTGCTTCATGTTATTCATGTTGGTGATCTGGAGGATTGTTAGTAAAAGTAGGCAGTGAAGAATTTAGATCAAACATGGGAGAATGCACAGGGGGAATTAGATGCTGAGGGGTCATAAATCCATAATGTGATGATCCTCCAATTTCAAAAAATTGACTACCGTATTCAGTATCGAAGATCGTTGGGTCATCAAATAATGACATGAATGACCCAAATTGAGAGTGACCAGGAGATTCAAATTGAGACATAGGCGAAGGAGGCACATGATAGGAAGGACCAGCTTCTCCAAAGTCTGCAGATTGGCTAGTTGGCATAAAAGAAGATGGATCAACTGTACTAGCGTGTTGTTGTGTCACAACACCTCCATCTAGAGAAGACGACATTGAAGCACCAATACCAAGACGATTTTGTTCATCAGGGTCAATAATAGGTAATCGAGTTGATATGTAACCTTTACGTTTTTTGCCTGGCCTGCCTTCTGGAATTTCTGGTCATGGTAAATCTGGTGCAGGTGGAGCAGGCTGGGAGACCATCATGAAGCGTTGTTCTCCAAGAGCTAGTAAAATATTCATTTGGTCTCGACTCACTCTCTCTCGATAGTTATGATAATCCATTTACGGAGGGTCCTGAATGCTTAACCTATAGAGGTCATCAGCAATATCGGCTTGAAAAAAAATTACACTAGTAAAACAAAGATATATAATATATTAAAAAAATAAAAATAATAAAAATGATAAGTAAAAAATATACTGCAAAACCAACAGCACCACTAGCGGGGTGGCTCCATCGACTAGTGCGGGTCCAATACCATCGCATATACTTAGAAGTACGATCCATGGGTGCTGAAGCTATAGGTGCCTGAGATAATGCATTTTGCCATGCATTCCATGCTTCAACAAAGCTTATATGCTCTTCTTGCCAATCTGTTGATGTTTTTCCTCGCAACTGTAATGTATGGCAAGCTCCTAAATTGATTGGAAAAGTGAGGATTGGTTGCTGCCTGCCAAACTGGCGAAGCACACGATCTGGGTGGTGCCATTCAATGATATGAAAGCAAATGAGGGGCACTGAAGCTAGCCAAATGTCTCGAGATACCAAATAATATTGTGGAATAAGTTCTCGCACATTGTCTGATTCATATGGTTGCCAAATAATCTATACCCAAAATATGAAAATGGTATAATTAGTACATCATATACAATAGTTGATTTAATAAAAATCAATTCATGCGAAGTGAAAAAAACCTCATTATCTCGCATTGCATCTAATAAAATTCGATATTGTCGTAAGGTTATGACCCCAAGACGAGGAAGTCGTCCCACATTTTTCCATCTGTGGTTCAAAATAAATATGTCACAATATGTTGATAGAAAAATAAAGAATATTTTAAATATATGTAGTATGTACACATTATTGATTATGTCTTACCTGAACCCTAAAGGAGGTAGTAGTGGATAGATATCAATCTGGGGATCTGGCTGTGGAGGTCTTTGTGGTGCTAACATTAGGAATCTATCCCATGCCCATAGATGAAGTAGAGTCAGACAACCACCTATACCCTATTCTTCTGGATTAGTTGCATTGCAAAGCTCCCTATACAAGTGAGCTAATAGTGCAGATCCCTAACTATATTCGCCAGCTTGCTCAAAATCCCATAACAATGGAAGGTACATCAAGTATACCTTGTGACTAGATCTATCCGGCATAAGAAAACCACCGATCAGCTTCAATATATATGCACGCGTAAATCGTTGCACATCTTCATCATTTGCATCATCTGACAGTTCATTGAAGTTCTCAGCCAACCAACTAATGATAACCCTTTGTCCAGTTCTTTTGTCATCTGGGGGTGTAATTCCAAGTAGTCACTCACATGTTTGTGGCCATATAAAATTTGTGCGACCAATGATAGGCCTTCCCGTACACAGGAGGCCTAACTATACAGCGACATCTTCCAAAGTAATCGTGCATTCTCCGTGGGTAGTGTAGAAAGTATGGGTCTCGGGCCGCCATCTCTCTACAAGTGCTGACACAAGTGATGGATCATATTCAAACTGGCCTAATCGAGCAGCACCATAGAATCCAGCTTGTCGAAGATAGTCAAAAATAGCAAGAGGAGGTGGAGGTAGTCGATCACTATGCATGACACGTCGTGCCTAGAGCACTCGGTCATCCTACAAAAAATTAAAAAATATTATATGTATAGTATTACAATTGAATCAAATTAAGTATAAAGTATTATAAGTATCAGATTATCTTATGTGCCCAAGCCATATAGCTTGTGACACATGTCGTGTCTGGAGATATAGAAGGGAGCCATCCTCTAGCCCTGGCCGAATAACCTACTATGGACGTGCCATTACTCCAAATTTCCTGCATAGCTCATTATGTTATAAATAATACAAAATATGATAAGTCTTAATCATCAAAGATAATAATAATTGGTTATTATACAACACAATATTATCTATTAAAATACAAAGTCTCAATCCATATATATTGAGGACAAGTTTTTATACATATACATATTCACGAATAATAAAATATATTCAAAAACAAGGTTTTGACTCATACATTGCAGCCAATATTTTATACATAAATATGAAAAAGTTTAGTTCTACTATTGTCTAGTGGGGTGACGGTGTAGACAAGTGGAACGATTATGACTAATTTCTTTGCATAACCCGCACTTATTTGGTTGACTCGGTTGTATCCAATCCATCTCATTGCGTATGCATGTTGAACGAGGGTGACCTTTGCTCGAATCATCGATGGATCGAGAATCAGCTTTGGCGAATCTATCTGTGGCCAATGAACTTCACCCCCAATAGGTTGAAACTCATTGCTATATGCACTGTGCATCGTTTCCAATTAAAAAATATGGTCAACAAATTGTAAATAGTCAAGGCCAACATTACCACAAGCTGCAATAGCATGTTGACATGGGTATTTTTCAATTTGAAACTCGCCACAATCATATTTTCGCTCAACTAAGTTTACTTTGCAACACCGACCAAATTGACGATTTTGGACATCATATGGCTCCTCAACCTCAAAAGATGCCGCTCTTCTATCAAATGCGCAAACAACACATGCAGAGACAGCTTGAGTAATTAGAGCCAATTTCTTTGTAAGCGTCTCACAAAATACTTGATCGGTCGTGATCAGTGCATGCACTTGTTGTGCTCGTTCAACAAAATATCTATTTACCTTGTACATGGTTGCCTTGGCGAGACCAGTTATAGGCAAACTCCTGACACCCTTAAAGACATTGTTCATTGTCTCGGCCAAGTTTGTTGTCATATGACCATAGCGTCGACCCTATATATCGTAGGCTCGTGACCATTGCTCCTTGGGAATATCAGCTATCCAAGTAGTTGCAGGGCCATGTAACATTGCTAATTCGGCCAAACGTGCATCAACAACATGACGCTCATATGCATATTCAATATTTATGAATTTTTCCTTCAACCAATTTGTTCCATGTGTTTTATGCAAGTTACAAGCCACATGTCGAAGACAGAAAACATGATACCCATATGGTGCTTGCCACCCTACCCTCGAATCAGAAATGGCATATAAAATTGAAGGATGTCTATCTGATATCAAGCAAATTCCCCTTCTACTCTTGATGACACTTCTACGAAGATTGAAAAGGAACCATGCCCAAGCTCCTCGTGTCTCTCCCTCCACAATAGCGAATGCAAGGGGCACGACCTTTCTATCACCATCTTGAGATACAGCTATAAGTAATGTGCCTTTATATTTTCTATACAAAAAAGTTTCATCGACTTGAACAATTGGTTTGAGGTGTTGAAATGCATCAATACATGACTTGAATGCCCAAAATACTCGACAAAACATCTTCATAGGTTGCCCATCAAGACTGTCTTGTTGACATTGTTTATTTGAAAAATAGACAACTGAACCAGGCATGAAATGTTGAACAGCAGCCAACCACCTAGGCAATATTGCATATGAGCTTTCCCAATTTCCAAATGTAATGGCAAGAGCGCGATGTTTTGCTTTCCATGCCTTTCTATAAGACACAGTATAGCCAAATAAATTATGCATTCTCTCAATGATTTGAAAAACTTTAACCTCTGGTTGGTCCATCACCATTGCCATGATACACGACGATATCACATCAGAATCTAACTTCGGGTGGTCTTGAGATAATATTGAAGACAAACATGTATGTGGTCCCCTATATTTTGTAATCTCTCAATGTGTTCTTTTTACTTTTTTAATGCTCTACTCTCCAACTGCAACTGCGATCATAGTCAGTACAACGATATTCTTCATTTTTTGCAGAAGAATGATACACATGAAATGTATGGTGCACTTGTATGGAATAAAGCTTAACTGCACGATGTAATGCCTTTATATCTACATATTGCATGCCAACACTTAATTCTCAATTATTGTTCAGATTCATAAGCTCTCCTCTTCCAGGAAAATTAAGACCACTTGTTGCCTCTGTATTAACTCGCGTGAAAAAGGCAAGTGCTGGGTTATTATATTCATTTGTAGTTTCATTAGTCTTCGCATTAGGCTCATTATCATCTTCATCATCGTCATCATCATAATCACCAGGGATGGCAGAATTATATTCATCCTCATCTTCAAATTCATCCATTAGGTCTTCTGTTGCATTTATAAGAGGTTGAGGTAGAGTATTGCCTAATACTTGATGGGATGAACTCGGCTGAGACATGTGTTCTGTAAGAGGAATGTTATATTGATCACCATGGCTGGTTTGCATATCAAATGGGTGAACATCTCCAAGATATGTACTGAATAAGGATGTCTGTTCTAGTGTCTCATTCACATTACTAGTAGATGGGAGTGTTAATGCAACATGATCATCCTCTGGTTGTGATTCAAGGTTCAAATCCACTTCATTATTTGAGATACATGCATATAATTCTGCGCTAGTCAATTGAGAGGAGAATCGTGAATTTACTTGCCACATCTCTTGCACATCTGAATCATCTTCTAACTTACATGCTTGGTATCGTGTTGGATTTAAAGACACTGGACACCTATATATTAATTCAGATATAAATTGATTTGGACAGAGTCGTAACTTTTGTCCAACCATTTGCTTCAATCTTTCCAAAGTGGTGTTTGAATCAACTGTCATTATCTTCATTCTGCCACACTCAAATGTTATACCATCTGGACCATCAAAAATTCTTCCATTTGCAAATATACATACAATCTCACTTCTATTGGTTATTATTTTTTTCTATAATAATGTTTTCAAATAAAAAAATATAGAAAAAAAAATAATTTTAACAAAATAACTCATATACAAAAAAAATATACATATTAAAGACAATAAAAGTAAACAAAACTAAGATAATAATTAAAATAATTACAATAAACATAAATATACTACAAAATAGACATATGAATAAAATTTAAGGAAATGTTAAGAAAATAGATACAACCAAGATAAATAAAAAAGTAATGTAAATAAACTAAATACAACCATAGAATTCAAAGTAATCATATAAGCAACGAAAATAAATGGACAAAACTAAATACACCATAATTAATAAATTCACATATAATAAATTTAGACAATAATTTAAATATACCTAAAATAAGTATTAAAAAATAAATAATAACATGCCAAATGTTACCAAAACATAATGTCACTAAAATAAATACATCAAAAAATTAATGTAACCAAACAAAATAAATATAATATTAGGATTTAATAGACACAAAATAAATATAACAAAAAAGGTAAAGATAATAAATATAATAGCAAGATAAATGCAAATAGTATAAATATAACAAAAAATGTAACCAAACAATATAACAAAAAATAAGTATAAATAAAATAAATATTGCACCACAATTAATAAATTCACATATAATAAATTTAGACAAAAATTTAAATATACCTAAAATAAGTATTAAAAAATAAATAATAACATGCCAAATGTTGCCAAAACTTAATGTCACCAAAATAAATATATCAAAAAATTAATGTAACAAAAAATAAATAAATATAACATTAGGATTTAAAAGACACAAAATAAATATAACAAAAAATATAACAGCAAGATAAATACAAATAGTATAAATATAACAAAAAATGTAACCAAACAATATAACAAAAAATAAGTATAAATAAAATGAATATAAACAACAAAAATTATACCTTAAAAATTTCTAAGCAAAATAGCCAACAAATTAAATATCATATAAATAAGTACAAAAATTAAATAAATATAACATTAGGATTTAATAGACACAAAATAAATATAACAAAAAAGGTAAAGATAATAAATATAACAACAAGATAAATGCAAATAGTATAAATATAACAAAAAATGTAACCAAACAATATACCAAAAAATAAGTATAAATAAAATAAATATAAACCACAATTAATAAATTCACATATAATAAATTTAGACAACAATTTAAATATACCTAAAATAAGTATTAAAAAAAGAATAATAACATGCCAAATGTTGCCAAAACTTAATGTCACCAAAATAAATATACCAAAAAATTAATGTAACCAAACAAAATAAATATAACATTAGGATTTAATAGACACAAAATAAATATAACAAAAAATATAACAGCAAGATAAATGCAAATAGTATAAATATAACAAAAAATATAACCAAACAATATAACAAAAAATAAGTATAAATAAAATAAATATAAATAACAAAAATTATACCTTAAAAATTTCTAAGCAAAATAGCCGACAAATTAAATATCATATAAATAAGTACAAAAATTAAATAAAATTAATACAAAATCAAATATAAATAATATATATAAACAAACATTAAATATCCACTAAATAGGTATAACAAAAACATCAATTTGAACAAATTAAATAAATAATGCAATATATATACAAAAATAAATAAATTCCATTAAAGAAATTTAACACAATAATAAATTTGGACAGAGTAAATAAAAAATAATTAACAACAAATAATTAATGACAACATAATAAATATAATAATAAAAATCAAACATTATTACAATAAATATACAAACATTATATGCAAGCTAAATACAAATAATAATAAATAAAATACAATCAAAATAAATATAATATTAATAATTTATGCAAACAAATTTTTCATTAAAATAAAATAAATAGAGTCACAACAATAATTGTAATTAAAATAAATATAACAATATATTAAATATAAATATATAATTTAATAATTTATAAAAATCACTAACCTTGTTGAGTCAGAGAAAAAAGATTAAACCAAAGAGTTGCGTCCTTTCAGCAAATAAAATAGATCAGTAGGAGAACTTTTGTTGGTTGAAGAAGATGAAGATCTATGGAAATTGAAGAGAATGTAATGCCTGGAACGTTGAAGTAGATGAAAAAAAATTTTCTTATTGATAAAGAGAAAGAAGAAGATACATATTTAAAGAAAGAATAGATCAAAGGAAAAAAAATTAGTCAAATTTCTTTTCTCTATTATCAAATCAGGGCCCTGTAGTTGGACCCTGATTTTTCTAAAACTACACGCCTAGCTTGCAAGTTAGGCATGTAGCCTTTGAAAGGTCGAGCAAGCTCGGCTTTTCAAAGGTCGAAGGCCAAGCCTATAAAAGGCTTGGCCTTCAATGTTGCAGGCAAGGCCTGCACGTTGCAGGCCTTGCCTGCATATATATGTAGGCTAGCCTACAAATGCAAGCTAGCCTACATATATATATATATTTGATATATGATGGAAGTCATGTAATTATTTTTTTTAATTTTTTTTTAAAAATTAGAACCATTGGTTCCGATTTTCTATTTAATTATTTTTTTAAATTTTTTTAAAAGTCGGAGCTAATGGTTTTGATTTTCACAGTTTTTATGGGATTTTGGTAAATAATTTGTACAATAATAGATTTGACAATTTTTTTAAGTAAATAGGATCCTGCTCAAAATGCCATTTCTTTATATTGTTTAATTTTTTAAGAATAAGCAACTTACTCCTTTTTTTTTTAAAAATACTCATTTATAATTTTCGTAGCATTTGATAATCTAAAAAAAAACTCTAATCCAAACAGCTTAGTGTACGTTTAGATTTTAATTATGCAAATTTGATTTGGATCAACTTAATTTTAGTTAAAAATGAGTTTATATGACTGTGATTTTTGTTAGGAAGTTTTTATTTGAAAAGTAATTTTTGCCCTTAATATAGTTTATCCAATGTAGAAGTAGTTTTTTTTTCTTTTCACTTCATTAGGGTTTTGGAGGACAAACATGATTTTAGAAAAAATTCAATGCCAAACCAAATGAACAAAATTTTTAGTCATTCAAGCATTAAACCAAGCACACCCTTAAATTGTAGTAGAAGTAATTCTTTTGCTATGGGGAGAGACTAGAAATTAGTTATTTCTCCTTTGAAGTATAAGCAAAAAAAAAAAAAGAATTATTATTTCTAAAATACAAATGCTTTTACTCAAAATCATTAATTATGGTATTACTTCTTACATTTTTTACCAGTAGTATTATCTTTTTTTTTCATTCTCATTTCTTCTCTTACTCTTATATACTTATTTTGATGTATTTTTATATTTTTACTTTTATTTTATTCAAAATATTTTATATATTTATTGTGATTTTATTTTTTATATTTTATTCAAATAAAAAAGAAAAAAATCTAATTAAAATTAATCATAATGGACATATAAGATTATTTATCTACAAAAATAATATTAATTGCAAATTGAAATTTATACATTCCATTTTTAGTTACTTGGTAATAAAAAATACCTTTTTTTAAAAAAAGTTGTCAAACAAAATAATATTAATGAAGATGCTTAGCTCATAAAATTTTCAAACACAAATATGTCATTAGTCATTGCCAAACTTGTCTTACCGTTGGGTTGGAAGCCTGGGCCAAGCACTGATGTCGAGGACGGACATAACTGTAATATTTTTGGGTCTTTAAAAATGATTTATGATTTAATAATTTGCTCATAATTAAATTAAGGGTAAAATTTAAAAATAAAAAATAAAAAAGTATATATATATAATTTTTTTATAATTAAATTAATATAAATTTTATAAAATAATATTTAAAAATAAATATTTTAAAAATATAAAAAATAATTACATTATTTTATATATAACAAAAAATTCATGTAAAATAGACTGAATAAAATTTATAAAATATTATAAATTTCTATCATAAAATGTTAAATTTTTTTTAAATTAAAAATTAAAAAATTATTTTTTGATTTAGTGTCAAATTTGTTTGTTTTTATTAATTTTTAACTAATTTAATCAATTTTTTTGGGCCAATTTTGGGAGTCAAAATGAACTAATTCACCAAATTTTTTATTCAACTAATTGACTGGAAGCACATAGAGTAGTGGGACTTTTTTTTTTCGGATATACAGGGGGCAAGACCTAGAACAAGAAACCAAGAAGGGAGATCACTCCATTGTCAAAGTTCGAGGTAGGAAGACTCTAGAAATATCCTCTAGCATGATCTGCCTTACACCAGGAGGGGGTCTCATGATCTCATGGAATCAAAGTGGAAGAGCGTGGGTGTAATTCGCCATGCAATTAGCGCAACGGTTAACTTTGCGAATGGTATGTTCAATTCTCACGCACCATTGGCTATAGCATAGGAAACTCTGAATCTCATCAACCAGATTGAAGCATGGGTGCACCTTATAGATTCATTCCACACCAAACCAAGGGCAACTATAGAATCAATGTGAATCACTACCTTCTCTAGGTTGCACTTTCTCGCAAGTTTAAGGTCCCATAGGATGCCCCATAGCTCAACCATAATGATAGAGCATCGCTCAAAGTTACCTCCAAAGCCAGCAATCCACTCGCCAAGTTCATTTCTAATGATTCCACCGCAAGCGGCTAAACCATTCACCTTAACAAACCCATCGACGTTAACTTTGGCCCATCCCTTCCCTAGTAATTTCTAACTGATCAAGAGTTCTTCATGCTGATTAACCTTCTTTTCCTGTATTCCTTCTATGTTGCTATCCCGAGAAACCTGATTTAAGCATTTGAAGATAAGTTCTTCATTGCTTACTATATATCCTTTGAATGTCATCTCACATCGGCAAGTCCACAAGAGCGAACAAAAGTAACCAAAAACCTTTTTCCATGGTAGGGATTCAATTGTCTTATCACTTGGTGCATTGCAGTAATTCCATTTAATCCAAGTTTGTAGTTATAAGGAGAAGAAATTGTTCCATCATCTAGGATGAAGAGTAGTGGCACTTCGCCTACCTATAACCTTTAAGTGCATGCCAACTTATTACAAGTTATAATGATTAAGACTTTACTAAGATTTTCTTTGCATTGTTTAATTCTTTTAGAATAAACAACTTAGTTATTTAATAAAAAAAACCCTTATTTATAATTTTCCTGGTATTTGATAATTTTAAAAGTACTCCAATCCAAACGTTTTAGTGTGTGTTTGGATTAAAGTTGTGTAAACTTAATTTTGGATCAACATGATTTGTAAACTTAATTTTGATCAAAAATGAATTAAAATGATTGTGATTTATGTTTAAAAATTTTAATTTCAATAGTAACTTTTGCCATCAATGTAGCCATCCAATGTTGAAGTAGGTTTTTTTCATTTTGGTGCAATGAGGGGTTTGGAGAACAAACGTGATTTTGGAAAAATATCTAACACCAAACCAAATGAGCTAATCTATAAGCAAACTTACATTTTGTGTGCAAGTGGACATTTTAGTCATTCAAACGCTAAACTAAACACACCCTTATATTGTAACAGAAGCAATTCTTTCGCTATTTGTTATGGGAAGAAAATAGAAGTTTGTTATTTCTCCTTTAAAGCATAATAAAAATTATTATTATTTCTAAAGACACGTACTTTTACTCAAAATCATTAATTATGGTATTACTCTTTACATTTTTTTTCACTTGTAGTATTGTCTTTTTTTTTCATTCTTATTTTTTTATTACCCTTATAAACTTATTTTGATGTATTTTCATATTTTTACTTTTTTTTATATGTTATATGTATTTATTTTATTTAAAATATTTTATATGTTTGTTGTGATTTTATTTTCTATATTTTATTCAAATAAAAAAAAATAAAAAGTACCTTTTTAAAAAATTTGTCAAACACAATAATATTAATAAAAATGCTTGTTAAATAATTTTTCCATACACAGATTGCTTCTTTCTTATAGTATTTTTCATGAAACTGAATTTGAATAAAAGCAATTGCAAAATAAGCAAAAATCCATGTCAATACTAAATTAGCCTTTAGCCTAGTCTTTCTGTGGATACAAATACTCTCCCATTCTTGAACTACATGTGGTCTAGTACGACAGAGAAAGAAATAAAAGGGTGAGACTCTCTTTGGACCTAGTTGAATGGGTCATTTTCCCTCTTTTTGTTTTTTTTGGTTACAAAGGGGGTGAATGCCCAAAACAAAAGCAAAGAGGAGATTACAAGTAGATAGCATGAGGTATAGCCACTCCTTGGTTATCCTCATTGAGGATGGGACCTAGCCCAATCAGAGCAACTTGGAGTTTTTAGCAACCAAGAGGATAATCCTGAGTCTGATTAGCAAGCTAGTCGGCACTTCTATTTGCTTTTCGGTAACAATGTGTGAGTGTCACTGTCCAAGGCCTATTTAAGATGCGATAAATCTCTTCTACCATATTGAAGTAGGGGTGCATTCTGCCATAACCATTCTCAACAAGGGAGATTGCGGTGTGATAGTAGAGTTAATAATTAGCGTCTTGATATCAAGGTCCCAGGCTATTCAAAATCCTCAAAAAATGTCTCAAAAATTGACATGTGTAATTGTACCAAAACTTAGGTTGCAGATAAAACCTAACTTTCAACACCCAAAGTTATTTCTAGTGATTCCTACACCTGTAGCAACCTAACTTCCATTTTCCCATTTAGAATCTATTTTTCATTGATGTTTCAAATATAGAGTATTAGGCTAATAATTAGATGAGATCCTCCGCAATAAGCTATTTTATTGCACCATTAGTAATAACCCCTTTAGGCATTTTTTTAAAGGATTAAAAAATAATATAAACTATCTATAAATTATAATTGGAAGATTAAAAACTTTGATTGTAAAAAAAAATTATATTTTAAAAATTTTAACTATGCTAATTTTCTCTTACAACTAAAATTTTTGTCCTTTTAATTACAATTTTTAGTTACTTTATATTATTATTTTTTAATTCTAAAAAACGTTTAAAAAGGCATTATTGTACATGGTGCAATAAATTGGGCAATGCAGAGGGTTTGAGTTGGCTAATAATTTAACAAACCAATGGAGACTAACTTTAAGGTTATGTTTGAGAGAGAGAAAATTGTAAATGAAAGAAAGGTTTCATTAAAACCTCTCTATTGGTTGAGAGTTTGTGACATGGAGATTTTTAACTGGATTTCTAAAATCCTCTAGAGTCCTTCATTGTTTATAATTTTAATTAGTTCCTTCATTTTGGAGGACTTTAGAAGAAAAAAATTTTTAAAACAAGAGGAAAGAGAATTACCATTTAACCATTTTCCCCCTCCCTTCTCTTCCGTTCTATTGTCTAAGCAGTCTTCCTTTCCATCCTCTGTTAGACTTCATGGATATATAAAAGCATATTTATAACATCCAATGCAAGAGAAATGGATCGAAATGTTACCTCCAGCCATTGCTTGAATTCTCTGTTTTTTTGATAAGAATTCTGTCGCATGAAAGTCCAGGGATGCTTCTAAGCTCTTGTTCTACTGAATGATGGTGTGTAGCAATGTAAAACCGAGCTCAGGGACCCTGTATTTATAGGCAAACTCTTTCAACGGCAATTCCATCATTTTGCCGAAGAATCTGACACGTTCTGGGACGTGGGAAATTATCTCACGAAGACCATAATTTTCTGACCACAATGGAGACGTTTGCAAGCCACGTTCAGATGTGCAACGTGGGTTATGCCATGAACTATCGCATATGGAGACGTTTGCCATCTGAACGTGGGTTCTGCCATGAACTCATGCAACGTCCCACATTCTCCCACTTGGTTCAAAAATCATTATACATAATGGCTCCTTAAAATTCAAATATTTAACTGAAACATAAATGCATGAATCATAGCGGTAGTTCCTCTATAAGTGAGTAATACCTTCCATGTATCACAATGCATTTTGTTTCTTTACCCATTATATATTAACTTTATGAATAAGCCATATGCTTATTCTGGGTCCTCTTAATGTTGTTCTTCTCAAACTTTAATGTATACGCATAAATGAGAAAACAACGTAAAATGAATAAAGGCTTTATTATAAATGATATATATATATATATAGTATATACATCAATGACACAAAGTGGAACTAAGTCCCATTCTAGATACATGATCCTTAAACATTACTGGTGGCATGCCTTTTGTTAAAGGATCAGCAATCATCAACTCAGTGCTAATGTGTTCAATGATAACTTTATTTTCCTTGACACGTTCACGAATGGCTATGTCGATATGTTTGCTTCAACTTCCACTTTTGTTGTTCTTAGCCAAAAAGACAGCAGCTGAGTTGTCACAATATATCTTTAATGGCTTAGAGATAGTGTTGACAATTCTAAGCCCAGATATAAAGCCCTTAAGCCAAACACCATGTGAAGTTGCCTCAAAGCAAGAAACGAACTTTGCCTCCATAGTAGAAGTAGCAGTCAAAGTCTACTTTGCGCTTCTCCAAGATACGGCTCCGCCGGCTAACATGAAAATATAGCCTGATGTTGATTTCCGTGAATCAACACATCCAGTGAAATCCGAATCTGAGTAGCTAACTACCTCAAGATTTTCAGTCCGTTTATACATCAGCATGTAGTTCTTGGTACCCTTAAGATACCTCATTACTTTCTTTGCAGCTCTCCAATGATCTATACCTGGATTACTCTGATATCTGCCTAACATTCCAACTGCAAATGCTATGTCAAGTCTTGTACAAACCTGAGCATACATAAGGCTTCCAATAGCAGAAGCATATGGAATGCTATGCATTTGTTCCTTTTCTAAATCATTCTTCGGGCACTGGTTTAAATTGAACTTGTCACCCTTCACAATAGGTGCTACACTTGGTGAACAATCTTTCATCCGAAATCTCTCCAAAACTTTATTGATATAAGTTTCTTGTGATAGACCCAAAATACATTGAGTTCTATCTCGATGGATCTTAATGCCAATGACATAAGATGCCTCACCCATATCTTTCATATCAAAATTTTTAGAGAGAAATTGTTTCACCTCATATAACAACCCCTTATCATTGGTTGCAAGCAATATGTCATCCACATACAATACAAGGAAACAGATTTTACTCCCACTAACCTTCTGGTATATACATTGATCCATGACGTTTTCCACAAATCCATATGAGGAGATAACATCATAAAATTTTAAGTACCACTGGCGGGAGACATGTTTCAATCCATATATGGATTTCTTTAACTTGCACACCAAATGTTCATTGGCACTAGAGGGGAATCCTTCAGGTTGTTTCATATACACCTCCTCATCTAGTTTCCCATTGAGGAATGCTGTCTTCACATCCATCTGATGTAGTTCAAAGTCAAAATGAGCAACTAATGCCATTATTATACGGAGGGAATCTTTCTTAGATACAAGAGAAAAGGTCTATGTGTAATCGATTCCTTCCCTTTGAGTGAATCCCTTGGCCACGAGTCTTGCTTTGTATCTCTCGATATTGCCTAATGAGTCTCTTTTTGTTTTATAGACCCATTTGCATCCAATGGCCTTAGAGCCATTAGGCAACTCGACAAGATTCCAGACTCCATTAGACGCCATAGAATCCATCTCTTCCTTCATGGCATTATGCCATAACTTTGATTCTCTGCAACTGATGCTTGTGAAAACGTTTCAGGGTCATTCTCAGCTCCTATATTGTAATCAGATTCTTGTAGATACACAGTATAATCACTAAAAATTGCTGACTTCCTCATCCTAGTTGACCTTCTTAATGTTGACTCAACATTCTCTTGGGGAGTATGTTGTTCAACTGTTTGTTCAACAGTCCTTAAAGATTGTTCATTAATTGGATCAACTTGGTCAATGTCAACAGGTTGTGGATCCTGAATGATTGGTTGTTCAATGCCCGTTTGGACTTGAGGGGCATGAATTACAATCATTCTATCACTTAATGTAGGAGTTTGAAAATCAGACTGATCATTTTCAGAATCTAAGTTTTGAGTTTGATCACTCCCGCTGATCAAGTCATTCTCAAGAAATTTTGCATTCCTTGATTCCACAATCCTAATACTGTGAGATGGACAATAAAATCTATAACCTTTAGACTTTTCAGCATACCCAATAAAGTAGCCACTAATGGTCCTAGGGTCTAACTTCTTTTCTTGTGGATTGTAAACCCTAACCTCAGATGGGCATCCCCAAACGCGCATATGTTTTAAACTCGGTTTCCAACCTTTGAATAACTCAAATGGCGTCTTTACAACAGCCTTGGTTGGAACTCGGTTAAGAATATATACAGCAGTTTTAAGGGCTTCAGTCCACAAGGATTTAGGAAGTTTGGAGCTAACTAACATGCTTCTCACCATGTCCAACAATGTTCGATTTTTTCTTTCAGCTACACCATTCTGGTCAGGTGACCCAGGCATAGTGTATTGGGCAACAATCCTATGCTCTTGAAAAAACCTAGCAAATGGACCTAGTGCTTGTCCATCTTCAATGTATCTACCATAATACTTACCACCTCTATCAGATCTCACTATCTTAATTTGTTTACTACATTGTTTCTCTACTTCTGCCTTAAATATCTTAAAGGCATCTAGTGCCTCATTTTTATTATTAAGCAGATAGAGATACATGTATCGTGAGTAATCATCAATAAAGGTGATAAAGTATTTCTGATTACTTAAGTCTAAATCTGGACTACAAATGTCCGTATGTATGATTTCTAATATGTTAGAACTCCTCTTAGCACTTTTCTTAGTCCTGTTAGTCTGCTTTCCCTTAATGCAGTCTACACAAGTGTTAAAATCAGTAAAGTCAAGAGTATTGAGTACTCCATCTTTTACTAATCTTTTTACTCTCTCTATTGAGATATGACCAAGCCTACGGTGCCATAACATAGAGGAATCTTCATTAGTAACGTTTCTCTTAATACCTATGCTACTAGATACATGCATTGAGTCATAAAGGTTACTATTTTGTAATTGAATTTGGAATAGATCATCGCAAAGTGTACCATTGCCAATAAAATTAGATTTATAAAATAATTTAAATTCATTACTTGAAAATTCAAAACAATATCCCAATGGTACAAGTTTGGAAACTGAAATCAAGTTTCTAGAGAAACTTGGTACATAAAATGTTTTCTCCAAATTCAAAATAAAACCAGAATTAAGAACTAATCTGCATGTTCCTATAGCTTCAACAGTTGAGCCCATCTTATTTCCTGAATAGATGTATTGCTCACTGCCCAGCGGCTTCCTTTGGTTTAGAAAGCCCTGCAAGGTATTAGAGATGTGAATTGTTGAGCCAGAATCAATCCACCATGTGTTACTACTAGCGTCTACCATATTAGATTCATAACAAAAATATGAGATTGAGTTACCTTTCTTTTGAAGCCAAGCCTTGAATTTGATACAGTCCATCTTTATGTGTCCTTTCTTTTTACAAAAGAAACACTTGGACTCTTTCTTAATATTCTCAGGGATGGGAACCTTGCACTTCCCTTTTGTCTTAGCCTTTCTTTTCTTCCTTCCTTGTGTCACTGTATGTACACTTTCACCCATCTCTGCTATGAGCCTTCCTTCTTCTTGTACACACATGGTCAGAAGTTCATTGATTGACCACTTCTCTTTATGAGTGTTGTAGGAGATTTTGAAAGGCCCATATTGTTGTGGTAGAGAATTCAGGATGTAGTGCACAAGAAAAGAATCTGACATCTCAACCTCAAGTGTTTTCAATTGAGCTGCTATATCCCTCATTTTCATGATGTGCTCTCGCACACCTCTTATGCCAGTAAGTTTCATGGATGATAACTTTGTCATTAAGGTGCTTGCTAAGGCCTTATCCGAAGATTCGAATTGTTCATCAATAGGCTTAAGCAAACTTCGAACGTTTTGATGCTCTCCAATAGACCCACGAATACTAGCTGATATTTTAGTCTTAATGTACATCATACTAAGACGATTGGATCGCTCCCAACGTTCATAAACATTTACTTATGATGCACTACTAATATTCGTGGATTTATGAGGTTCATCTTTTCTGATTGCATCATCAACGTCCATCCACCTTAATTGGAGAAGTATTTTCTCCTTCCAAACATTGTAGTTATCTCCAATTAATTCAGGAACTTGAAAATCAGAAATATTTAAAGGTTGAAAAGCTGCACAATTTACATGCTATGTTAATAATTTGAGACAAATAATATTCTTAAATGACATATCATGCCAATGCAATGCATGCCAATTCATTATGAGCCTAGTAACAAATAAAATTACCTGTGGGCTAAATTTTATTTAATTAGACTCATATACTAATGATAAAACTAGTAAATTATATTCTTTTCTTAATTCCTGCGGGTAAATCAAGAAAAGAAAAATTTACTATTCCATCCTAATTAATCATATGAAATATGATAATATTCCTGTAGGATAATAATTATCATATTAAATATGATTAATTACAATTTGATGTCATTTTACTTTATGTGATTATAACACTTAGTGTATAATTTTAAAACAATTAAAGGTGCTGTGGCTAAACTTTAATTAAATTAAAAAATACACAATTCACATGACATCTAAATAAAATTACATGCTTGAATATAATTTAACATAAAGCATAAACAAGCATACATAATGAGAATTGCAATAACTAATCAATTAATTAATAAAATATGACTAATTAATTTAATTAATATTCTCCCTTTAAATTAATCTAAATGTGCCATAAACATTGCCTAAAAATAAAATTAATTATTTTTGTAAATTTAGGCATAAATTAAATGACACTATAAATTAATTACTATTTATAAACATGCCAAAATTGCCTAAAATTAATTAACTTTTCAAGATTTAGGCAAATTTTAAAGGCAGAAAATTAATTTCATAATTATATTTTGACAAATAAATAACTAAATATTGTCAAAATTAATTTAAATTTGTCCATAATAATTTTGCCAAAATTTGGACAAAATTAAAATGTATTTCATAATTTTAAACAAAATAAATGGCCAACAAAATAAATTATTATTAAATTTTAATTAAATATTGGCCAATAAAATATTTTTTATCCCAAAAGAAATTTATTTATTTATACATATATTTAATATAAAAAAATCATATTAATGAAATATATGAAGTTGGTGAAAATACCATAAAACAGAAAATGTATATATATATATACATATATATTAAATGTTGCTCACAAATAGCAACGAAGAAACATGGCCTCGGTGGATAGGACTCATGGCTTCATATTGAGGGTTAGGGGTTCGAATCTCACAAAGGCCATTTTATTCAAAAATCCCAAAACGACATGTCGTTTATTGACGGCTTAAAACGACTTGTCGTTTAGGTCGTCCCCAACCTCCAGACGGGTCAACCCGACCCTGTTACGACTCGTTTCGGACCCAAATGAAAACCCGGTCGTTTTTTGAGTTTTCGAGCTCCGTTTTGGACGATCCAGGAGTCCATTTTCATCAGAATTTCATGTAGATTCTATTTTTGATATCAAAATGATAAAAAAATGGCTCTATAAATCAACCCAAATACATTAAAAATTTGACATTTTTGAGGTCAAAAAACTTAGCAAGGCAGAGGCATTTTCGGCTCTGATACCAACTATTAGACTTTATGGATATATAAAAGCATATTTATAACATCCAATGCAAGAGAAATGGATCGAAATGTTACCTCCAGCCATTGCTTGAATTCTCTGTTTTTCTGATAAGAATTCTGTCGCATGAAAGTCCAAGGATGCTTCTAAGCTCTTGTTTTACTGAATGATGGTGTGTAGCAATGTAAAACCGAGCTCAGGGATCCTGTATTTATAGGCAAACTCTTTCAATGGCAATTCCATCATTTTGCTGAAGAATCTGACACGTTCTAGGACGTGGGAAATTATCTCACGAAGACCATAATTTTCGGACCACAATGGAGACGTTTGCAAGCCACGTTTAGATGTGCAACGTGAGTTCTGCCATGAACTATCGCATATGGAGACGTTTGCCATCTGAACGTGGATTCTGCCATGAACTCATGCAACGTCCCGCATCCTCTTCTTAACTCCTCCTAAGTACACCCAAGTGATGTAGATGGTGAAATTTTGAATAAAAAAATTTACAAGTTTCATTCTTTTTTATTTTAAAAAAAGTTAATAATTTGAGAGTTAACTCTCACTTTTCTAAAAGCAAGAGTTTTTCCCCCTTTTTTTGTTGCAACAGCAAGTATGGCTTTATAGTGCAAGGTTTGAAAGCTAAGTTTAAAGATAAAATGACAAGTAGTGAACAATTGATCATCTTGTCAAATTGCTACTCGTTTGATTGGTTGAGTTAAATTTGTTAGATCACTAGAAAAAAATTAGTATATACCTACAGTTACTTTTAGTGACAGGCAAAAACTTTGTAGGTAAAAATAAGTTATACCTATAAATACTCTAAATAGTTATAGGTATAGATAAATTAATTTTACCATTAATTACAAAATGTGGGTAAAAGTCTAAATTAAAAATAATTGCACTTTACTAGTGTAGGTAAGTGTGGGTAAAAATTTAAGGTTAAAAATTTCACTCTCCTAGAACATCTAAAATGTGGGGAGAGAGCAATTTTTTGCCCTAAATCTGAAAAGCTAAAGCCTAAAGGTAAGATCATTCAATTTCTCTGATTTTCCCCCCAAAACAGAGCAATTTCGATGTGTCTGTTTCTTTGCTTTCGGCTTCATTCGGTCTGGGGATGGAATTTCACGGACATTTGAGGGAATTGTTCCGATATATATATATATATATATATATTTATTTATTTATTTATTTACGCAAGTTCTTCTCGTATCTTTCATAATTTTTTGGTTGAGTTTGGAATTTCACAAACATTAGAGGTGTGTTGTTTCTGTTTGATATTTTTACTATTGACTTCATATTTCAAGCCTAATCTATTTTGTTGTACATTTCACCTAGTAACTTCTTATGCTAGAAACACCTTACTGTTTGTTCACTAATTCGTCTCTTTCGATTAAAAATTGAAGATCATCTTTACTCATAATGTGCTGAGTGCTGTGTGCCTTCTTTTTTGGTTTGTGTTGTGGGGGGGGGGACAAAAATAAATGTTTAATCATTCAGTCAACTTTAGCTTGCTGTGCGAAGTTGCTATGCATACAAATGCAAGGTATAAAGAATTGACACACTATAAGGCAAAGCTTGAGGTGTGTGCTTATACTGTCACAAATTTGCAGAGCCTGAGGTGTGTGCCTACAATCTATCACAAATTTATGATTGCATTGAACTACTATTAGTGAGAGTATTGATATTCTAGTCTCAAATTAGTGAAATTGGCACGTATTACTAGGCACCCTTCCTTCCATGACCTATTCCCCTCAACAAATTAATCAAGAGTATACAGGAAGTAAACTATACCTAAAGGGTCTTCGTGCTATTTATGTTAATTGCCCTGTGTGGAATAATGACGAGGAATGAGACATGTGATGCAAATCTGTTAACTCTGTAAAATGTTGAATGGACAAATGGAGGATATTTAAGAATCTCAAATCTCTACATTCTTAAGCAATCAGTGCAGATTTTGAATGACTTTAAGAAGATAATGAAGATATTTTTTTTATCATATTCTTTACGAACATAATTTTTCAACACCGCAATACATACTGATTTGATCACGGGTCATATCGCAAACTTAACTTTTATTAATTTATTAAAAAAAAGAACTGTAAAGTAAGTTTGATAAACTTTTATATAAAATAAAGTCTTTAAAACTTGCTTCATGATTTACCTAGTCGTATGGTGGAGCACCAATGTTCAAAATCTGAACTGGTAAGTAGAGCTTTGTCATAAAACTTGCATTGAAATTTGGATGATTCATGTTGCCAAGCTTTGATGTAGCGGTCATGGGATGGGATGTTGTACTTTAATAATTAAACTTTATGTACCTTTTCTATCTTGTATAATAGTAATTGCAATGTGCATAACTTACACTTTGATAGTGATGGTGGTTTAGCAATATTTGAAGATTGCTGGTAATGTTTAGCTTGCAAAAGGTTGATATGAAGTCAATTGTCTTAGAAGTTAGGAGGCAGTCATCATCATTGCACAGGAATTATGGGTGACATTGTCCATATGATTTGGGTCTAACCATAAGAGAATTGGCTTATTTATTGTCAACTGAAGTCTGAAATGATACAAATTATTTCTTTAATGCGTTCTTTTTGCATCTGTGTTGTCAATCCATTGCTTGTCTATAAAGCCTAAAGAAATTGTAAAGCCTGAACAAATTATTTTTTTATTTTCAGCTGAAATCTATTGTACAGCCTGAAGAAATCTGTCTCATTTCTGTTCGTTTTGTAATTGAGTTGCTAACCAACTGTTATATCCTTATTCTGGACACAAGTGCTAGACTTACTGAGGTTGTGACGCTTATTTCCCATTGAGGCTTTGTCAAGTAAGAATCTTAACAATTCCCCATTCTCTTCACAATCTTTGTCAAAATTAATTTGAAGCTTTATGTACATCTGTGTGTTTGTTTGTGTCTGAATTTTTTTTTTTTGTGAGAATCAGTATTAAGTAGTGAGCCATTTACATGAGAAAAGTTGCTGCCGCTCGGCTTGCCTACCACAGGGGACTGGTAGCTTGTCTGCTCTGCTTCACAGAACGTTGTTCATTCAATCTTTGCTCCATGTTGTTGTTTTCTTGTTTTTTTATTGTTTTTTTGAAATAATTAACTACTTAATTTTTCTCGAAATAATTATTATAATATATAAAACACCAAGACGCAAATGCTTTTTTTTTTTTTCCCGTTCATATGGAAAATTGTTCCTTTTGATCAAATTGGAATTGTTTTTCTCATGGACTAATGATTGAAATTGCAGCTCCAATTATGAAATTGCTATATTTTCAAGAATCGAAGTGGTTTAATATTACATGAGTATGCGTGCTTTACATTGGTATGGGTTATAACTGGGAGGTTGCAAAGCAGCGTAGAGTGCACTGTTTCCTCTGTTTGTGTTCAATATTTTCATTATTAAATTAATGGGTTTTAAATTTTCTAAATTCCTAGGTGAAGAAATAAAATACTATTGGAGAAAAGAGAGTTAACCATTATGATATAACTTAATTAACTATCAAATTAAAAAAAATTAAAGCTTAAGGATTGTTTGACACATAAAAGTTAAAAATAAAAAAATTTAAAAAAATAATTTTCATACCCTTATTTTTAAAAAGAATCATAAAAAAATAAATATGATTAAATAATAATTATAAGAACATAATAAATATTTCTAAAAATTTTTATTTTACCCTTTCCTTTCCCCCTCTTGACTAATAACATTAAAACTTCATTGCAACTTGTAAAGCATGACAAAGATAGTAATCCGTCCATTGTTATCAATGTTGCATATGCTAACTTCTTGTTTTTGTCTTTTCACTAAACTAGTTTTATAGTACAATACAATGTCGTTAAATGAGAATGTATTGTTTCAAGTATAAACATATATAAATTAATTAAATAATTAACAATGAATAACCAGATTATTTACAAGATTATAAATGAACAAAAAATAATAATTTTAAAATATTTAATCTTATTTGAATGCCTATGTTTACATACGAAGCTTAAATATACTATCTTATTCTTTGTTTTATAGTTCTCTATGTATCTTTTACTGACTTTTCATTCATTTTGACTGAATATTTCACCATAGGATTCAAAATGAGATTAGATATTTAAAATTTCAGCAAATATTCTAAACTTATATTTTAATAGTTGGTATGCTACAATACCCAACACTTATAAATGTTGAATAATGTCTTTTCATGGTAAATTATTTAAAGTGCATTAACATGATTTAACTATGAATTTTATTTTAATATTGCATGTTTGTAGTTTTATTCAATGGATTAGAGAAGGTGGATTAATGATCCCTCTAAAAGAAGTGAGCCTTACATTCAAGGTGTACTTGAATTTTTGGACTTCACATTTTAAAAGTCAACAATAAATGAGAAAATCTTGTGTCCTTGTGTTGTATGTGTCAATGTTCATCGTTACACTAGATCAAATGTTTATGAGCACCTAACTAATCCACACCGTGGGTTTCTTAAAGGGTATAAAAAATGGATTTTTCATGGAGAGACATATGAAGCATCTATAAGTACAAATACAGAACCAATAGAGCTAGAAAATGATATGCATGGGTTACTTCATGATATTTTTGGAATGCTGAACAATTAGGTGGAGAAAAGATTAATGATGTCAATAAAGGAAATCCAAAACAAGTGACAGAGGAACATTTTGAACAACCATCAAAAGAAGGAAATAGCTTTGACAAATCTCATCAATTAATTAAGGAGCATGAACAAAAGCTCTACCCAAATTGTGAAAAATACACCAAGCTAACATTTATTGTGCATCTCTATCAATATCAAGTGTCTTCATGGGTGGAGTGACAAGTCTTTTTTGATATTATTGGAGTTATTAAGAGATGTATTACTTGAAGGAAATATTTTGCCAGTCATACTATGATACAAAGAAGATAATTTTTGGATTAGGCTTAGGGTATGAGAAAATTCATGCTTATCCTAATGATTGTATGTTGTATTGGAAGGACAAGAGCAAAGATGAAGTGTGTTCAAAGTGTGGTGTCTCAAAGTGGAAAACTCATACTGTTTTAGAGAATAATGCAGGTAATATAGTTGAGAGAAAAAAGATACCAGCAAAGATTTTGCGATGGTTTCCTTTGATACCTAGGCTAAAGAGGCTTTTCATGTCCTCTAAAACTGCTTCATTCATGAGATGGCATGAAGAGAGTCGCACAAAAGATGGCATGAAGAGAGTTGCACAAAAGATGGCCTTCTAAGGCATCTAGCAGGCTCTCTTACTTAGAAGGAATTTAACTCTGTATCTTGATTTTTCAAGTGACCCTTATAACATTAGGCTTGGATTGGCTTTAGATGGCTTTAATCCATTCAAGACTATGAGTGTTACGCATAGTAGTAAAACACCTATAGATAATAGTAGTAAAACAACTATAGGTAAGGGTTTCAGTGACATTAAAACACCTATAATATATATAACTATTCTAAACTTTTCATTGACATTCGATCTTATATTAGTTAACACTTATTTTAGAAAGCATGAGGAACATCTTATTATGTTCAAAAGTGGAAGGGTATGTTCTCAAATTGATTTCTTTCTTATAAGGAAATCGAATAGAAAAATTTGCATGGATTGCAAAGTTATACCTGGAGAGAGTTTAACTACTCAACATAGAGTTTTGGTTATGGATATACGAGTTAGGAGGAGAGTAAAAAGCAAAGGCGAAAATAGGATGTTAAGGACTAAGTGGTGGCAACTAAAGGGGGATAAAGAAAAGACTATGCAGAGACGAATTGTGAAGGAAAGACCTTGGAAAATACAAGGAAGTGTTAACGATATGTGGAATGGAATGGCTAAAGAGATTAGGAAGGTGTCAAAGGAAATATTAGGTGAATCAAAAGGTTTATGGACCTAGAGATAAAAAATCTTGGTGGTGGGATGCAAGTGTGCAAGATAAGGTTAAAGTTAAGAGGAAGTGTTATAAAGTGTGGTCGTTATGTAAGAGTAATGAAAATTGGGAGAAGTATAAAGTAGCTAAGAAAGACACTAAGAAAGTAGTGAGCGAAGTGAGAACGAGGGCATTCGATGGGTTATACCAATCTTTAGGTACTAAAGTTAGAGAAAGAAATATTTACAAGTTAGCTAAAAGTAGGGAAAGAAAGACAAGAGACGTGAACCAAGTAAAATGCATTAAGGAAGAAGAAGGGAAAATCTTGGTTACGGAATAAAATATCAGAGAACGGTGGAAGAGTTATTTTCATAGGCTTTTTAATGAAGGCCACGAGAGTTCATTGCAATCGGATAGGTTAGACACTAGAGAAGAGGATCAAAATTATACTTTTTATCAGGATTTGTGAGGCAGAGGTAAAAGAAGTATTAAAGCGAATGGAGAGTGGTAGAGCAGTTGGACCGGATAATATACCTACTGAAGTATGGAAGGGTTTAGAAGTGAAAGCCATAAGTTGACTCACAAAGTTATTTAATGAAATTATGAAATCTAAGAGAATGCCAAATGAGTGGAGGAGAAATTCTTTAATTCCTATTTATAAGAGTAAGGGGGATATTCAAAATTGTGCAAATTATAGAGGAATTAAACTCATGAGCCACACTATGAAATTATGGGAAAGAGTAATTGAGCAACGATTAAGGAAAGAGACCTAAGTGACAGAGAATCAATTTGGTTTTATACTAGGAAGATCAATTATGGAAGCAATATATTTGTTGCGAAGATTAATGGAGCGATATCGAGAGAATCAAAGAGATTTACACATAGTGTTTATCAATTTGAAAAAAGCATATGATAGAGTACCAAGAGAGATTCTATGGAAGGCTTTGGAGAAAAAAGGAGTTTGTATAGCTTATATTCGAGCAATCCAAGATATGTATGATGAGGCTACAACTAGTGTAGTAACAAAAGGTAGACCTACAGAAGATTTTTTGATAATTATTGGTCTACATCAAGGGTCAACTCTGAGCCCTTATCTTTTTACTTTAATATTGGATGTGCTTATTAAACATATTCAAGAGCCAGTGCCAAAGTGTATGCTTTTTGCAGACGATGTTGTCTTAGTTGGAGAATTGAGAGCGAAAATGAATGAGAAGTTGGCGAGGTGGAGATTAGTTTTGGAAACTCATGGATTTCGTTTAAGTAGAAGTAAAACGGAGTATATGGAATGTAAGTTTAGTAAGAGACACACTACTTCTAGTGCAGAAGTGAAAATTGGAGAACATATTATACCACAAGTCACACGATTTAAATATCTTGGATTCGTTATACAACATAACAGAGAAAAAGAAGAAGACGTAAAACATAGGATTCAAGCGGGGTAGATGAAGTGAAGGAGTGCATCGGGTGTTATTTGTGATAGAAGAATACCACTCAAACTTAAGGGTAAATTCTACCGCACAGTTATAAGACCTGCAATGTTGTATGGAACTGAGTGTTGGGCAATAAAAAGTCAACAAGAGAATAAGTTCAATGTTGCAGAGATGAGAATATTGCGTTGGATGAGTGGGCACACTAGACGAGATCGGATTAAAAATGAATGTAGTAGAGAGAAGGTGGAAGTCGCACCTATTGTGGAAAAGATTATAAAATCAAGACTTAGATAGTTTGGTCATGTTGGGAAGAGACCTATAGAAGCCCTAATTAGGAGAGTAGATGAGATGGAAAATAGTCTAATAATTAGAGGTAGAGGAAGACAAAAAAAAATTATAGAAAAAATTATTAAGAGAGATTTAGATTTAAATGGTTTGTCTCAAAATATGATTTACGAAAGGTATTTATGGCGTCGATTGATCTATGTAGCCGACCCCACTTAGTAAGAAAAGGCTTTGTTGTTGTTATTGTTATTGTTGTTGTTGTTGTTGTTGTTGTTATAAGTTTTATCAAATTGTCATTATAGGTTTTAGTGACAGTAAAATTTTGTGGGTAAAGGATTTAGTGATAATAAAATATCTATGGATAAAGGTTTATGAAAATAATATAATTGGATATAGTGACAATAAAGTATCTATAGGTAAAAGTTTTAAAGTTATACGCACATCTTATGAAATTATAGGTATAAGTTATACCTACAGTCAAAAAATTATAGGCAAAAGTAGAGCAAATTTGATGGAAATTTAGATTATGGGTATAAGTCAAGTAAGGCTATCCACAAATTTTTACCTTTTACCCATAGAAATTAACTGTAAGTATATAGCAATTTTTTTGTAATGGATTCAGGGGATTAATTATATCCCATTTAATTGGGTTTTAAATTTGCTCATCCTCTTCATCTAGTCACACTCTTGATTTGAACATCAAATCACAGGCTGTGTTAAGCACAAACAAAATAAAACCTGAGACCAAGCTAGTTGAAGGATAAGGAAGCACGTATAGACTCGGATATCATCACTATTCTCGTGGAAGGAAGTGATTATCCTTTTTTTTTTTTTCAAATTCCAATTCTTTTTTGTTGTAAGACTAATTATTTAACGATTGCAAATAGCAGAAGCAGCTTCTCATAAATGCTTTGGAATCCAACGATCACCTCAACTCAAGCGATTTTTGTTTTTCTTCAACTTGTATGATCCTTTTGTTCTCTCTATTTGCATCAACTACACTTGTTCAAGTAAATTCATATCGTTTTCTTTATAAGTTATATAGAAGCTAAAACTGTATATACCTTGACTAAAATTAGGTTACATCTCTGGACAAAATTTTGCAGTTATTTAACTAGTACGTATAACTCTATTAAAATTGATACTTGCGTGAGTTATATAAAACAAAAAAGAATAATTACAGAGTTGCTTTTATTTTTGCATTTATATTATATATCTATACTAATTAATTTGTATTTAACATTTTATGATATCTTTGAGAGCTTACAAATAAATTATTGTTAAAAAAATAAAGAATTGGTAATTATTAGAAAGATGATGCATGTGGTTACAAAAAAATTCAAAATGTTTAATTACAAAAAAATTATTTATATATCTGACATTTAAGGTAGCGGGTGACTTTATGTGATGAGTAGATATGAAGAAATTATTTAATTATCTTAGTTAAACAAATTACATTAGAATAAATTAACATCCATGTGCGTGCATGTAGTCATGTACCACTGCTACTATTAAGCTAACCTATATATATGTTTCCCTTTACAGCTTAATTAGTTTTCAGTTATCACCAACTCAAGTTTCACGAATTTAAATAAGAATTTATAGGCTTTCTTCCTCACCAAACCCACCAAACAAAAGAACACGTACCAACCAGCTTCAACAACGGAGAGCAGAAAATAACAACCATATATGCCCATGTAAGTGGTTAATATATGTTTATCACTTAAATGACTTAATTAATTTTTAGGGTTCTAGCATGCAGCACATCCACTAAAACCCTGTCTGTCTGTCTGTGTGTTTGCGCGCGCATACACACACACATGCCCATGTGTGTTTAATATATTACTAAATTAAAAATATTTATACAAAAAATTTTAAAATTTGAAATTATTTTAAAGAATTATAATATCAAAAATTTTAATTTAGAGTTCTAAATTATTATTTTTTCATGCAAATTAAATTTTAGATTTTAGAGTTATTCAAAATAATTTTAAATTTAAAATCTTTCAATATAAATATTTTAAATTTAAAATCCTGAACTATGGATACATGGTCACATGTTTAATATATATGCCCATGCGATTGGTTTGTATGTGTGTGTTGTGGGTGAAAATAGTATTTTAATCATTTAATTTTATTTATCATTTCAAAATGATCCTTTAGATTTAAAACATCTTAAAATAATCATTTAAATTTCAATTTCATCTCATAAACATTTATTTTTTTAAGTGAAATCTATTAAGACAATTAACCGTGTTTATTTCTGTGCTAACATAGAAATCACATGTTTATTTGTTTTTAATTTTAAATGATGAAATGTCACACCCAATTAACATTATTTAAAAAAAGAATAAGAAAAATAAGAGCTGAAACACGAAGCAGCTACACGAAGTCTTCCGCCTTTCTTCCTGAAACACGAAACGCAGGTGGTAGTCTGCTAGGGTGCTTCCACGACGGCAGGTGTTGTTAAACGGCATCCTACGGTGGTTTATGGAGGCTTCCGACGAGCAATGATTATCATCGACCCACTCTCAATCAAACCATTGCATTCTTCAACTCTATCGTTAGACCAAACTATTGCATTCTAAGCTTATTAGGATGCTGCTATATGAATTGCTGTTCGTTGATCGTAATTTCTGGAATTTGGATTTATACCATGGGCCAAAACCTTTCTTAAAAGGTCCAGCTACATCTTTGCCACAGTCATGCGTATAAAACTTCCAGCGTCATCAACAGTGAGAGTAGCCCTTTATTTACAAGTAAAGCAGCTACTTCTTCATGTCCATTCTTTATGCCTTCAAGCAAGGGAGTATTCCCAAACTTATCTAGTAGAAATGGTTGATTTAAATGTGAAATGTATTTTTCTTTACAATAGCTAGCGTCTTCAAATAAAAAATATTTGTGATTACTAAAAATGACAAGTAAGGGTTTGAAGTTCAACAGCTAACTTGATATATTGATAATCACTGTTAGTTCAATAAGAAAGGAAGCGATGTATCTACATATCATTTGGAAGCAGAGATATGCTGTGATAACAAATATAAAAGTAAATTAGCACTATTCTCTTCTCACTGGCATTTTTTTATCAAAATTTTCACTTAGAAAATATCCTATACCCATGTCTTATTAGATTTTTGCAGAGACATGTGATGCATTAAGGGATGGAAAAAAAAAAACTCTGCCCCGTAACTCATCTGTTATCTCCCTCTGAAGACCTCCACTTGGAGCCATGTTACAGCAGTCAATGATCTCCTAGTAAGTACAATAAAGCGACAGATTACTACCCAAAATAAATAAATAAACAGATAGATGAAAGAAAAGAAAAGAAAAGAAAATGATGGGACTAATCTCTAATCCTTCTTATCTTTATAAGACTTTTTAAAGGTTGTAATTTTCAAATTGAATGATTAATAATTAGTCAATGATCCGTAATTAATGTGAAGAATCTCTCAAGTAGAAGCCATATAGTATAATAGCCAATGATCTTCTATTTTGTCACTTTTAGCATCTTTGTTTGTTCTTGTAAGAAATAGTTTAGGTAGATACGAAGGCAAAGAGGAAGGGTGAATAGTTGTGTATATTCCACTCAAAGTAGGGTTACATGTGCATGAATATATAGCAACAATACATGACAAAAAACAGAGATGCATATCTGAACTAACATATCTAAAATATATTAACTACACATGAGACGTTATCTACGCTATCTTCTTGGGATTATTGATGAGTGTTGTTGTGATCATCTTGATGATGGGCTGGGCTGAGTAGTGCTCTAACCCCCTCGACGCAAATGAAAGGGTACAAGTTGGACCCGAGTTTGTCACGAAGATAGGCAAAACAAGAGGAACTCAGAGGCTTAGTGAGGCAATCTGTTGTCTGTTCAAGAGTGAGCATGTATTGAACTTCCAAGTGGCAAGCAAGGACGTGATCATGGATGAAGTGGATATCTCTTTCAATATGTTGTGTACGAGAGTGATACACAGGGTTCTCAGCTAGAGCATCAGTACTCATATTATCACACCAGATGATGGGTTTCTGTGGCAAGCAAAACTGAAGTTCAGAGAAAAGAGATTGGATCCAAACAATCTTAGCAGCAATGTTGGCCAAAGCGCGATATTCGAATTCAATGCTTGAGCGGGTTACAATAGTTTGCCTTTTTTAGGACCAAGAGACTTGTGATCTACCAAGGTACACGTAAAAACCAGAGGTAGATTTACAATATGTAGGGCAAGCAGCCCAGTTGGCATCGGCATAAGCAGTAAGGTCAAGATGTCTTGATGATGGAAAGAAGAGGCCATGGTGAGCAGTCCCTTTAAGGTAGCGAAGGATTTGCTTAACACCTTGCCAGTGGGCAACAGTGGGATTTTGAAGAAATTGGCTAAGATGATTTACTGAGTGCAAGATATCTGGTTGTGTGTTGGTAAGGTACTGTAACGCACCAATAGCATTGCAAAACTTGGAAGGATCCGTGAAGGGTTCACTATCAGTTGCAGCTAAGAGCTTCCCAGAGGCCATCGGAGTGGTGCATGGGGCTGCATGTAGCATATTAAAGCGATGTAGAATGTCCTCTAAGTATTTGGATTGACAGAGATGAAGACCAGTGAAGTCACAACGAGCCTCAAAACCAAGAAAGTAGTGAAGGTGACCAAGATCCTTAAGGGAGAACATACAGTTTAGCTTATGAGTGAACTGTTGTAACCTATTGAGATCATTCCCAGTAACCAAGATATCATCAACATAAATGAGAGCAATAGTGATAGAGTCATTTTGATGCAAGACAAAAAGAGACATGTCGCTTTTGGTGTTGTGAAATCCCCAGTCAAGTAGAACATTCCGTAATTGATTAAACCACGCTCTCGACGCTTGTTTAAGTCCGTAAAGAGCCTTGTGGAGCTTGCAGACATAGTGTGGAGTCACAGAATTAACAAATCCTTTAGGTTGAAACATATAGACCTTATTAGAGATAACACCATTCAAGAAGGTGTTATTAATGTTGAGTTGTTTTATCGGCCAATTGAGATAAATAGCTATTGAAAGCACAAGACGAATGGAGGTGATCTTGGCAACAGGACTAAAAGTGGCACCAAACCAAAATTGATACCTGCATCTTGCTGGAACCTCTTGAAAACAAGATGTGCCTTGTGGCCTTGGATAAAACCATCGACATTGTATTTAACTTTGAAGACCCATTGACAATCAACAACTTTTTGGTTGGGAGAGGGAGGTACCAAGCTCCACGTATGATTCTTCATGAGAGCAGTGTACTCAGAATTCATCGTACCTCGCCATTGAAGGGATTGAAGAGCTATAGAGACATTGGAAGGTTTAGATTCATAGCTGGTCTCCATGGAGGTAAGACCAATAAATGGGTATTTGGGTTTAAAAGTTCCTGTTTTGGCACGAGTCATCATCGAATGACCAAGTACAGGTGTCACTTGAGTTGAAGTGGGAAAATAAAGCTCGGGTTTAGATCCAGAAAGGGATGGGAAAGATGGGCTCACACTGGAATCAGGTGGATGCAGCGTGTCATCATCATTAGCAATTGAGTTGGCATGATCTGAAGCGATGGGTGACACGTCATTTGCACTAGAACTATGATATGAACTTGGAGATTGCACACCAAGAGCTTTGCTATTGTGAGATGAGGGCATGTTCAAATTGCTTAAAGTAAATAGGAAAATGGGATGGATGATTGGTGGATGAGAGCTTAGGTTGAGTGACATTAAGAAAACCTATCAAAAAAGGAAAATTTGTCTCGTTGAAAGTCACATGCCGAGAAACAAAAATTTTTCCATTTGCATTAAGGCATTTAAATCCCTTATGTAAGCTACTATAGCCAAGAAATACACATTTGGCCGTATGAAATTGTAACTTATTTTGATTGTACGGTTTTAAACATGGATAGCAAGCAGAACCAAAAACCTTAAACTTTGTGTAATAAGGTTTTCTGTTAAAGAGCATATGAAATGGAGATGCCTACAAAAACAAGAGTAGGGAGTAAATTAATTAAATATGTAGTAGTGTGAAAAGATTCCCACCGATACCGTAAGGTCATATTTGCTCATGCAGGCATTGTGAGACTAAGCTCAACAATGTGATGATGTTTTCGTTTAATTCTCCCATTTTGTGTAGGAGTGTAAGGACAAGGAAAGTGAAACTGAATTCGAGAATCATGAAAAGTGTTCATTAGTCCTTGAAACTCTCTTCCTCCATCACTTTGTAGTACTTTGATTTTCCTGTCAAATAATGTCTCACCAAATTTTTAAATTGAATAAATGCACCTTTGACTTCACTTTTGTTCTTAAGAGGATAGATATAGGTAAAGCAGCTAAAATCATCAATAAAATGAACATAATATTTGAATCAATTAACTGAAGCAATGGGTAAGGGACGCCATACATCTGAATGAATTAAATCTAAAGGACCTGTTACATATGACTTGGTATTTTCAAATGGCAAATTTTTCATTTTACCAAATTGACAAGCTTCACAAAATGGAAGACCATTATTACTGCTAATTTGAAAATTACAACTATGCAAAACTTTGGATAAAATATTAAATGAAGGATGGCCCAAATGGCGATGCCAAAATTCGAGATCATTATTTGAGAGCCTTTTTATTGACTTGATTCACTGCTACGCAATCTAGTGGTTCATTATTCTAATATATTGCAAGACAAATTAGTGAGGCTTCATCCTTCTTAGGAATCAAAATCCTGTACAACCCATTTTTACGTGTCCCACGAAGTAACACTGTTCCTGTCTTCTTGTCCTTCACAAGGCAAAAAAGATGATAAAATTCTAAATAGACATCATTGTCACTTGTAAGTCTTGAAACACTAAGAAGCTTTTTTGTGATTTAAGGTGCATGGAGAACATTGGTGAGAATTAGTTTTCTACCATTTTCGGTAATTATCTTTCCATCACAAGTATGCTTAATAGGAATTATATTTCCATTACCAATAATTATACCAACTTTACTTGAGTACTGTAAAGTGTTATCCATTTGGAAGATTTCATTGGTTATATGAGAGCTAGCCCCACTATCCATATACTAGTTAGGGTCATTAACAACATTTGGAGTAGCTGTGAATGTTGAGTGTCGTGAGGGAACCTATTGTTGAGAATCTAATGACTTCGAATTGTAGCCTCGGTCAAAGCGATAATAGCATGTGATAGCAAAATGTCCAACCTTACCACATACTTGGCATGTGATACGACTATTGCCTCATGTGAATCTCGCTCTGCCTCTTCCAGCACCTCTTGTATGAGTAAAACCACATCTAAAATTGCCACGATTATGATCTTGTCTTGCTTTGGGCATAGTTGTTAGGTTCATAGTGGGTTGTCCTAGATTAAGATTGTTGAAGTTGTTTAGTTGCTTGAGTCTAGTTTCGTAGGTTAGTAATAACGCATGAAGCTCAACCTAACTCATATTCTTTTTCTCGAGTAGTTGACATACAATGGGATTATACTTTGCATCAAGTCCTGTAAGAATTTGTGAGATTAAATCATTGAGAGGAATGGGATTACCAGCCAAGGCAAGGTTGTAAGAGATGGCCTTCATTTTGGTAAGATACTCCTCCATCTTTAAAGAACCCTTTCTTGTGTGTTGAAATTCGTTGTGGTACAGATTCACACAGGAACGAGTATGTGATCCCGTTAATTCTCTAGCAGCTTTCCATAGCTCAAAGGACGTCTCATGATCAACAAGTTGAGTAGCAACTTCGAGTGTCATGATGGTACATAACCACCCAAGGAGCAATTGATCTGCAGCTATCCAGTCATCATGGGTTGGATTTGATACTGTCTTATTGCCATTGGCAACAAATTATGGTGGACACATGTAGGTACCTTGAACAAAACTTTCTAAATGATAGCCATATATGATGGGAAGCACAGTGGCTTTCCAAAGGATATAGTTTTGCCTATCCAACTTGATAGAGCTAGTGGCACTTGATGCTAGTGAACTGACTTTCGAAAAATAACAAAGGGCGATGGGGTTTGTGGAAGAAAATTGGAGTTGCCGGTAGTAATGGATCCCACGGCTTGTGCCTTTAGCTCTAATACCAAGAAATAGTTTAGGTAGATATGAAGGCAAAGAGAAAGGGTGAATAGTTATGTATATTCCACTCAAAGTAGGGTTACATGTGCATGAATATATAGCATTAATACATGACAAAAGACATATATGCATATATGAACTAACATATCTAAAATATATTAACTACACGTGAGACATTATCTATACTATCTTCTTGGGATTATTGATGAGTGTTGTTGTGATCATCTTGATGATGGGCTGGGCTGAGTAGTGCTCTAACATTATACTTCTTGTAATTTTGTTTGTTCTTGGTGCAGATTCCAATGGAGAATAATGGAGTCTAAAGCCACAATAAGATGTGCAACAATAGCAATGAGCAAGAAAGAAAAAAGGATGGGGAAGAAAAAGAGGTTGGTTATAGACAACCTTGTTAAAGGAAAAAAAACAAGGAGAGAAGGAAGTCTATTAAAAAAAAGCAATAAAAAAATAGGTGTAGTAGAACTCTCACCTTGGTAGAGTAAACACTCTCACATTGGTGATCCATTTTTCATCTTTCACACTTTGGATTTGCATTTTTTTTTTATATTTATAGGTATAATGCATTACAACCGATATAAGAGAATAACTTTATCATGTTAGTTTTACAATTTGATTAAGCATTATTAAATGCTTGACTATACTTCTAAAAACTAGGAATAAGGATCATAACAATCTAACATTTCTTAAAAACATATGCTATTAACATTTAGCTTTTCACTTACTAACATAATGGGTTTTACTATAAAAAGAAAAACTAACAAATTAAAAAATCTGTGCTCAACTTATAAAAAGGTGCTCTCAATGACACTCAGGACACTTAACTCAATTTCAAGTGATCAACTCAACTTAATGTAAGGTCCTCAACTTTAATTCTATTTGAGGTCCTTAACTTAAACCATAGTGCACCCCACTCTTTTTGAGTGTACTCAACTTTCCTAAATGTGCTCAACATTTTTTAACTTAACTTGAGTGTGAGTTTTAACATAGGTGCACTTAATTTAATAGAGGTACACTTAACTTTAATACTCTTCCTTAACTTTACTCCATTTGAAGTTAACTAATTTAGAGTTAATTCTAACATTCCTCCTTAACTTCAAATTAACTTTTAAAAATAGCAAAAGATTATGACTCCTCCTTGATGCAAGTGCTAGATTTGACACAAGGCTTGACTATGGTTTTAGAGTCACTTACTCATTATTTAGAATGGAGTTGCCTTCATTCCATTTGGATTTGGAGTCTCCTACTCCTATTCTACACTTGCATTAGAGTTGTCTTCACATGCCTTGCACCCTATTGTGATTATTCTTCGTCTTCATATGCTTTGCACCCTACTATGGTTGTACTTGGTCTTCATATGCCTTGCATCCTTTATGGCTATGCTTGGTCTTCATATGCTTTGTTACTCCTTCTTTCTCACTTCTACTCCCTTGTTTTCTATCTTCAAACCCACTTCATTTCTGGGCTTTGATTTTTTTTCTTATTCTTCTTTTTTCACCCCCAACCCTTCAAAAAGACCACAAAGACTTCTGATACCATGTTTTGGAAAAAGAAAGGAGAGAAGGAGGTAACAAAGAAGGAAGTAGTTAAACAAAATGGTGAAATAGAACTCTCTCACCTCAGTGGAGCAAGCACTCTTACACTAGTGGTCTATTTCTAATCTTTCACACTTTGGATTTGTTTTTTTCATATATTTATAAGCATAATGTATTACAATTGATACAAGAAAATAACTTTATCATGTAAATTTTACAACTTGATAAAGCAATATTAAATGCTTGACTATATTTTTAAAAACTAGGAATAATGATCATAACAATATGGCATTTCTTAAAAATAGGCACCATTAATGTTTAGCTTTTTATCAGCTAACATAATAAGTTTTATTGCAAAAAATAGAAATGGACAAAACAAAAGATCTATGCTCAACTTATAAAAATGTGCACTCAACTATATTTTGGACATTTAACTCAACTTTGGGTACTTAACTTAATGTAAAGTCCTTAACTTCAATTTTGTTTGAGATCCTTAACTCCACCCATAATGCACTTAACTCTTCTCAAAAGCACTCAATTTTCCTGAGTCTACTCAACTCTTTTTAGCTTAATTTAAGTGTACTTAATGTTGGTTATACTTAACTTCAATTAAGGTGTACTCAACTTAACATATGTGCATTCAATTTAACAAAGGAGGTGCATTTAATTTCAATACTTCTCCTTAACTCTATTCCATTTGGAGTTAGCTGATTTGGAGTTCATTCCAACAAAACTTCACTACCACTTGCGTTAAAAGCTTCCTAATAAGCTTAGAATCCAACAGTTTGACTAAGAGAGTTGGTTGATGATCTTCATCTCTCATTGGAAGCCACTGTAGGACGCACTCTACCAACATCTGTGACTGTGGAAGCATCCTAGCATACTACCACCTGGGTTTCATGTTCCAGGAAGAGAGACAAACAACTTCAAGCAATTGTGTTTCTTTCTTTATTTTTCTTTTTTTAATCAATGCTAATTGGATGTGTCTTTATCATTTAAAATAGAAAAAATACATATGTAGCTTTTATGTTAGTATAGAAATCAACACTATTAAGTGTAATAACATATTTCTTTTAAAAGGGAATTTTACAAAACAAAATTGAAATTTAAAAGACTATTCCAAAATAATAAATAAAATTAAAAAACTAAGATACTATTTCAGCACGCACGCACACACATGCACGCATGCACACATATGCACACGATCGCGCGCGCGCGCACACACACACACATAACTACATTATTGGAATTTTGAGTAGTAGTGGTTCCAAGATATTTTTGTGTGTATTTTTTTTTTTATTTTCCCACATATCCACTAGACCAATTGTTTTCAATCATCATAGGAAAAGATTCATCAACCATTTGATAGTTTGTTTTAAGTTTGTGAATCGTATAATTGAAGCCCAATATCTCTTTTTTTTTTAATGGTGATGCATATGATTACACATAGTAAGTTAAGTATTTCAATGGTTAATTTTAAATATTTGAGTTTATAATAAGAAGAAATTCACCCTTGGATTGTGATGATGAAGATAATTTATGGAAAAAATTTTCAATATTCAATAATATGCTACACCAATGATGATGAAGAAAATAATTCTATAATGCTCTGTTTAGTTGGAGTATGTTATATAGAAGGGAATGTAAATTGTGAGTAAGTGGGGGTATGTGAGATAAAAAATAACTGTTTTATCCCTACTTTTAAAAAAGTGGTTTGATGGATAGAATAATAAGTATAAGGATATAATAGACATTACACCAGTTATGTAAAAAGAATACTTTTGCAACTCAATGAACCAAACAGAGTATAAGTGTATGAAAAGTATTACTTGTACGTGAACATGT
Organism: Erythrophleum ivorense; assembly: GCA_026724425.1. Classification (NCBI taxonomy): domain Eukaryota; kingdom Viridiplantae; phylum Streptophyta; class Magnoliopsida; order Fabales; family Fabaceae; genus Erythrophleum; species Erythrophleum ivorense. The sequence continues at coordinate 538,334 of JAIUCV010000238.1, read as the reverse complement.
TTTTTGTTGATTAATTTACTTGCGTGTTATATAATTGTTAATACTAAAAATTATAAGCTTAGTCACAGACGGTTAGAAGTTAGACCATCCGACGAAATTAGCCAATATATACTAGCTGAGAGATAGTAATCAACATGAACACTAGCAAATTAGGTCTAGATCAACTTCCATGTCAGCATCTGTAAAAATGATTAGCAAAAAAAAAATGATGAGAAATTATTAGGACCTATTTTTTAAATTTTTTTCACTAATTTAAAAATTTAGATAACTTATAGGGACCAAATGATTAATATTTCCTATAAGTAAAAGTAATATTGAGTATTCGGTGCTATATAAATATAAAAAATGAACTCTTTCTTCTGTGGGATTTGTTGTGAAGATCAAATGGGATATGATATGATAAGGATGAAGGAGGAATCATGAAGAACGTTTAAAGTGTAAAGATGGAAACTTTGTGTAATTATAAAATTGGAGGAAGTGTTTGTATAAATTTTTTAAATTAGAGAGAGATGATTGGAATTTACAGAAAAAAATAAATTTTTGGGTTTGAATGCCCTTTTAAAGTAGCATTAGTACAACTTGCCAAAAATCACCAAACCCAACAAACAAAAACAAGATGTACCAACCAATTTTAATAATAGAGAGCGGAAAAGAACAACTATATATGCCCAGGTGATTGGTTAATATATATATATATATATATATTTGCCACTTAAATGACTCAACTACTTTTTTAGGGTTCTAGCATGCAGCACATCCATTAAAACCCTGTCCTTATACGTGCGTGTATTATATATATATATATATATATATATATGTTTAACATATAAGAAAAATTATAGTATAAAACTTTAAGTTAATATATTTATATTAAAAAATTTAAAATTTAAAATTATTTTACAGATCCTAGGCCAAACAGTTTATCTTTAGTATTTTTTCTGTTTGCTTTTAGCGGCGGTTTTAACCGTCGCTGAAGGAGCCTGGCGACAATTGATTCACCGCCACTATTGCACCTGTTGAGAGGCATTTTGCTGCAATTTTTTCCAACCTCACCCCTGCTAATTATAATTTATTTATGTTTGGTGCATATATATATAGATAATATTGAAATCATTTTTAACATTATCAACCACTGCAAAATTATCAAATATATTTAAGATAATCATCAAAGAAACATTTAATTAATAAATTGATTAAAAATAAAAATGGTCAATATTACAAAATTTCAATTATTGTGCATAATATTCAACTATATATCATAAAATAGAAAACATTACAACTATAAATCATTCCTTAACTACCAAGTATGTGACTTGAAAAATATAAAGGATGTGGATCACATACATCTTCCTTAAGAAAAGAGACAATAAATATCTTAATAAGGTTTTTGAATTTTATTAAAGGTTAGAATAAGGTTTTGCTAACCAATAATCCAGTATTCACAAACTGAGTAAATTTATGGAGAGGCTTACGGGTAAGAGACTGAACCCAACCTAAGTAAACTTGACAATCAAGAAAAAACATTATGGATATCCCACACAGGTAGATAAACTAACTAGATAAATGGAAACGTTAGAAATAACAACAATAATAAGAATAATGCTAATAAACAACAACAACATTCAGTGGGGATATAATATGATGGAAAGTAATAGGAACACGAAGAAAATTTGTAACATAAGCTTCTTCTTCCTTAAGCCCACTACTGATATGCAAATTTGTAACGCTTTTAATTTCCTTGATGGTAGAAATTGTAGTGAACATTGTGAATATGTGATTGACAAGTAGATCCCTTTGCTGAGAGATGAAACAATACTCTTGAAAGGTCTTTGTTAAAGGATGCAGATGCAAAGACAGAAATGATAATCATAATTGTGTCATATTATTATATTGTATTATTTCGAACTAAAGGTAGAAATGTAATATTTTTTAAAATATCATACAAAGTTTTCAAAAAATATTTTAGCAAAACAAGCGATTTTGGTAGCATTTCTAAAAATTATATTTTTAGTCCTCATAAGTCATTACTGGGTGATACTACAACACTAGCACAACAGACAAATGCTCTGAAACTCGAAAGCTTTAACATATAAGAGGCGACATCTAAAAAGGCAAAGGAATACAATAACAGCTCGTGTTAAGCAATTATTAATAAAGCGCTTTTGAAGCTCTTGAATAACTTCCAGAGCCTGTATATCAATTTTTAAGAACAACACTTGAGTTTAAAAGACAAAATAAGAGGACTTAATGTTAAATGAAAATGAATAATGGTAAAATTCAATCAACAGAGTGGATCATTAAATTGGATGGAAAAATAAAAGATATATTAAAACAAATCATATATGATTGAGTTTAATACCTTAACAACAAAAATGTTGCTGGAAGAAATCTCCTCTTTGTAGCCATATTATAGAGAAAGTTCTCAACCTCATAACACAAGCACAAGAATTTCAGCTCAGAAAAAAATAATTCCAATTTCTTATTTGGAGCATATTCTCTTAAGATAATTTCGTTGCACAGAGAATACTTGATGCCCATTTCCACAAAAATTAAATAGAAATGAATTTTTTTTATACACTTTAGGACCAAAACTTAAAAAGCTTTAAGTATCGAGCCCAAATAATGTTAAATAACTAAGAACACCAAAATATACTGCTTATAATTTGAAATTCAATAAAAATGAAAGGCAAACAATTAAAAGCGACCCTCACTCTCACAGCTAACTGCTAAGCATCAAGGATTAAAGGTATCAAAATTTTCTTCTTTTGGCAACATTTACCATTATCTCTAGTTTCAACATGCTGTATAAAGAAGACAGCCTTACATCCAATATTATAGTCTTAGATATGGTTATGATGTCCAGATCCATAGTCTGCAAATGCTCTGTAGCTGAGGCCTACAAACATTTAATAGAAAGACAAATAATTCTTGCACATCATAAGCACAAAAGTATAATGAATTTTATAAAATTTGTTTAGGTGAGTTAACATGAATTTAATTAAATTCAAACATGATCATATTTACATTAGAGTATTGGCCACAATATAAAAAATTCCACTTTCCTAAACGTATGAAAATAAATTCACTAGGATTATACTAACACACCAAAATGCAATGTCTTAATTCACTGAGCTAAAATCTTTCTGCACATTTCAGTTCCCAAGTGAATTCCATAAGACTTGATTGCTTCTTCATTGTCCTTGATAGGCTCTAAGGCAACAGTGACGTCAGCAAGTATCTAGAATATTTCATGAAAAAAATGAAAACAGCACTATATTAGAGCTCATGGCACTTTCCTAATGTAACAAAAGGTAAATAGTGAACATATAACCAGCATATGTGGGATGAAATTCTTAAATACATGGTCTAAAGCAAATTATGTACTAGACTAAAATCTGCAATATAAAAAGCCTCAATCACCCTAACTTGCAATTTTGGGACTATACAGAACTATTTTAAAATGAGTACATAATTTATTATTTGTGAAGCTCAATAATACAAAATTAATGAGTATCTGTGTACAATACATGACATAAGTCAGCAGTTAGATTACCAGGTGTTCTTCTTAGTAAAAAATGCGGTCTCTTTCTAGCAAATTGCATTGGACTTAAACTGATCATCATCAACTATAAACTAATTCCAAAATCAACCACTAATTAAGCAATTTTTGCACATTGTCTTGATGAATGACATTGCTTTCAAGCTGCAACAAATTGTTAATGTAATTTCAGTAAATTATAAAGTTTAGTGAGAAAGTTAAATAATATCAATAATTCAATATAGACAAAAGGAATGATATGTTAAAAACTTCTGCAGCATTCTTATGAAGTCCTCAGCATGAACAAGAAGTTAATCTGAAAATGAAATTGATTTTTGGTGTCTTAACCAATTACGTTTTGGGATAGAGAGTTTCCACATTGATAACAAAACCACTCGCACTTGAAATAACAGAACTTTCCAAAGTGATACGTCAATTCATTACTTCTATACCTTAACATATTACTATGAATTAGGAATAAAGTAATGGTCCATTTCTTTTATAACCATGAGTATACATATTATACAAAAGTATTCTCCATTTGGGTAAATGAAGAAGGCATATTCAATAGGAAAAATGGGCACATCCACTAGCTAATCTGCAAGACCCCAAAGAAATCAAAAGGAAGTAGTATCACCACACCATTTGCATTCAATATGCCCTTTTGGGTCGCATGATGAACACACAATTGGCCTTGGTTTCAAATGAATAATTCTAATAATGCCTCGTGCGGAAGCATTACCACCACACCATTTACATTCAATATGCCCTTTTTCTCATACACAAGTCTCAACAGTCTAATAAAGCCTCTACTTTGATCATACATTCCTAAATATATCTAGTGTGATAGGACTTAGTACAATAAGAAGGAAAGATAATAACATATAGATGAACCTTATCTATCATGAGAAAGAACTCACTTTTGTAACTACCTATTAAAAATAACCTTGTTTATTAAAGGCATTGATCATTTACTTTGAACAGCTCTAACATCCACAAATTCTTACATAGTTCACAAATCCTGGTATTGGTTTCAAATAAATAGTTCCCAATCTCTTTGGATAAATAACTCTAAGTGAAATCAATGAATTAAAAGGTGTAATATTAACATTCAGAAAATACAATAAAGTGCTTGAAAAGCAATCTAAGAATCATGTCAAAATCCTTAAGGCAGCATGCAATGTTTTGGAGCCACTCTAGTAAGACCAAAAATCTCATTTAGTGTTAATTAATTAACCTAACACCATCTCAAACCCAAAAGGAGGCAATAACAATATTAGATGATCAAAAAATTTGTTCAACAAAGATCTAACACGAGCAGTGAACTACACAAAAATTTTTTAGCTCACACTATTGAACCTTATGCCTAAAATATAAACACTAAGGTAACACTTCATTTAGAAATAAAAAATAAGTCCATTTATAGCACCAACAAATAAGAAGTGGAAATTGAAACAAAGTCATCTAGATGAAGCTTGTCACAATAGCAACAATAAGACATCATCTAGACAAGGGAGAAGACAATAGGCTCAAATCCCTTGTAATACTTATGCATGCAATGCTTCAATTTCAAACCTGGTCCTAAGCAATGTATTAAACAATTACGATTGGAACTGGAATCAAGACATTGAATCAACAACATACAATCATTCAAACTTTGGATTAGTCTCGAAGCTCCCTCGTTCCTCTTTCGCTTCCTCTGTTGTTTCCGTGCTCAATTCCCTCTTGCCTCTTTGTTCCCATTTTCCTCTCCTCTTTAACTTCTCCTTAAACCTCTTTTTCTTGGTCTCTTCTCTATCTAGATCTCTGCTTTAACCCTTGTCAAGAGGCTTTTGCATCACGCCAAAAAAGACGATTTTTCAAGATCTTACCAAGGTAAAATCGCTTTGTAGAGAAGCAAATTGTCTTTCTTGCCATGGTTGAAGGGTCTCTGGCGTCCTCGCAATCTGTGTACTATAGGTCGCATGGATGAGGGGAGAGGGAGGGCTATCATGCGTTAAGGCTCAACGAAAGGAGAGATTATTGTTAAGTTCAAGAAATGAGATAATTATATTTGAATAAATTTATTTTTATATTATTTTAATTTTATTTTTTATAAAAAAGGTTATTTATATTAATATATTTTTTAAAAAATTATGAATTCTAATCTTTTTTTTTTTATTTTTGATAAAAAATTATTTATATATTAAAAAATTAAAAGATAATAAAGTAAATTACAATTTAAAAAAATATCCCTCCTCTCCCCTCCCCTCAATTTAGAGGGGAGGGAAATTTGCCTCCACTTCTCTCCTCTCCCCTCCCCTCCAATTTTGTTCAACCAAATATCTTCTCTCCCTTCCCTTCCCTCCAAAAACTTCCAACCAAACACACCCTAAGAGGAGGGAGGGGGGATCCACGATAGATTTGCTTTATTAAGATCTAAGGATAGTTTTACAAGCATTTTAATTGTCTGCTTATCCTTGCAATAAGCATACTATGTGAAGCAATAGAATGATGCCATTTTGCTCCTTTTTAATTTCAACTGTTTGCATAATCAATGGCTCCAGTATACGACACATCATAAATAAAATGATACGTTTTGGTTTGCTCCTTATAATCTCAACCATCCATGTAATTGATGGCTCTAACGCACGACACATCCTCCATTTTATCAGCCAATCTCCCGTCAGTCTAAAAGCCAAAACCCACTTAGATGACACATGGGTCCTTTTCCTTATAAACGCAAAATGCAGCAACTTCACTCATCTTTAACCTTTAACTCTGTTCATCTTCATTCTTCAATCTACAACCCCAAAGTTTGACATTCTCTCACGTGTTTAAGTGTGACCCCAAATCTATACTAGTTTACCTTCCTTATCTCTTAAGTTCTCCTTTTAATTCGTTGCTTCTTAAGTTTTCTTTTGTATGATGCTAACCCTTTGATGCTCTGTAATTTGCATAATTTTGTGGCATAATCCTCTCATGGTGTTGTGTCTATAATCTTAAGATTTTCCTGCACCATCTAAATGGTTATACATTGTTAGATTCTGAATTTTTTTTTTTGTCTTTGGTTTACCCTACTTGTTCATGTATTGTTTTTTGTTTGCCAAGTTTTGAATCATGTATTATTTTTGTGACTCCATGTTAGTTAATAATTGTTTACACATTGATATGAGATTGGATGCTAATCTATTAAAAATTCAAGACCAAGTTATGATTCGGTATTGTTCTAATTATATTTTTCTTGACATAATATGTTAGTTGGTACCAATGTGGGAGACATTGCATTGTGGGAAGTAGGTTCATGTGAGCGATTGAGGTTGAGGAATTTCAAGTTTTGGGATCTTAGTGCCTGTTCAATGCCATTATAGGTTGGTTTTTCTTATATGTATTCACTATTTACCATGCTAAATAGAACCAAACTCTGGGACTTGTTATGACTGAAAAGAAAACTAATGATTATTAAATTCAGGCTGCTCTTATCAAAGATCCAAGTGTTTCTGTCAACTGAGGGATTTGGAGTCCTAAGGTACATTGTTTGGTAAGTTGAGTGTATTTGAATTGGTAAGTTGATGATTTAAGTAATCATACTTTTAGAATTTAGCTAAACCAATCATTAATTTTTTTTTCTCATTTTTCTTTTCTTTTAAATAAATAGGAGTTGCTTACTCAAGGCACATTATTCAAATATACTCTTACCACAGTGGGAGGATGCACGACAGCAGCTGGAGGTAATGTACAATAAATGTGTATACATAATGAACTTTGGAGCATCCTTTTGATTCTAATTGTTTATTTGTCTTGCTTTGTCTAGATTAATGCTCATGTTGGTGGAGTAAATGATCAAGCATCCCCCCCCCCCCCCAATAAGCAACTATGTGTCATAACACATGTTGATGATAAGACCATTAAGGTAAGTTTGTCAAGGCATGACATGGTTTTCTCAAGTGGGTAATTTGTTATATGTTGCTAACTAATTTTGGTAATTCAAGGTGTGGGATGCTACTACAGGTGCAAAATAGTATACTTTTAAAGATCATGAGGTTCCAATTTATTTTATCTGCCCTCATTATGAAGGAAATATTTAGGCATACCTGAACTATGACACTTTGTGGAGATTGTTATTAGTCCTTTTGCTATAGTAAATTATTACTTTAAAGTAAAGTCTTTGACTTTTTTTTTTTTTGTGTTTTTGTTTGATACTCTGTGCCTTGATAATCTAGTTCATGTTTTCAATAGCATTAGATGGAAAGATAAAAGGCTGATTATATGACAATTTGAGATCTCGTGTTAATTATGAAGCTCTTGGTTGTTGGTGTACAACCATGCCTTATAGTGCTAATGGTAGAAGCATAAGAGGCATAAAAGAATACAAGTATAATATCATCTACTATAGGAACAAACAAAGATTTTACTTAACAATAATGTGATATACAATTTGACGTGAATATATTGTTGGTTAGGAAAAGCATAAAAAACAAAGGATTGTCCTGCACATCCAAAGCATCAAGAGAGCATGGAACAAGATGCAAGCATATGGAAAGCATAAAGCAAAAAAACAATTATTGTTTCTTGATCCTTTTCACAAAGGCTTGTTTTGTGATTGATTGTAACCTAGCAAAATAGTCAAGAATTACAATTTCAATGTAATAAATAAGCACTTGTGCTCAATTTAAATTGTAATAAAAAGTCTAATGTATATAAATATATTAATTTAAACAAAATTCCATATTTTATTATATTTTATATCAAACTTTGTTATTGTAGTGTTATTGTTTACCTAATGAGACATCTTGACTAAACTCCAGTGCTTCAAGTGATGGCAGTAGAAAATCTTGTGGCACCTACATTATAAACAACCCAAATCACAATATGATCCCTTATGAACTAGAAGGAGGTATTAAGTATTAAAAAGTTAACTAGTCTCACCATTAATATTTGAGTAAAAGTAAAGTCACTTTCAGTTATTTAAGAGCCTATAAGAAGTGCGTGAGTGCACGCTTATGAAAGTGGTGCCTGAGGTGCAGCGTTGCATTTAATTTTCTTAAACAAAAAGAAAAAAAAAGTAAAGCAACATTAAGATTTATTGACCATTGATCACGAAATAAGGACATGTAATATGTCCATACCATATAATTGTTCTTCTTCCTTTACTCTTTAGTTTCTCAACCCAACCTTTTTCTCACTTCTTCCTCTTACTCCCATCCCTTTTCTTGAATCCCTTTACTTGAGCATTGGATTATATTGGTGGTGTTGTGCTTGCACTGTCATTGTTAGTTAGACTTTGATGGCTCTATTGAAGTTTTATCACTTTCTTAATCAGCTCTAAGACCCTTTTTTTGTATCAATAAGAATGCTTTTGGACAATCAAATGCCTCAATTGCTAATTTGATCATCATGGGATAGAGTTGTCTATATCATCATGTGCTTTCTGGCTTTGGATCTACTTAGACCTCATTCTCTCTAATATCATGTCTGATATTGCTCCTTACTTCTTTTGTTCACGTCTTTATAATATAGTACTTGGGGAGTTTTTTCACACTATAAACCTTCAAGGTGTGACAGCATAATATTCCAATAGTATCAAACATTCAACAAATAGATGAAATTGATCTGTTGCTAGGATCAAATTGAACTCTCCATTCACCCTCTTTGCCAACCATATTAACAATATAATCAAACAAAGGCTCTTCTTCACTTTTGTGTTTTATACTAGTAGTTGCGACTAGGTCCCACTATTCTTAGAACAAGTCAAAGATTGGAGTCATGTAAATTTGAGAAAACTATTGAAGTATAGGGTAACTTTGTATAATCAATTGAGAAAATTTTTATCGTGAGTCAAACTCATGTTTCAATTTATTATACCTCTTACCATTCACAATGTATTCAAAGTGCTTGAAAAATTAATTGATATCTAGATTCAATATTGTACAACTCTTTATAGCAACATTCATGCATTCACCTACTTGCATACTCCATACCCTAAGTGCGAAAGCCTTCTCTATATGGGCCCATGCCCATTTCTCCTTGATATTATGAACCAAGATTAACCATGTGTTATTGTTAACATTATAAGTTGAAAGCAACTAGCTCCATTCTTTCTCAAACTACATTTCCTCTTTGTATTCATATATGCACTTAAAATCAGCTAAAAAATGCGATCGACCCTTCATCAAATTTCCAAGATACTTAGCGCCATTTTACATTAAATGCTAAATGCATAATCCATGCTTTGCATTGGGTATCACCTCCTATATTGTTTAAGCCATGACTTGATCTTGATTAGTGAAAATAGTTAGAGGTTTTTTTTGCTGATATGCCCCCAAGCAAATCTATAGTAGCCACTTAAATAACTCTATAGATTTATCATATAATAATGTCACACCAAAAATGATCACTCCCTTATAGTGATTAAATCCTAAAAGTAATGCAAGTGGTTTATGATCATGATTTATACTGAATATTATGTCCATAGAGACCACATCATTAAAATACGCTTAGTTAAGTAATATTCTTCATCAACCCAAAAAAAAAATTGTAATTTATTCTTTTGTATCCATCTAATAAGTATGATAAAATAATGAATTTTTTGAATATTGTTCTTGGAAATAATGCAATAGGCATCCAGCTTCTTTATACATTATACCTCTTTGTCTTTTAGTTCTTAAATAATTTATTGCATCCAAGTGTAGCTAAGATTAGCTCTTTCTTCAGTGTGCCTACTTATCAACTTAAAAGAGGATTTCTATTGAAGCCCTAAATCCTTTGCCAAGTCAATCTTATGGACTTGAACCTCATTTATCTTATGCTATGATGACAATAGGTGAACTGTTTCTAAAAGATGAAACTAGTGATTATGTTTTTCAATAAAGGCATTAATTCTATATTTCCCATCTATGTGTGCAACAGGCATTTTCAATTTACAATTAGTCCTTGTCTTATGCCAAGGTTTGGTGGTCATAAAGTCCTTCTTGTTTTTTGTTTATAAACCTTCTTTATAGCAAATGTATCTAGTTGAAACTATAGAGTCATCTTTCTTACTTCTAATTTTGTTATATTTCCTTACCCAAATTCAGTTCACCTAACATAAGCAACCCATAAACTCTATATTTTCTCTAAGTTATCAAATTCTAACCTTAGTCTACAAGTCAAATCAATTCTACATTTTGGTTCCTAAGAAACAAATTACTATAAAAGCTTCTTAACATGCAAAAATATCATACAAAATTTCAAGTTAGCATGAATATCATGATATTTTTAAAATGCTTATTTTTTTTTTTCACTTATCTTCTTAAGTTTCTCACTATTACATATAATCTTGCACTTTATTATATCATAAGCGACTTCTTGAGCTCATCATCTATATTTTGATACTTATTATAGCAACATCAAGCACTTTAGCATCTCATATTATTATAGCATAACCGAATTCTAAAATCTTTATAAAAAATTACATGATTTTAATTGTGATACTATTATTAACTTAGCTTTATCCTACACTTGCAACTTTACTATTGTGTGGTTCTAAATATTTCTTTTAAAGCTTAGAAAATACGATGTTATTTTCTTTTTGGTGTAATTGTTGACCATATCAAAGGCAAACAAGAAAGCCAGTATAGGTATACAACTTATGAGAGTTATTAGGCCAAAAAAAGAAAAAACCTTATGAGAGTTCATCTAATGAAAGAATCTATTTTTTATATATACATATTCATACATATTTCTTATTGGTAACATGCTATGAGTGCAAGCAAAGAAATAATTACAAAGGAAAAAACTTTATCCAATTTTTTACAATCATTGTTGCTGGTGAAAAGGGGAAAAAGCCTCAATCTCCAAACATCATATACATAGCAATATATATCCCTTCCTTCATGCTAGTGGTAGAAAGCTCAACCTTCAGATTAATGGCACAAAAATACTACAAAAAATAGTTAACAAATAAGTTGCTAATGGAAGTATAAATAGATGTCTCAAATAGGATAATGGTTGCTTGTGTGTTCCATAAAAATCTTACCTTTATCTAATGAAACTTGGTAGAAAAAATACAAAAATTCTTGGGCTTTATGAGCTAGTTTCAAAGGTTGAAGAAGATTGCACAAATGCTACATTTGAAGCTCACATCATGAGGTATATATGTGTTTAAAATAGTGAGTTTTAAGGTATTTAATGGACAATTGAGATTGTATAGAACAAATAGTTGAGATGCATTGATGTTGGTAGGAAAACATAAATGAAACGCACCATTTCATTTATGACATGCCACGCATTGAAGTCGTCGATTATGTGGATGGTTGGGATTATAAGGAGCAAATCGAAATGCATCATTTCGTTTATGATGTGTCACATGCTGGAGCCATTAATTATGTAAACAATTGAGATTAAAAGGAAAAAAATGTCATCATTTTGTGGCTTTGCACAATGTGTATATTGTAGGGATACACAATTTGTTTATGATGTGTCACATGCTGGAGCCATCGATTATGTAAACAAATGACATTAAAAGGAGCAAAATGTCATCATTTTATGGCTTTGCATAATGTATATATCGTGGGGAAACACAATGACATATAATGCGGTATAGTTAAACTGTGGGACTTGAGTCTGTATGATCTAATTACAATGAATAAAATTATAGTTAAGTCTCGATTTAACCATAGTTAAATATTTGTATTTTAATCGTGCATAATATATTACTAATTGTTTTATTCTTTTATCTTTGTTTGTTTACAAATCCTATGATGGAATAAAAGAACCTAAAGGGGAAAAAATCTGCATGTGGATATCATATAGGCGATGGTGACTACTAGTAGAATATCTTTCTTTGGTAGTGTTTAAGGTTTTAAATTATAATTGTTTTGTATAATTTAAATTTTTGGCTTTAAATTTTTTAGAATAATTTTAAAACTTAATATCTCTCCATATAAATATCTTCAATTTAGGACCACAAATTGTAACTTTTCTTAATATGTGTGTGTATGAATAATATTTTAATCCTTTAACTTTATTGATCATTTCAAAATAATCTCTTAAGGTTCAATTCCATCTCATAAAAGCCCATTGTATGTGAAATTCATTAAACACTTAACATTGTTTATTTTTGTGCTAACATAAAAGTCATATGTATATTTTTTTATTTAAAATAATGAAATGACTAAAACACAAAGCAGCAGCTTGAAGTCTTATGTCTTTTTTCTTGAGACACAAAATGCAAGTGGTGGTTTGCTAGGATGCTTTTTGTTAACTCTCATTTTTTATAAATAAATAATTTCTTTTGAGGAGAAAATTAATTCATTTCATTTAAGTTTTTGTTATGAGTGTATATAATTTATTTTATAAATTTTAGATATCTTAAATGACAAGTTGTAACAACCCTAACTTCAAATTATAGTAATTAAGGTTAAAGACGAAATTAATAATTATAAATCAAGGTTGAAAGTCATTACAACTAATTATATTCAAAAAAATGTAGGGAAATTTGAACTTTGATATTATTAAGGTCATTAATTAGACAATTACAATTATTTGAATGTGCAAGTGAATTTAATCATCAATAAGGAACCTTTGATTCTTCCATCCATCAATTCCAACTCATAAAAACCTCTTACAAGTGTTTTTGAATCATTCTTTAGTATTACCATAAAAGAAACTAAGGTTTCTAGGTGAATATGAAAAATTGAGCACCTTCGCCGCGGCTAAAATTCCTCGCGCCACGGCCAATTATTCTCGGGTTCAACTCCTTACACTTTCACAAATTTTGCACATTTAGCTGTGGCCAAATACCTTCTGGAACACCCCCCAAACCTGCCTTTTAGACTTAGTTGTGGTTAACCTTACTGTTCGCTGCGGCCAATTACTCTCTATTTTCTTCCTTGGCAGCTTCGCCACATTTAGCCAAGATCAATTAAATGTTAGTTGCGACCAATTACCCTCTGTTACCATTTGGCCGGGGTCAATTTCCTTCTATTCTTATAACTCCTAAGATTTCATCTCATGCTCTCCAATTCCCCCTCTAGCAACACTCTTGGCCACTTTAACTTAGTTTGTGAAGATTTAATGTCTTTCTTTTACCTAATCTACCTAACACATCTACTATTACCCATTCAAAACTTAAATGTAGATCCTTAACCCTTTAGCCACCATAAACAAGTGAGTTCATAGATCAATGACAACAAAGAGTTCATACACTATTCACATTTTCATTCTAATATAAGTCTCATTAGAATTTCTATACATCACTAGTTTAAGTTGACATATGATGTATCAAATGATCACAGTCCCTATACTTGGCAATTCATGATGCAATACGGCAATTACATAAAGCTAGTAGTTTAGTTATACAAATATAATCTGACAATGTTTCCAAACTTACCTACTACTAAACTATATAATAAGCTTTCATTAATTTTCTCCTTACCATTAAGAGGTTCGGTCCCTGAAAATGTTAGCTCACAATTGAGGTGAGATATACAATTTCAATAACAAGAGGCAAATTTCATATATATGTATAGATTAATCAATACAATGCAATTTCATATCATCAATACCAGAACCATCAATTCAATTTACAAATGAACTAGTTGAATTACCAATAACTACTGTCCCATATCAGTAATCATACATAACATGTTAATGGCCAATAACATTGGAAGAGGTCCGTCCACGACACCTACTCTATAATGAGCACAACCAGGGCTCAGTACATCTGGGGTCTAATCACAACTCGGTGCCCGATTGAAGTACATGCACGGGTGGCAGCTGCACCACAGCTTCACCATAGACTCACAAGGTCCAATCACAATAACAATTGAAATAATCAACTAATCATTTAGCATTTCAAAATCAAGCATGTGTAATAATATGAGATTAACATGAACATATATATGGAATTAAGAAAATAACCTCAGTTACCTCAATAAAGTCAATTACTCATCCTCTAACTACCATTATGATTCAAAGCACACTAAGCCTAATGTAAACATAATCATCATTATTCAAATACCATTAGTAAAGAATTTCCCTATCCACAGATTAATCTTAATAAGAGTACATTATGAACTTCTTACCCAAGCTTCCTAAGGATCTATTGCACCAATTCGAGGTCACAATAACAAGAACTCACAATGGGTCACTTATAACATCTCCATTTTCGCACATATAAAAGCCATGCACCAAAAGTCAGTTCAAATGATAAAAATTATGTATATATACCACATTAGAGAAATAGGAACACTTACACATACACCCAAAAAGTCAAATAGACTGGTTTGAGCCTTAACTATCAAGAATACACCATGGGTCTTTCTAAAATTCAAATATGAGTCATTAAGCCCAGATATTTCATTGTTTCACCTTCATCTCCTTATAATTTCACACAATAGTAGAACCTATTATGAAAATCAATCCTTGAGGACATTTTTCAGCAAAATAATACACAAAATGAGAGGAAAATACTTACCCAATTACCCCTTTAGCTTCGACTCCAAAAATCTTTCAAGGAAACACCCAAACACCAAATTTCAGATTTGAGAAGGAGATGAAAATGCTCAAAACTAGAAACTAATTAGACCAAAATGAAGAGGAGAATGAGAGGGACATATTTTATATAGATTACCTTGGCCAAATCTTCTTCTAGAAGTGAGAAATTGTGGAGGAATGCAGAAAAACCCTAGCCCTTCTCCTCAAGTGCGAAAATGAACTCTTGCTCAACAGAACCAAATGTTTTACCCTTAATAAAAGGATGTGGCTGTTGAGCTCTTAGGGTTTTTAGTGAGAAATGGGATGACCCATCAGTCTAAGGTCCAATTGGGCTCATTTTTAATGGTTGGGCTATGGTTTAATGAATAGGTTGCAGAAAATTTAGAGCTAAAAGTGGAATATGCTAACCCAATGGCCTAATTCCTTGTGGGATTAGATTTTTATACTTGTTAGACCTTATTTCATAAGTTGGGTTGTAGAAATTTGATAGAGTCAGGCTAAATTCTAAGAGTCAATCTAATTTGGATCTGCATAATGTGTGTTGGTTCAGCTCAAACCAAGTGGTTGATTTGACCTCAACCCAAATGATGAAGTAAATGCTTGATTTTGACTTCAGGGGGGTTTGAGTGATTCCTCTAAGCCAAATTATATGTATTGGAATAAGGGTTGTTTGAATTTCAGTTGAAGTTGCCTATATATTGTACTATTTCAAAAAATGATGGGCATTGTTCAATAAGGTGCTCTCTCCACAGATGCTCACAAATGATGATAAAAGTCTGGACTAAATTCAAATAAGTAGTTGAGCCTTAATGCATCTCCAAATTGTCAAACCTTTTATTTAATAAAGTTACTTACCAAAATTACAATTAAAACATCCAATTAATGCACACCTATAACCCTTTTTTTTATGGAGTTCTCAAATTGCCACTGAATAATGTTGTATGCCATAATCTCTAGCAAATTGTAAGTATCGTTCACTTTTAAATTACACAATATACTATTGTCAACTATAGAATCAAGAATGTTCTTTATTTGACTTGATAGCCCATTATAAGAGGTTTGTACCTAAATCCAAGTTAAAAGCATATGGTTTGGACACTTCCTCAATAGCACCTTAAATCTTTCTCAGGTCTCATACAAATGATTAGAATCATTTTACATAAATAAAGTGATATCATTATGGGCTATGTTACCTTGGTCAGAGGGAAATAATGGGTTAAATTTTTTTGGCCAAGTATTCTTATGTAGTAATGGATTTAGCAAGTAGAGAATTAAGTTAACTCTTGGCTTTATCCTAAAGTGAGAGTGGAAAATGCCTTAATCTAATGGCATCATCACTAACTTCATTTTGCTTGAAAGAGTTACATACCTCTATAAAACTTAGAACATGAGTATTTGGATCTTTTGATGGTGAACCTCCTAATTGTCCTACCATTTGAAACATCTAAAGGACAATTAGTTTCATTTTAAAATTTTTTGCTTTAATTGCTAGCCTTCAAATACTAAAGTGTAGACCTTATAATGATGAGGCAGCCTAATCCATCACTACTCTATTATTGTTGTCATTACCCTTAGCCATAGTTGTTTTTGGTTTAAAAGTTAAAGAATTCTATTTAAGGAGTTTCCTAAAGGTTTTTCCAATCTCTGGATTAAAAGGCTTAAATTTAAAGCTTTTAGTTCTTTGTACAAGTCATCTTTAACAACTATAAAACAAAAAGAAAATAAGACCTGAGTTTAAGTAAAGAATGCTTGATATTAATATTGGTAGAAAATCAATTGCATAAAATCCCTGATAATAGCGCCAAAAACTTATTGCTATCATATACAGTTGTGCGCGCAAATGTATGCATCAAACAAGTAATATAGAATAAGTCAAGTATCATCCCACAGAGATTTGATAGATGAAATATACTAATTACTAAAATTAACATCTTATGAAGGTTGATAACAATCCTAGAAACAAAATTTTAGCTATTAATTGACATGGAATCCAAAATCAAGTTCAAATTCCACAAAGAGTTTGGCATCAAAAAGTTACAGAGAAGAAAAGAAATAAATAAAATTGTGTTAGACTCCGTCATCTTTGTAAAGATATAAGGAATCATTGCTCTTTGGTGCTCTCAAAGTTCTCTCACACACTTAGGAATAACTCAAAAAGTTGCATGTCTCTAAAGCCTTAAAGCCCTTTTTAAAGGATTCTCAAATCCAAAGCCTTATCAAACATGTTTCCAAATAGGTCTCAACTCGGTGCCACAATTAAAACTAAATATAATCCTTTCCTTTGTATTTAACCCCTACAAAATGGTTAAGACCAAATCAATTCCTAATTTATGTAGTTATAAATAAAAACTTGTGTAACATCCCAAAAATTAATTAAAGTATTAATCATGGATTTGGACTAATTAAGAATAATTATTATAGAACAATTGGGCAAATTATATGAATGAGAATTTCTAGGGAAATAATTTATTAATATAGGTTTAAGATTTCAATAGAGTTAAAGCTTAATTTGGACCCAAAATTAATTTTAGTAAGCCATAAATAAGGTTTATAGAGGCTCAATGATTTTGGGTGCAAGCTCAACTCCTTATTATGAGACTTGGGCTAGCAATGGCCTAATCTAATTTAATAAAATAGAGGCCTAAGACCCAATTTATATAACAGTTAAGGCTACCAATCCAAAAAAAAATCAAACATAAAGGAGATGTTCATGCAATGCATAGCTAAAAATGATGCAACTCTTAGGAATTTGGAAACTTAGATTGGTTATTAGCTTCAGCTATAAATATTAGATAACAGAAACGTCTCCCAAGTGACACAATGCCTAACTTAAAAGAAAAGGCCAGGAAGAGTGCAAAGCAATATCATTGAAAAGTGGAAGGGAATTGTTAGATATTTTTACCTTATTTATAGCACAATATGATAAGAAGATAGAGAGTGAGAAGAAGGCTTAAAATGAAAAGAAAGCTTAGAATAAGTTTGTTCTGTTATAACCTTTTCTTAAAGGTTTAAAAGTCAAATGTGGATGCGCAATTTCAAATTTTTTTGAAGATGTTCAAGTAATTATTCATTAACATTCCTTTTGTTGAAGCACTTCAGCAAATGACACATTATACCAAGTACATTAAGGAAGTGTTGTTAACAATGAGAAGGTTTATTGAATTTAAGACCGTTGATTTAATAAAAAAGCATAGTGCTATTATGAAGAATAAATTACCTTCAAAGTTACAAGATCTAAGGCATTTCACTATCCTATGTAATATAGGTAAGCATTTTCTATTTTAGAATGCATTATGTGATTTAGGTAATAGCGTCAATTTGATGGCATTGCCTATGTTTAAAGAGTTGGGATTAGGAGAAACTAAACTCACTACCTAAATGCTACAACTTGCTAATAAGGCTTTTGCTTATCCAAATGGTGTGATCTACACATTGATTTTATTGTAATGGATTATGAGGAAGGAAAAGAAATTCACACTATTTTGGGAAGATTAATTTTGGTGACCAAAAGAACTTTGATTAATGTTCAAAAAGGTGATTTGACCATGAGGGTTGAAGAGCATAAAGTAACTTTCAAGGTTTTTTAAAAGATGAAAACTCTTGATAAGCATGATAAATGTTTTTCTATCAATATGATAAACAGTCCATTGCAAAAATAAGGTGACATGAATACTATGCTTGATCTTTTAGAAGTACAATTAAGGGATATTAAGGAAAAGAAGGAATTTGAAGACTTTATAAGTTGTTTGCAATTTTCAGAAGTTCCATCAAATGTGGTTAAGGATGACTACAAAATTAAATAATCATAGAATCTCTTAGTAGTTTTTGTGATGAAGATTAAAGAGCCTACAAAAGAAGTGGACGCAAGCACTAAAGAAAAGAGTGAAGAAGATGATTTTATTAGATGTTTACAATTTTTGGAAGCTCCATCTAGAGTTGTTCAAAAAATAATTACAAGGAGTGCTTGGGGATTTGCTTGAAAATACTAGTGCTCCAATACAACATTTTCTTAAGGAACCCCTTACTTTGATCCTGAAGCCACTTTTACCCTAGTTAAAGTATATTTACCTATTTTGGAAGGAAGACAATGCAACAATGATGAATGATACTAGTGACTAAAGACCAATAAGAAATTAAGCTAAGGATTCTAAATTTAGCACTTCTTGGGAGGCAATTTAAGTGAATATAATTAAGTAAGCATAGAATAAATCATATTTCCTTTAATGTCTCAATTTTTTTAAGTCCTATCTAGCAAAAAAAAAAATGACAATCCACTTTAGCTAGGTAAAGAAAAAGATCATGCAAACAACTAATTTTGAAATCCAAGGACAAAGCCCATGCCATAAGTGTAAAGTTATCAAATAGGCCTACCAACCTATTATGGGCCAACCTACAATGGCTTATGAGTTAAATGGGCTAGCTTGTTTAAACCCATTTGGTTAATCGAGCTAGGATCTTGAACCTAGCTGATTAAATGAGTTAAACTCAGCAAATAAAAAATAAAAAATAAAAGCACAATTTCACCTAAAAATCACAACTGAACAATAAAGCCTTTGTTGCATGTTACAATGTAGGAGTTTTTATTTTTTATTTTTTAGGTTATTTAGATAGATGGAAGTTATGGGTTAGCTATGGTTGTTTCCTTTAATGATTAAACCATAGGTAAAAATGAAATTGGAAGCTTACCTTTTAAAGCCATTGTTGGACAATTGACATACACAAAGGAAGGAAAAAGAGATACTTTTGGGTTCCTCACACCATAGCTGAATGAGAAAAGTTGGGCTACAAGACAAGACAACTAAGAAAATGACTCTTGAAATTTACAAACATATGCACACTACAGAAGTTGCAAACAGAAGTCTTAAAATGGGCTAAGCAGCCATGAAAATGAAAGATGGAAGAAGCTTTGCTTGGTTAGGTGCTTGTCACCCAAGAAAAAGGCCTTAGGTTAGAAAAAGGATTATGTTAGGTGTTTTGCTTAGGTTTTAAAAATTAAAGAAAAAAAATTAAACAAACCAATAGACTGGCTTGTATAATAGGTGGGTAAATGGGTTAGGTTAAAACTCATTATACTAAAAAATATTTTCAGAGCAAGTCAATATAATTTATTAAATTGGTAGGTTAAACAAGCCAACCCAATGGGCTCGATGCATTTTGATAGCTCAACATGAGTGGATCGAATGAGAAAAGGAAGTTATTGTGCTTTTCTACGTTTTATATTATTTTTCTTCCATTGAAGGTTGTGAACATACATTTTATAAGACAAAATTGAGTTTAGTAGGAAAAGGAGCAAAAAAAATTTTGTAGAAAAATAATTTCTTAATTTTGGTTATAGCTAAAAATTCTATACTAGGATTTGACTAAGTGCTAAAGCCATTCTATGTTGAACCTAATGAGCTTTAAGTATAATTATGAACATGTTTTAACTTCCATGTTATAGTAAGCATTATGGATTTGTCTTGAATTTCTTGCTCTAAGCTTCTTCATGGTGGATTATACTGAGTTATGCTAGATTTATGAAAATTGGAAAAGTCTTTTGGTGTCATTGATTCTTATGATTCCTTTTGAATTATTTTATACTTACATTTTGCTTATATTCTAAATTGCATGTCATATTGTTGATAATTTGAAAACATATGTCTTCCTTTGTTTTGTTTATAAATAAAAGAGCTCTCCAAAAATAAATAGAGAAGCTCCAAATGCACTTTAATTGCTCTACTAATTTTGAGAACAAGAGTATAAGGAGTCCTTCTTTTTCATTTCTTCTTTTATATTTTTGTAAACATTAGGGACAATGCTTATTCTAAGTTTAGGGGGATAATTTTTGCAAACTGTCTTGATATTTTTGCTTAAGCCTTTACTTTGTCTAATTTATTTTGAGAGATTTTAAGCTAGCTACGTAAATGTCTACTTAATTTCATATCTAATTCTAAAAAATATTGCCATCTGGGTATGTTTAATAAAAAAGTTAATAATAAGTTATGCTTGTTCTTAGTTTTAAAATGTAATGTTGAACTTTTTCATATTTATAGACACAACTTATGCACTCATGCCAAGTATAATTAGATTGCATGTGCTAAGAAATTTTTTTTTATATAAATCAATTTGTACTAGTTATTTTAACCCTAGGGCTCTAGAGCATGTTTCACACCCTCTTGAGGTGAAATCTTAGGCGTTATATAATTCTAAAACATGATTTAGGAATTTCTCTGTGTATTTGAGCCTTTCAAACTTACCCTATATAATTGCTATCTATTACACCTTTTTCTGAACTTTTTAAAATTTTAAAATCTTGCCTATTTGAATTGTTTACTTTTACCTATATTTACCTTCCCAATGTTAGCCAAAACAACCAAAGACAAACCTTTTCCTCAAGAAAACTTTTCTTTTTAGCATGTTATTGATGTGTTTGGAAAGGAATGGTGTATATTGAATAAGATAGGGTGAATTGTCTTTGTATGGTAAAAATAACAATTATGCATAAATTCTTTCTTCCCCCAATGATGAAGAATGTAAAGAAGGTTAAAGGAGCAAAAAAAGAAAAGGAAAAAAAATTCAATATGTGCTTTACCAAAAAGAAAAGAGAATAAAAGGAGAAAAGAAAAGAAAATTATAGATAACAAAGATCTAAGTTTAGGGGAAATCAAGTGTAGAAGTAGCAATGTGTTCAAAAGGGTGAGGGAAATTGTTTTTCTTATAAATATCTGCTTAATTCTCTGAAATTTTTGCATTCTCTGTACCCATTCTTGGTTAAACATAACCTTAAGCCACATAACAAGTTTTAAAAACTTATTAATCAAAGAGTTATATGATGTTTACATTGGCAGAGAGAGGGTAGAAAAGCAGACATATGAAGTACCTATATTTAAGGTTGCATATATATACTTAGAGGTGCATAAAATTGATTTTGAGATTATGACTATTTGGCAACGCACACACTTTGGAATAGTGGAAAAGTTTACAAAGATCTTTTTTGATTTTCTAGAAGAGCCTTTAAGTTTTCATGACCATTTACAAAGTTAGCCAAATCTTATGTCAAGCTATTCACTTTATCTTTAAGCTTTTTATTTCCCAAAGCAACTAAATTCAAGAATATTCTTGATCTATATGTTGCAATCCTTCTTCCAATATGTCTATTTTTTTTTTAATCAATGAGAAAATTTTTAGTATTTTTGTGTGCTCATTTATTAACTTGTAGTATTTTACCATGAGACTTATAAAATCTTCAACAAAGAGATCAAAAGCATTTGACAATTCATTATAAGTAAAGTGAAAATTGTTTACCTCCTTTATGACGTCTTTATTTGCTTCCTTAGGATAGATATTGTCTTAAGGCATAAATTCTCATCTTTTAGTTCTTTGGAGTCCAAAAGATCATTGTTTTCTAATGACTATATATTGGCAAATAGACATAGATTAGCCATGCTCTAATTTTTTCTATCTTCATCACTTAATTATTCTAGAAGTTCATCATCACTCTAAGATGAGTTTGCAATCATATCTTTCTTTCTTGTGGTACTGCTCTTGTTTAGTGGGGGACATTCAGATTAGCCATTCACTTTCATATATTGTCTTAAAGTAGTGCCACTTTCTTGTCTTTAGAGATTTCTTTGAGAACGTCATCTTTTTCATTATGTAGCTTTGATGAGACCTTTAAAGCAATGCTTTCTACTTTCTTTGATTCTTCATTTGGCTTATTTAGGTGCCTAACTTTATAAGTTGTGAGATTTCCCTTAAACAAATCAAAGCTCATAGTTCCAAGCTTTTAACTTTCTAGAATAGTAGCTACAATTTATTTCCATGAAGATGTGAGACTCTTTAAAACTTTTCATCAAGATAGCATCTTTCCAAGGAATCTAGGTCATTGATGATTTTTTAAAATCTTTTGAACATTTTCTTATTAGGTTATCATCATTCATTTTAAATAGCTCATATTTATGGATAAGAGTGTTGATTATGGTCTTTCTTACTTTTCAAGATTCTTCATATGTTATATGCAGCTTTTCCCACATATCTTTGGTTGTAATGCACCTGGACAACATTTTGAATTCATCAAGATTGACAAAACAAAATATGTAGTTCTTTGCTTCACAAATTGTGTCAAAATTTTGATTATCTTTTTTTGCCCATTCACTCTCTAGCTTATCTACTTCCTTGTCATTAACTTTCTTTTTAAGAATATGGTTACCATTTTCAATGACTCTCCATGCTCTTAGGTCAGTGGACAAAATAAATATTTGCATTTTAGTTTTCTAGTACAAGTAATTTGTTCCATCAAAGAATGGTAGACAATTGATAAAGGCTCTTTCAGCACTTGGTGCTAGATTCATTCTTTTTTATTAGATCTTTTACTCAGGTAGGTTAATCTTGTAAAAACTAAAACTAAAATTTTGATACCAATTGTTAGTCCATAAGAGATCAAGAAAAGGGTGAATTGATCTTTTATACAATTTTCAATTTTAAAAACTCTTTTGAAAAACTTGATGATCTTATAAGATTATGTGAAGTAATGCTTCTTGAAAATAAATATGCATTGGTAAAATGAAATGTAACTTTTTTAGTGATGTACAAAAGGTAAGAGTTAGAGAAAGGAAAAGAGCACACAAAGATTTATCTTGGTTTAGATTAAACTGGTTCTATATCCAATTTCCAAGCACAAAGTAAAGAATTTTTATATTCATTAGGGAAATCATCCAATTACAACCAGACATTCTTTTCTAAATAATTGACTGCTTGATTTTTACTTCTTAATCATAAGGAAACCTCTAAGAATCATATATTTGTATTTTACGATCTAAAACCTAGATAACCTCACTTCTTATGATTACTTACTTGAGTTTTATTACCTAATTACAAGGCAACCCAAAGACAAGATCAATCCTTTGGACTTTTACCACTCACACAAAACGTTAGGATTATCACATTTTCTTAACAACTTAACTAAATTATAAAAATTACATGTAACTATTGCATGGGCTCACACTGAGCACTTCAAGTAGCTCACTTAGAGCTTAACAATTGCTAAAATCTTAATTAGAGTATTAATGTGAAGTAAAACTTTAACAAGCTAGTAAGTGAAAGGTAATATCTCCTTTTAATGTAACACGTGTTCTTTTATCTTTCACCTTCGTTAGTAAAGTTCTTAAATACTTGATCATCTTAATATGGCCATTACTTAGAGACATACATTCTTGTTTGGTGTGACTTCTTCTCAATGGTTAGTTTCATTTAATGTTAGAGATGTTGCTTCATCCTTAACATTAAAATGGAGCCTCTAAATTCATAAATGCTAGAGTTTCTCTCCCTTAGCTTTTAGTTTCTCTCCATTTGAATGTCTTTTTTTAAGCACGATGGAATAGAGAAAGAGACTCTTTGAATGCATTTGATTTTCCCTCTTTGTACTACATTAAATGAGTCTTGGTGAGGACAAAGCATGTGTGCAGTGCTTGTTCCTAACCTTCCTTCTTTTATGCTGGATATTTATACTTTATTTGCATTTTGAGGAATATAGCTTCTGATATTCATCTTTTCAGTTATCAACCATTTTTATCACAGCATTTGGTTCCTAGGTCAATATCTAATGGTCTTTGCATAAAAACATGGAGGAAGAAGTCATCCTTTTAGTGAACATAAGTTATAGGCTTAGAAATCTTTTGTTTATTTTGTCTCAACATCTTAAAAATTATCTATATCCTTAATAAAGCTTTTTTGGCCCATTCTTCCATCAATAAAGCCTGAGATATTTTGTACAAAAACGTTTTGGCCAATTTAACTAATGTTTTTTTTCTGAACATGTTTTTGGTCAAGATATCTTCTTTTGATTAGATTTTATTGAAAAATATAATTTTTTTTAATGCCCTTTTAGGGTAGCACTAGTACAACTTGCCAAAAATCAATAACCATTTGTTTTTAATAAATTCTTCCCATTAAGTTTGTTAATAATATAATATAAACTATATACATGGATTAACTAAGAGCTAATAAAATTGTCAAATACTTTACTGTGATTGAAACCTTAAAAAACATAGATACCATAATATTTTGGTTGTGGTAGAAGTGAGTTTGGTGTTTTTATTTTTCTACCTTTCAGTCATAATGAAGTAATTAACAATCGAATTCACTCTTACTTAGGCCACATAGCTATTTTTGTCAATTTTCTAGTAACATGTTTAACATAAAAGTTTTATTGAAGAAAAATTTAAAAAAATAAAAAAATAAAAAAGTTAAAATTTGGAGGACCAAACTTTTATACGTTGGCCTAGATGTGTACTCACTATCTTAACTATTCCAATTCAAGTTTTGGGACAATGTTCATATTTTCCAATAAGAAAATTGTTACTATTTGATGAGCAAATTAATCCAAGAATGCCCTAGCCATACAATAAAAAAGAAATAAAAATTTTAAATTATGAAATCATATAATTTCTTTTTTGAGACCAAATATCAATTCACTTAAATTTTTATACATAAGTTTTTTCAAATTCACATGAAATAATATATTCCTGTATTTTTTTCAAGTACCCTCGTTAGCAATTCTCATGAGGTTTTAATTATTGTATAAATTGATCTTTATCAAATTACATGATAATATTTGGATATCTAAATTCATGCAATTTTGAATAAAATAGTTTAAAACATGATCAAATATTTTTATCATATTCTATATGCAATTTATTTTTTACTAAATTTTAAAATAATTAATATTAGAAGACCGCAAAGTAATTCATTTAACCAACTACACATGGCAAAAAAAATAAAAAAGACACAACTATTCACCGATCCGAGATTGGGTTTAAGAAATAGAGCAAATGGCAGGCCGCTTCGGTCCAATGCAAGCTGGGCTGCTTCCCTACTAATTGGGGGAGTGTTTCCCATTTGGGTCGGATCTCAAAATGGGCTTTCTTAATGTGTACTCATCCCAGCCCGACACACCCGACCCAAATGTAGTGTTTTGATGAGAAAATAAAAGAAAACAACTAAGTTAGGGCTTTTGCGGGTCTCGATATAAAGGGGAATCCTTTTCTCCGGAGTTTAGGTCTTCCATGTCAGTGAGGTATCCATCTGCTTGAAGCTTTGAACCATACAGGTTCATAGAAAATTAACAAAGGTACCAGCTTTTCCGCTGAAGTTTATGCTTCAGCCATTTCTCTTGTCTTTTCGATGTTATCGATTTGAGTAATTTCTTATTATTATCTATTTTATTTTTGGCATTGAATTTACGCGGATTTGCTTTGTTGAGTGTTTCTGTGATGGTTTTAGTATATATTTGAGTCTACTTTTGAGTTTCCTGTCCGAAGATAGGGTGTAGAAATGATTTCTATATTCATAGGTTGTATTGATTTTCTCTTTTTGATTTTGGGATTTTGGAAATGTTTGATTTGATTAAGTGAGATTCAGTAGCTGGGATTTTGGATTTGTGTTTGTTTAATCCTATCACGGACTTATTGTCAATTTAGCGTCGCTTGAGTACTTACGTCTATTATAGTATAGTGTATTAGTGAAATGATGAGCTTGGTAGTTCCTAAGTCCATTGAGGGTTATGATGTTTTGCATTGAGAATCAGCAGTTAGGGATGTTTCTTGCAGAAACTTATTGGGGACTTTAACTGAAGCTGTATATAAGGATCCTTATTTCTCATGTATTGAAGAGTCTGGACCAAACACTTCATTTTCTGCTGTAGAATAGATCCTTAATGCTGAGCGCATCTAGTACTTTTTGTTGATGATGTAAGGATGGCCGTCTGAGACTAAAGCTTGACTAAGTTTGTCTGGAGACTGGAATATGTATTGAGGGCTACATGCTTGTTCCTGTATTGATGGGTTGTTTAAGTTGTTCCAGATAGTCACGTGTGGGGTACATTTACGTTTCTAAAACCTACACTCACACCCGTATTTTGAGATTTCATTATATGCTAACTTCTCGTCCATTATCTATCCTAAATATGTTAGAGTATTCAATTGGCCTTCTGGTAATTTTTGCTGCATTGGATTAAGCTATTGGAATTTTATGGGAGGAAAAGTTCACCTAGTACCAGGAGATATAATTTCTATTATCAATTCTTAGAATAGAGCGGAGTTTTAGTATAAATTGAAACTAAAGGTGGTGTAAGTGTAGGTTTAAAAAATTTTGGGGGAGACTAATGTAATTTACTCACATGTATACACACAACTCACACGCGTGCACACATGTGGGTGTGTATATATTGGTAACTTTTGCTGCATTGGATTAGGCTATCGGAAATTTATGGGAGGAAATGTTTACCTATTTCTATTATCCATTCTTAGAATGGTGGGGAGTCTTAGCAAAAATTGAAACTAAAGGTGGTGAGTTAAGTTTTAAAAATCTTGGGGGAGGCTAATGTAATTTACTCACATGTATATGCTCGCATGCACACATGTGGGTGTGTATATATTGGTAATTTTTGCTGCATTGGATTAAGCTATTGGAAATTTATGGGTTCCAGGAGATATAATTTCTATTATCAATTCTTAGAATAGAGGGGAGTTTTAGTATAAATTGAAACTAAAGCTAATGTAAGTTTTAAAAATCTTGGGGGAGGCTAATGTAATTTACTCCCATGTATATACATACACTCACACATGTGGGTGTGCATATGATTAACTGACACTGGTATCGATCAAAATTGATGTTACTTCATTAAATAACTTTATATAAAATGAATTTCTTACAATATTTTCAGTTGAATTAAAAGTTCTTATCATGAGTATCATCCAGGTGAAAATTTCCCATCATTACATCTAAAAGATAACATACAATATGCATTTCAAATATGAGAAACTACTAACTGATTGATTGCACACATTATCATGTAATTTTTATAAAAAATTGGCAGGGGGTATTGACATGGTAATTTGATCTAATCCAGCATTTGGATCAATAAAAGTCACATCATGATCCTATTATACAATATTAAAAGGTGTAAAAGTTCCAAGTCTAACACTAGTGTCAATTGATTCTTGCCCTCTCTCTTTCTGTGTGTGCGCCTCTATGCATTTGTGTGTCTTTGCATGTCTGTCTGTCTGTGTCTGTCAATTGATCCTTGCCCTCTCTATCTCTGTCTCTGTCTCTGCGTGTGTATTTGTGGGTGGGGTTGGTGGTGTATAACTTATTATGGCAAGGTATTGCAATTCCCTTCTCAAAAGTTGATTGTACATTGATCATTCCCACACACCTCCTTTATTTTTGTTGAACTCTTATTTAGCTTTGTCAATTTGCTTTTCTCCAATTACATTGAAACTAAGTTTGTTGATGAAACTAGTTAGCCAAACAAAAAGTTTGATGAAACTAATTTAGTTATTTATTTGTTTTTATGCTTCTGCACCTTTAAACAGATGAATAGGGAAAAGCTGATCAAGATGGCTGGTTCAGTTCGAACTGGTGGGAAGGGTACCGTGAGGAGGTGGGTTTATATCTTGAACTCTGATGATTTTTCTTTTAATGTTAAAAATTGTTGTTTCTTTATATGGGACCTTTATTGCTGTAGAACTGCAGTCATCTGTTTTTGGATGTAGTACAAGACTATTAATTATATATGCACATCAGTTCCTTAGCTTATTTTTGGGCTTTATCCCTCACTGTGCGCTTATATATTGTCTTTGCTAATTCCTTGTTTCAACTTTCTAGATTTGGTATATTGGTATTATCTGTTTCTGTTAAATAATTGTCTCTGTGAGTAATACCTTATAATATTTTATTGATTATTACATGGAATGAGCCTGCTGAGTACTTGGGTTGTATTTTGTTCTTTATTGCACTTTAATGCTGTATTTTCTGTCAATTATAGAAAGAAGAAGGCTGTTCACAAAACAACTACTACGGATGACAAAAGGCTTCAGAGCACCTTGAAGAGAATAGGGGTGAATGCTATCCCTGCAATTGAGGAGGTGAACATCTTCAAGGATGATGTAGTTATCCAGTTTCTAAATCCTAAAGGTAATATAAATTGAAGATATTTGGATCGTATTCCTTTATCCTATTTTTCACAGATGTCAACTTGAAATATTCTTATTATTGTTTTTTGTTTTTGCAGTCCAAGCGTCCATTGCTGCTAACACATGGGTTGTCAGTGGTGCTCCTCAAACAAAGAGTACGCATCTTATGTCTTAATCTTTTTATGCCTCAATAATGAAATAACTTGTTCTATTAGGTGTAGTGCTAGAGTTTGTATCTCGTTCAGGCTTTTTTAATCTTCAGGTGGTAGATGTTAGCTTAAATGTCTTTAAGGACATGACCATTTTATTTTTGTGTATTTCCCTTTACCACCGTATGAAAATTGATTGATTTGACTGTTTGTGCCTTTCGATTCTTACCTCATACATAATTAGATTCACATTCAATTTTATAACATTATTTTTGCATTTTGCAGAGTTGCAAGATATCCTTCCTAGTATTATCCACCAATTAGGTAGGTCTTTTGCATTCTCTAACCTGATAGCATCTGTTTTTTTTTTTTAATTTATTCCTTATTAACTGAATATTATCTGATTCTTATCCAAAACTCTGCAGGACCAGATAACTTGGAAAACCTGAAGAAGCTAGCAGAGCAATTTCAGAAGCAGACCCCTGAAGCAGGTGCTGATGCAACTGCCGCACCCGAGGAGGATGACGATGAGGTCCCAGATCTTGTTGCTGGGGAGACCTTTGAGACGGCTGCTGAGGAGACTCCTACATCTTAGACTTTTCCTTCTCTATATATTTCCTATGTTCTTTAATATTTTTTTTCCTTGTTTTTTCAAAGTTAAGCATTTCAGGTGTCGACCGATGCTTCTGTTACATACTTTAAATAGTTAAAATACTCTTAAATCTGGTTTTTTCCATCCAACTCTAGATGTTGCTACCTGTGCCTACTCTAGAGTTTGCCCATTGTATGTGCATCATAATTGAAGGGTAGGAATCAATTTTGCTTATTTACGTTTTCTGCATGGCTTCACGTGCCACCAATTGTTGTTGCTTTAGTTTTTAGTGATGGTTTTTTGTAGTATTAAGCTATAGAGAGATTAAGACACGTTGGGTTGATGCTTCATTTCTGCATTCATTTACTATTATTTATTTCTGAGATTTCTAGTACAAGTACACTTAATATAGCTGGTGAGGATTAAGTGCTTTATTAGGTCCGTGAAGTATTCTGAAATTGCATTATGCAATCTGGACAGCGGGATCCAGCAAAAAATAATTTAGTGGGTCAATAGGCTTTGAGAAGGAATTTTG
This sequence comes from Erythrophleum ivorense, assembly GCA_026724425.1. Taxonomy (NCBI): domain Eukaryota; kingdom Viridiplantae; phylum Streptophyta; class Magnoliopsida; order Fabales; family Fabaceae; genus Erythrophleum; species Erythrophleum ivorense. The sequence continues at coordinate 508,111 of JAIUCV010000238.1, read as the reverse complement.
TGTAAACAGTATTTGTAATGTTATGGTATGAATTTATAACTATTTATAATGTTATCTTTCTTTAAATTGCTCAAAATATATTATGTATGATATATCAAGATATATATTATTATACTATGTGGTAGATAGATGTAATAATCACTAAATAGTTTTAAAAAACTTGCATGACGCATCGCATAGTGTTGTGCAATGCTTCTTAAACTATATATGCAAAAGTGGCAGGACGTATGTCTTTCGTCAAAAGCTGTCTTCTCGAAGTAGGACGAAATTGATGCACCAACAAAATATTGGGAAGAAATTAGTATTGACCATAAATTTAGAGGATGAAAAAGGCCTTTTCCGCCAGTTGTCAACTATGTACAGTGTTCTAGTTAATTGTATAATAAATTCATGAAAATTTACCAAAATTGCTTTAAGTAGGTTCTACTCAAACACTAGGAAATTTAAAATTCATCTAGCCAGAAGAAATGCAGCCGTTACCCGTTCCACTAAAGCAGCTCATGTGAAGAGACATAGCAAGTGTAAAAGGGGATTGATTATCTCAACCTGATGGAAGCTATTAGCTGATTCAAATGACTGTGTCAAGGAACGAAGAGGTCGAGATAGCATGCGTTTCGTGAGGCTAACAAATATGTAGACAGCCTAGCATATTTCAGCTTGAATCTTCCTATAGTGCTTCATGTTTTGAACCGTATTCCCGATTTTCTTAGCTTAACTATAAAGACAGACCTGAGAGGGGCTACTTTACTCCGTGAATTTTAGTTTCTGTTTTCCTTCCTTGGGTCTTGGGCCATATTTTCTTTAATAAAAAATAAAAAAGGATTGAATACCCAAAACTGGAATTAAAAAAAATGAAAAATTACATACAAAGATCCAAACTTTTCAAAAATAATAATAAATGACCTTAAAAATCATAATTATTTTTAAGGATCAAAGGACCTCATTTTGCTATTGATAAGACAAAAATGCCACTCGGTCTACCTCTATCTTACTGAATCAAAATGCAGTGTCCTAATCTCTCAACACTATCAAATTTGTCATTTTTCTCCTATGCTTTCGCATTATTCATCAGCGGTTGCTCCCACGAATCTTTTGTTTTCCTACTTTCCATTTGCCTCCGTCTGTTATGCCATCTATCTCTTTAACTTCTCTTACTCTCATACTACTTTATGTCTTCTCTCCCCCTCCCTTCCTAGAATCCATCAAAGAAGCTTGATAAAACTTCGAAGAAGAAGACCCATCCTTTTGTGAATATCCTTTTTTGCACAAGTGATAAACACCCTCATCTATGAAGAAGATCCATTTGTGAAGAAGACCCATCCATTCTATTTTGTTGCATTATAATTGTTAAAAAGAGAGAGAGAGAGAGAGAGAGAAAAGTAGCTTGGATTGTAATTAATATTCAAGACAGAATACTCTATAAAAATTGAGACATAAAATGGCAACAAATATAAAACTAAGTTGTAATAATTTTAAAAGCCCCTTGTAACTAGGTTGTAATCATTTTTCAATTGAAAATTGGTTAGACCTTGTTACAATTTAGTTTTAGAATTATTACAACCCAATTTTCTTAAAAGTCTCATGCAACTAGGTTATAATTGTTTTTCAAATGAAAATCGGTTAGTTGCAATCAAGTTTTAGGATTATTATAACATGGTTTTGGGATCATTGCAACTCGATTATGAAAAGTAAAGTGATAACAAAATGGGTTGTAATGATCTTAAAACCAAGCTGTAACTGTCAATTATAGTATTATTACAACCCAATTGGGTAGCTAAGGTAATTACAATTATGTTTTAAAAAAGTTACTACCACATTTTAGGAAACTTACAAAGTTGCTCCCTAGTCTTGATTCATGGTCATGCTAACTAATAACATTTGAGAGTTACAACATTAACTTCCCAAAATTACTACCGTGTTTTAAGATTATTACAATTTGATTTTAGAATTATTATAACCCGGTTTGTTACCACTTTACTTCTCAAAACTAAGTTGTAATAATCCTAAAATCAAGTCATAATTGACTAATTTTTAGTCAAAAAATAATTACAACCTAGTTACATGAGACTTTAGGAAAACCAAGTTGTAATAATCCTAAAAATAAATTGTAACAAAATTTGACCAATTTGCAATTAAAAAATAGTACAACCTAGTTACAAGGAATTTTTAGGATTATCATAACCTAGTTATAAGTTTGTCACCACCTTACTTCTTTATTCTCATGAAATGCCCTATTTTAAATATTAATTACAACATAACCTACTTTCTTCTTTTATTTGGCTACAAACATGGAGCACGATCTCTTTGCTGCATTTATGTGCATGAATGAAAAAATCACAACCCATGTTTCCTCAAGTTACAAGGGAATTTTACCATTATTACTACGAAGTTTTGGGTTTTTTTACCACATTTCTTCATGTACCTTAATTGATTCCATTTCAACAGAGAGCAAAGCATAGAAGAACAAAACAAAGTATCAAAACCACATTCACAAGAATTGCCATGAACACAAATATATAGGCCTTTAAAAGCCGTTATTTTCATAAAAGAAGAAAAGCCATATAGACAATAGAAGAAAAGAAAAAAAAAAAAAAGGAACCTACTCCCATTTTTTTTACAATTATAATTCATCAAAACAAAATGGATGGACCCTTTTTACAAATAGGGGTCTTCATTGATTATGTAGAAATGGATAGTCATGCGAGGATAAGTCTTTTTCTTCAAAGTTTCATCTAGCTTCTTTGGTGGATTTTGGGAGGAAAGAGGGATAAAAGACATGTATTAGCATAAGAGCAAGAGAAGATAGAAAGGGAGATGGCAGAATTAAGGAGGAGAAGAAAAAATGGAAAAATAAAATATCCTTAGGAGCAATCATTAATGGCTAATGTTAGAAAGTAAGAGAGAGACAGATTTGATAGTCTTGAGAGATTGTACATGGCATTCTAATTTAGTAAGTAGAGATAGGCTAAAGGGCATTTTTGTCTCTTCAGTAGCAAAATGAAGTCCATTGGTCTTTGGAAATAATTTTGATTTTTTACATCCTTTACTATAATTTTTGGAAAGTTTGAATCTTTATATGTAATTTTCCTTAAGAAAAAACAAGGGTTGGTCAACATGTATATATACAATCAAATCTAAGAATTATGTCATGTATATCAGAATAAATAAAAATAGTATGATGGAATTATATTTGGTTGTTTATTTTATATTATAAATGTATAAATTACAAAAAAAAATTTTAAACAAAAAATTAATTGTGATTATTACAGGAATTTTTTTTAAAATGTTATTAAGTTTTTTAACATTTAGCAAAAGTATTGCGAAATTTAAATTAATCTTAAATTTTTTGCATAATAAGAAATTCAATTATTATGTTTATGACATTTTATATATTTACATTTTTTTGTCAAATAGATTTCACTAAAAAATTAGACACTATGGTCAAATCAAAGAAGAGGATATAGCATATCTAGTAATTTAAACTTTACGACAACAACTGCATTTTATAAAACCAAATGAGGTTGGTCTCAAGGTTTTAAATAGTTTTGATGATAACAAAATCTTTAATTTGTAAAATTAAAAGCATATGATTTATATCACATTAAAGGAGTGATTTGATCAAAATTAACACATTAAAATCTTTCCTTTATCAAGCATGCATAATGCAGAAAAGAGAAAAGGGGGAAGGGATTCAAATCATATTCAAAAGCTTAATGGCAAAGATCAAGTACTAATAAGGAAACCAATTAATCGAGATTTAAGAAAAACAATAAAGAGTTAGTTGCCAAATTCAAATATGGAAATAAGTCCAACTTGTAACAGAATTTCCAGCTAGAAAATTACAACAAAACTATGCAACATCTACATGATTCAACAGCTAATTTTCATTCGAAAAGCAACTGAAATCAAGCCTCAAAACTTTTATTAGGGGAACTAGAAGAAGAAAACCAAAACAAGTGGCTACATAAAAGATTATCATAAACTTCCAACGACTACTTAAAGCTATAAGCTTGTTCCATGATCCAATAATCAAAGCTGCATCGATCACAAACCAATGGTTCATAAACCAGAAAAGGAAGGGAAGCTATAAACATGAGCGTGATAATTAATACATACCTATAAATGCCATACTCCCGCATAGAAGCAAAGAACAAGGTTTTTGTGAGCTAAGCTTATTGTCTGAACTTCAAGCATTCATCAAGCCTAGTGTCTAGGTTATCTTTACTTTTAGAGTATAAAAGTGATCGACATTGTATTCCCTTGAGTTTGAGGGCTCTAAAATCTCCTTTACTCACTATGTAATTCTTTCTTAGAGTATGAAGTTTAAAGAGAGCTAGTTATGTGTAAGCTAGAGTAAAACCCTTTGACTTGGATTCGTTTTAGGTGAGCAATAAAAACCTTAAGCATAATTAATGAATGTAGAAAACATCCTTGTAATCATTGACTTGTTGGTTGAGTGAAAAATGCCTTAAAGAATACCAGGATTAGATATAAGTCTTAGAGACAAACCAAGGGTCGATAAGCCAAAAAAGAAAGTGTTCATGTAATACCTTAAAAAAATTATTTCAATTAGGTCCTTAAGATTCTTATTCAAATACATCTCTAATGACTTATAATTAAAATATAGAATTATAAACAATGTTTATCAATGTGAAATAGATCATATCAAGGTAGAAAATAAGGCCTAGATAATTTTAGAATAATTTTGAAATTTAGAAATTATCTTAAATAGCTATTTTTGTTTCTCAGAATTTTTAAATAAGTTCACCTTGAGAATCTATAAATTCTATGAGATTCTTAATTGCTTCTTGTCTATGAAAATAAGTTCTCTTGTGTCTTATTTTGATTCCAATAAAAAAATATCTTGTACCCTCCATTATTTTTTCTCTTTTTCTTTTTCTTTATTTTATTTTGTCATTTCTATTCATTCTCCTGAACTATCTTTTTTGCATTTCTCCTTTTTCAACTGCAATGCAGCAACTCTTTTTGCTTCATTCATGAGAGCTTTGTCGTTCTTCCACACATCACTATTGTTAAGCTTCCTTATCCAGTGGGTTATGTCATTAAAGCTCCTCCGTAATTGGTGCAACACCTCTAATCTTTGTCCTCCTCTTCTTCTTATTGCTTGGCTAAGTATGATGTGGGTTTTGGTGAAGGTTACTTCTTCTTATTTCTTCATCTTCTGCTTTTCATTTTTCCTTCCTCTTCCATCTTTGTTAAAGCTTGAAAGTTGTTGCAACTCCTTCCTACATTGATGATTGTGTAAGAGCATCAAATTTGGGATTCTTAAATTTGGTTCTTTAAATTTCAAATTCACACTTCCATCTTCCCCATCAAGCTCCATATGGTAAAATCTAAGGCCAATTTAGATTATGGAAGTTTATCGTAAAAATTCTAGATCTAAGGTTAGTGATAATGATAAGAAAGTTAAACTAAAATAAGGGGTATAGGTATTAGAGAGTTTATTTGGTTAAATTGATAATTACACATACTAATTTAACAACAACAACAACAACAACAACAACAACAATAATAATAATAATTTTATGTTAGATATAATTCTAGGTGATGCCAAAGAGACTCTTTTAACTGGAGTTCAATCCTAAATAATAGAAAAATGGATCTTACTATTGGTCTTTATTAGAGAGTGTAAAAATAGCAATGTAACATTTTCATTTCATTCATGCTATTATCTTTTTTAGCTTACTTTCATTTTAAAGATTTTCATACTTTATGATCTTAAGAGAAAAAATCTTTGTTTTAAAACCTTTAACTGTGTGGTGATGTTTATATTCACATATATATGTGAGCAAAGTGATAAGAATGGCAAAACTTTTATTTTGTTATTTTATATTATTATTTAATTATCTTTATTTTCATAAGGTTTCTCTTTTATTTGTTTTATTGGTTTTATTTTAGTTTCCTTTCACTCTTTTCTTTAATTGTTTTTATAAAACCGATTTAAAGTTGACTTAAAACTAATTTATAGTTAACTTGAAGTTGTATTTTGCTAGTATCTCTTTTTAATTTTTCTTATGTAATTAATATTATTATACTTTAAAAGCAATAGATGGGGATCTTGTTAGAACCTTATATGCACCTAGTTGAAATGTGACATATCCACTATGTGGCAGCACTCAATGGTGAGATAATGTGATACAAAATATGTAGTGACACTATTTGTGATATGTTTATCATATGGTGATATTCGTAGTGGTTATATTCTGATATAGTGCGGTGGTGCCATGTAATATGATATAGTGGCATCTATACCTTGTGGTGATATTTAGTGGTGATGATGTCTCTTTCCTATGATATCTCTTTTTTATATATTTTCAAATTTTAAATTATATTTCAAATTAAGGAATTGTTATCCAAACAAATTAGTGTATTTTATTTATAAATTGAGGTATGGTTAACTAATTTAGATGTTTTATTGTGAAAAACTTTAACATGTACTAACTGGTGCATAGACTAAGCTAATCTACATTAGCCTAGCCTAGCAAGCCTAAAAAACTTGCCTTACCTGGACCACAACAAGAATTGAGAAAACATAATAAACCTACATACTTTGAAAGCACACATATATATCATACCAGATTTTAATCATACAACCCACTTTGTATAAATAACTTGAGGGTTGCTTGAAATTTGTCAGCACTTCCCTTAAAAACATCAAGGTAACCAATATATATATCAAGGTAACTTAAACAACAATATATAATAATAGCTATTAAAAGGCCTACAAAACATCTCAACTTTCATACAACCTAAAACACTCCCATACTAGTAGCCATAACATGGGAGTCTAACATGTGCAACCATTGACCAAAAGTATGTACCTGATACATAAGGAGTGAGGTAAGTCTACTGTTAACTAAATAAGTGCATAAATAACAAATTGCATGATAGGAAAATAAGCCACATTAGAATTTTTTGAAATTGAGCATTTAATAAATAGTTAAATCATATTTCATTCATAAATAAAACCAAAATATTCACTAACTTTTTTGAATAACAATTCTTGACATTGAAATATACTTTAAAACCAGAAAACATATATGAAAAGAGACACCATAGGAAAGAACTATCATTACCATTAAATGGTGCCACATGATGTACATGTCATTGATAATGCCACTGTACTTTTATCACAATATAACCATTATAGAGTGGCACCACATAATAGACATATCATAATAAATACCATTGCACTTTTATCATCATCACCAAGTGTTGCCACATGGTGTATTTATCACAACTAATGTCATTATAATTTTATCATATCATCATCATCTTACCACTCAGTGTCACCATGCAATGTATATATCATAGTATTATATCTTGTAGTGCCACCATGCTGTATATCTCATCTTAACTAAGTGCATCTAGGGTTCTATAAAGGGTGTTGGATCTTAAGACCTTAAAAACTCAACTTGTTCTTCTTTAGATAATAGACCACAATATTCACATAGAAAATTACTTCTATACCTCTTGCAAATAAAAGGCAAATATTTAGGATTGAGCTTTATACTTTGTTTATGAAGAGTATAAAACTCTATATGAGTATTCTAGTTACGACTAAGAAAATCTTTTTTCTAGTATGCCAAGATAATTAGCTTTTCCTCCTATGGGCCTTCTAAGTCTCTTAGCCTCTTAGGACTAAAAATTCTTCTAATCTTTTTAAAAACATTTTCAAGATATGAACTCATGGATAAGATAATTTTCCCCTAATAAGTATTGTAATTTGTTATCAATAATTTCTATTGCAAAGATTCCCATTTAGAGGAAAATGCAGAATACACTCATATTGGTATAATAAATGTAAGAAAACTATGAAGAAAAGATTTCAAAAGAAGAAGGCTTTTATGAAAAAAAATCATTTAATAAACACACTGGTATTATTAATCAAACTAATTATTGGCTATAAACTAAAACAAGGTCCAATTATATAGCCAAAGGCAAAAACAAACTGACAAACAACTTTAACACATAGACCACACTCAAATAAACTACTTTTGAAAGTAGCTTAAGTTTCAAATTACACACAACTTTAATAAAATAAGTTAATATAGACACACATAGTACAGTAATGGAGCAACACTCGAATCCACCATTAATTCTTGTTATAGTTGAGGATAGGCTTATGAAAAGGAGAGAGATTGCTATCCTTATTGTCTAAGATGTCTTAATAAGCTTTTCTTTTTCCAAGATTCTTTTCTATCTGGTCTTCAACATCATGATTAGCATATGGGTCTTAGGAATCTTATATAATAAGAGTGTCAGTTAAGGTTGGTCCTTCATCATACCATTGGGCCTAGTGAGAGCTTTAGGCTTAGTTTAAGCCTTAGAATTAGATCTCTATGTTTAGGATATCAAAGTTTAATATCCTTAGTTCTCTTGGGATAAATTCTTCTGGAAATGGTTCTAAAAAGGAATAGAAAATATAATTTATAAGCCCAAGATAATGGTTTATTTTATTGAGGAATATTTTTAAATTCTTAAAAACTTCAACTTGTGCTAGCTAGTCTATGAAAGTATGTGATTGGTAAACTTAATTCTAGGTCCAAAGAAACTTATCATTTCTAGTGTGGTATGGTTTGTGCAAGATGAAGACACAAATACCCTTTTGTTCATTGAGAGGCTTCTCCCATAAGTGATAAGTCATAATGACTTTGTGAAGTTCTTCATGCCACCAAGGTAAAGATGAAAACCATTTAAAAAGGGTCCAAAGATTAGAATCTTTGTTATTAGGTTAACAAAGAAAATTGTACACTACCAAGTGATGGACCTTTATATCCCTTATGTAAAGGGCTGTCAAGGACTAGAGATACCATAGGGCCTCAGTTAGGAGAAGAGAGTGAATTTCAACAAGGATGAGATATGAGACTCTCCTATTGAGATAAGATGGGTATACAAGAATGTTGGAGCTCTTGAGATAAAGATAGAAGTAATAGAAAAAGGATTTCTTTGCTAGAGATCTAACCTTTGTAGAAGTGGTTGGAGTCTTTGGACAAGGAGAAAAATATTTTTTCTAATTAGCTGCAAGGATAGGGACAAAAATAGTGCAACTTAGAACTTTGTTGGCCATGAAGATAAGTGTGATTGGTTTTTGTAAGGTAATGAGGTTAATGGATGTAGGTCTTGAAAGGAAGTCTGCAAAGATGTTTTTGACTCCTTTAATATATTGTACTAAAAATTTATAATGAGAAAATTAATTTTTCCATCTAAGAAATTGCTTATTTAAAAGGATTTAGTTTTGTCGCATAATTGTAATGACCATCAGGATAGAAGACATGAATAGGGATTGTCTTTCTACTCAACTTCTAGGTTGACACAAGTGTGAGCATTATGAATTGTCGAGCAATTGTTGTATGTCTTCTGAAGGATCCTTCTTCTTTAGGCTTTTTAAAGATTGCCTTAACTCTACCATCTATTAAAAGATAGAGTTTTAGGGCACTAGTAACATGAACAGGCTTAGATGTCACATGAAATTCCTTTTCATGATTAATAGCCTATTCTAATGGCATTATTTGTAGCAATTCTTCTTTTGGAAGTGTCATTAAGTTTTGAATGATTGTTGGATGATCAGGCCTATCTACTATTGCATATAGTGCATCTCTAAAGGTATTAAAAAAGTAGAGATCTAGACCATGATCTTGAATTTCATATATTGGCTAATGATAAAGAATGGCCATAATGGCAATAAGAACTTGCTCAGCTCCTATAATTTAAACTTGAATCTTCCACCTTGTGGGTAAAGTGGGCTCATCAAGTTTTACGCTATAGTTTGGAAAAATAATGAGAATCACACTCCTAAAATCTAAAGTGGTAAGCATAGTGCCAATCATAGCATTTTGATAGTTGGTGTAGCTTCTGTTAATGAAAGAAACTCTTATTGTAACTACAAGTCCTTTTCTATCATGTAAAGTGAGTACCATCCTTATTGATCTAAGATGAAGGTGAGTATATCCATTGCTTCTCTATTAATTGATGAGCTATGTTGGAATTTCTATGATAACACTATTCAGCTTAGGTTTAAGCCAATCCACACTAATCAAGTTTGAAATATTGAAGGGTTTCTTTTCCTAATGGGCTTTTTCTAGTAATTAGTCGTCTAAAATAACTATAAAAATTTTTATTTTGGTAGTATACACAGTAAAGGCTAAAAAAAAAGGAAAGGTTTTTTCTATTATGGTAAAATTTAAAATATGAGTAATTTCTATGAGATTATCTATTTTATTAAAAAAAGTTTTGAGACAAGAAGAAAGAATATTATGAGATATAGACAGAAAAGAAGAAAGTCTAACAAGCCTAGTGGCTTTAGGTTCGGTATCCATGGAAATGAAAATTTTCTTTATACTTTCTTTTCTTTTTTAAAATTCTTCCATCTATCTTAAAAACAAGGCTATACTCTCTACGTGAACAATATTCATAAACCAGAACAATTGAGAGTACAAGAATTTAATGATAATTAAGAGTTCAATGAAGAATATCATATTAGAAACCATGCTGATAACCAGCAAGCTTATGCTTAGACCAAGTCAAAAATTAGACTATGGTTCACCTTTAATGATGTTTCTCCAAACAAATGGAAAGACAAATTACATGAGTTTGAAGCACGAATAGATTTATAGTTGACAAAAACAGGAATGATTGTTAAGATGATTCTCATTAAATTTGTTTCTAGATTCATCAACATTTTCTGAGAATAGTTTCAAAGCTGAAGAGAGTATTGCTAGCTTTAAGTAACTGTGAATCTAGAAGCATCTTCTATTCTTGGTTTAATTCATAAAGAGTTCATTAGAGATTTTCACTTAGTTATAAGCAAAAGCAACAAAAATATTTTAAGATGAAATGCTACTCTCTAAAAATAAAAAATCTTGACCTTCATTACAAAAGAATGGATACTACATGTTCAATAGCTTCAATGATGCTAGTCTTTTCTGTACTTTTATTGCCTCTCTTCTAGAAAAGCTTAAACCATACCTCTAAAAAAATATTCATGCCCTCCGAAGAGACATGGCAAAAATATTCTAGAAAAGTTATATGAGACCTACAAATCCTTCAATGAGATGATGAAAGGCAAGTTAACCATACAAAAGCTTGCAAGAAGTTCTACCTCCAAATTAAATGCAAAGATAAGTATAGATGCTTATGTTTCACAAAAAGAAGTTTCATTTTCACAAATCCTTTTACAAAACTAGCGAATACTAGAAAAAAGTACAAGAAAAAACCTTTAAGGACTTTTAAAACAAAAACGTGTGGTTTCAAAAAAAAAAAAGACAAATGCTACCTTTGTAGGAAAAAGGGCATTTTGCAAAAAGATACCCTAATCAATCAAAGAAGGTAGTCAAGCTTGTTCAACATTTTAAAGCAATATACCTTTCAAAAAAGTGAAGAAATTAAAGATATCTTCTTAGAACAAGATTATGCTGAACAAGAAACAGTGTTTGCCTTAGAAGATAGTTTAGATACTAGCTTGAAGAACTCATATAGTTATGATGAATCCTATAATCAACTTAGCTATTTAGTTCAATCCTACTTTTAGAGTCATAAGGCATAATGTCCTCTTCCTTACATCAAGATGCAAGTGTTACAAGGAAAGTATCATAGGCCCATTCTAGTAATTGACTATATGGATACAAGAGCATCCAAGACAATAGTAAATCCATGAATCCTTTTTGCAAAATATATGAGAGTTACATGTTGAATACTATAGTGCTATTGATGGAAAGGTTGTCAAAGTCAATATGATCACCAAGAAAAGGATTGGATTAAGGTCTTTCTCTAATTGTATTATTTAGTTAAAAGTCTTGGAAAGTAGCCTCCCAGACAAAAACATTATCATCGGCATGGATGTTTATCATAAAGCAAAGAAATTTGAACTTTACTCTTTACACAAATATCCCAAAGCTATTTGAAGTCTAACAAGTCCCACAAGGTTATGAGGATATAATAAGACCAACTTATGGAATTCTATCCAAAAAGCCATGATATGTTCTTACACCAATCTCTATTATGGAAAAAGAAAGAATTTTATATCCAGTTACCATTTAAACATAATGAAGATATCAATACTACCAAAGCCTTTCACCTTGGAATAAATCCAGAAGATTTGGCCCTGGCTAAGGAAGAACATGCTTCTTTGCTTAAACAATGTTTGAGTGAACCCACAAAGTGTAAGTGAGCTTGTCAAGCATTTTATGTTTAAAAAAAAGGTCTAAGCTTAAAAGAGGGAACAAAAGGGGTTAGTCATTAATTATAAGCCTCTTAATGTATTTTTGCAAGATGACAAATTCCCTCTTATGAATATGAGCTCTCAAATCACTCTTAAAGATGTAACAATATTTTCCAGGTTCAATCTTAAAGTAAGCTTTTGGTAATTGGGTAATGCAACAATATTTTCCAAGTTCAATTTTAAAGCTAGCTTTTGGCAATTGGCTATAGACCAGAAGAGGGATATAAGATAGCATTTTGTATTCTAAATGTTCAGTACTAATGGATTGTCATGTCATTTGGAGTTAAACTCATCCCTCATCCTTGTTTCAAAAGGCAATGACCAAGATTTATGAGCTCATTTTGCACAATGCTCTTATTTATATAGATGACATCCTTTTTTTTTTATAAATAAGGAAGACCATAAGAAACTCTCATAACAATTTGTAGAAATAGTAAAGGAATATAAGATCATGTTATTAGTGTGTAAAAGTTAATTAGGCTAAGCCTATATTGAATTCCTTAATATGCAGATAACCAATGGTTAGTACCAACCAAGTCCACATATTGTTCAAAAATTACAAAAATTCCTCGATGAAAACCTAATAGTTAAGCACATATAGCAAATTGTTAGGATTGTGAATTACATTTGAGACTTCAATCCATATGTTTTAAATCACATAGTTAGCTATCAAATTTTCTTAAAAAGAAGGAACCCCCATTATGGGAAAAAGACCAAACAACTGCAATGCAATATCTCAAAAAGATAGCCCAAAACCCTTTGCCTCTCAAGATTTTAAATAAAAGGGAAAAAGTCCTACAAATGGATGCTAGTAATGACTATTAGGGATAATTCTTATAGAAGAAATAAATAGGAAGCACTATTACTGTGGATATACTAACAAACAATTCAAAGAGTCAAAAAAACACTATCACATAATCTATAAAAAGATCTTTGCTATGAAAAAAAGGGATTGAGAAATTTAACTTTCATCTCAACCCTTATCATTATATAGTATAAATGATAACCCTTCATTTCTAAAGGTGTTAAATTCTAAAAGGAAAATCCTTTCAAGTAAGTAATGGCTTAGATGGAAAGATTGGTTTTGCCACTATAAATTATTAATATAACATATCAAAGGAGCCAAGAAGATCCTTGTAGACTTCCTTTCAAGACCTACAACCAATAACCTCATTACCTCGTAAAAACCAATCTTACTTATCTTTATGGCCAACAAAGTTCTAGGTTGCACCTTTCTTTCTCCTAACATCCTTGTAGCCAATTAGAAGAATGTTTTCCTCCCTGTCCAAAGACTCCAACCACTCCTACAAAGGTTAGATCTCTAGCAGAAAAATCCTTATTCTATTAACTATACCTTTATATTTAAAACTCTAACATTCCTAAATACCCATCTTATTTCAATAAGAAAGTCCCATATCTTATCTTTTCTAAAATTCAGTATATTCTCCCATATGAGGCCTTCTAGTATCTCTAATTCTTGATGGCTCTTTATACAAGGGCTATAAAGGTCTATCCCTTGACAGTTGACAACTTTTTATGTCAACCTAATAATAAAGATTCTAATTTCTGAATCCTTCTTGAATGGTTTTCACCACTCCTTGTCTGCATTAAGAACTTCACAAAGTCATCATGACTTCTCATTTATGGAAAAAGCTTCTTAATGAAAAAAATGTTATCTGCATCATCATCCTGCACAGACCATACCACATTAGAAATGATAAGCTTCTTTGGGCTTAGAATCATGTTTCCCTATGGCATACTTTCACAAACTGACTAACACAATGAATTGAAGCTCTTAAAAATTTAAAAATGTTCTTTTTATGAAATAAAAAATTATCATAGGCCAATAAACTATATTTTTTGTTCCTCTCTAGGACCATTTCCAAAAGAATTTATCTCAAGAGAACCAAGGATGCCAGCCTTTGATATACCAAACACAGAGACCCAATTCCAAGGCCCAAACCAAGTCCAAAGCTCCTACTAGGCCCAGTGGCATGATGAATGATCAACTTTAACTCAAGATACCCTTATGCAACATTCCTAAAACCTATATGCCAATCATGATGTTGAAGACCAAATAAAAAAGAATCTTGGAAAAAGAAAAACTTATCAAGAGAGCTCAAATAATGAGGATAACAATCTCTCTCCTTCTCATGAGCCCATCCTTAGTCATAACAAGAATTAATGGTAGACCCCAATGTTCCTCCATTATTATACTATGTGTGTCTATATTAGCTTATCTTATTAAAGTTGTGTGCAGTTTGTAGCTTTGTAAAAGCTACTTTTAGAAGTAGTTTGTCTAAGTGTGTTTGTGTGTTAAAGTTGTTTGTCAGTTTGTTCTTGTCTCTTGCTATATAACCAAAGTTTGTTTTAGTTTGTAGCCAAGAAACAGTTTGATTAATAATACTAATGTGTTTATCAAATAAGTTTTCTCTAAAATCCTTTTCCTTCTGAAATATCTTGTTCATAGTTTTCTTGCATTTATTTTATCAATATGAGTATGTTGTGCACTTGCCATTAAATAAGGATTCTATGTAACAAAAAATATTGATAATAGATTACAGTACTTATTTTGTCTATGAGTTCATATCTCAAAAAAGAATTCAAGAGAATTAGAAGAATATTTAGTCCTAAAAGGACAGGAGGCTTAGAAGGCGTAAAATATAAGAGACTAATTGTCTTAGCATATTAGGAAAAAGATTCTTTTAGTCGTAGTTGGACTTTGTGTGTAAAATATTATGTTCTTTGTAGATAAAGTATAGAGCCCAATTCTAAATATTTGCCATTTGCTTGCAAGAAGTATAGAAGTAATTTTCTTTGTAAATATTATGGTATGTTATCTAAAGAAGAACAAGCTAAGTTGGATAGGATTGCAAAATCTCCTACTCTTTGAGTTTTTAAGTTTTTGAGATCTAGCACCCACAACTATGCATAAAAGTAATTTTCTCTATGAATATTGCTGTTATCCTAAAGAAAAAAAAAACAAAGTTAAATAGGATTGCAAAACTTTCTATTATGCGGGTTCTTAAGATTTTAAGATCTAACACTCTCTAAAATATAATGATTGAATAACTTGTTATAAAATAGAAGAAGTGATTCAATAATGCAATAAAAAATAAATAAAAATAAATTATAAAACTCAAGGGAAAAAATGGTTTGGAAAACCAAATGGAAGCAATAATTTAATAAGATTAGTAAAAGAGAAATATTAAATGAATGAATAAGTAGTTAAATTATATTTTAAAAATAAATATAATTCAAATATATATACATACACAAAAATAAAGATTCCATTCTTTTCATCATCTTGCGTGCACTTTCACTTTGCTTGTACTAAAACATTATTATTTCCGCTTTTCATTTCATCACAGTATTCACGTTTCACATAGATAAATATATCAGTTTTTATTCAAATTTTTTTAATAAAAATTTATAAAATTGATTGATTACAATACTACAACATTATCCGTACATTATTGACATCGCACGACATAATTGAAGGTTTTAAAATTAAGTATTTGTGTCCCTAAGAATGTAGAGGATGAAAATCTTAAAACTGAAAGTAAACTATGAAAAACACCAGCATGGAATGAGATAAGTATTACTTTATTATTTATACCCTAAGAGACTGATAGTAGAAATCCCTGCTAATTGACTTTTGATTAAAGGGGTCTCTATAATATCACATAAAATTATATCTAATATGAAATCATTATTCTATTTATTCAATTAGCACCTATAATTATTAACTTAACTAATTACCCTTTGGACTATTTAAATCTTTAATTTTAGAATAATTATTTTATTATTACCCCTAACCTTAAATTTAGGTTTGTTTGCTTAATTTAAACATCTATAATTTGAGCATAAAAATTACATCGTGGAGTTATAGATTGAAGATTAAAGTGTGGATAACACAAGTGTTGAGAATTGACGATTAAAGTGTGGATAACACATATTAGAGTCCGACGTAAGAAAACCCATAAACCCAGCTCACCCACGGCCAAAATCTTGAAGAAAACGTAGCTGGAAGTTTCAAGCCACCGTTGAAGCAAAATGGAGAGAAAATAAGGGAAAGAAGCAACAATTGTGAAAGATAGATAAAACGATAGGGGAAGAGACGAAATGGAGCTCACCTCTTCAGCTCAAATGCTGCCTTTTCTGACCTTCACCATCTCCCTCTACACGCCACAGCTAGCAAAAGGTGGAGAGGAAAGAACGCAGAGTGGAGCGGTGAAGACGGATTGAAGAAACACTAGAAAATGGAAGATAAAAGTTGAAAATATCAAGAGAAGAAGAGACGCTGCAGCTGGCCGGGAGTGGCATGACTTTGCAAAGAAGAAGCGTGGAAAAGAGAAACGGAGAAAAGAGCTGATCTGGAGATTTTTGCATAATTTAGGTAAAGTTATATTTTGACTCTTAAACAGTTAAAATATTTCAGTGCGATCCCTAAGGCATTTCAAATAAATTCTTAAAAATATTTTCAAACTCCATAATTATTCTAAAATCATCTAGTCCTTGCCCCCCCCCCCCCTCTTAGAATAATTTACTTTATGCAGATAAGAATTATTTTTAATTTTCATACATAAATTATTAGCCATTGGGGACCAAATTGCAAATTATAATTTTTTAAAGAATTATATTTTCTCTATTTTTACCTATTCTTTTTTTTTTTTCTTTTTATCTCTAGCTAAATGCCCTCCGCGCATTACACAGGTTTTTTAGAAGATAAGAAAAAACAAATGACACATTCTTAATCTAAAAGATCAAGTCATATTCCTAGAAATGCCAGGAAAGATCAAATCAGGGAACGGTTAGACCAAACAAGCAAAATTTCTTATGTTTGTTATATCTTGCATCTAAAATAATGGGAACGTGAAGAAGAAAGGAGAAAGCGCTGCGTTGAGGACAAATTGGAATGCTGCGTTTGAGGGTTTGATTTATAGTAACATGTTGAATTAACAGACAGTTAAAAGATGTCAGTGATTTACATTGAGGTTTTATAAATTAGCCACAACAAGTTCTTATCAGCATTTTTGGTTAAAATTACTTGACAATGTTAGAAAAGAGAAAATAGTTGAAGTGGAACAAATTAAAGTTAATGAATGAAAATAAAATCAATAGTAAAATTAAGAGATTAAAATTACACTTTTAATCTTCTTCTTTTTTTGCTTCCACTCATTTTCATATTTCTTTTATTTTATAATTCAAACAGTAACAACATGTAATTTCGTTTGGCTTCCACTCTTCACATTATTTCTAGGAGTGTTTGAAAAGTGAAAACTCATTCAATCATGATGCTGTGATTAAATAAACTTTTATTTTAATTTATTTTTCATTATAATAAGATATATAAAAAATTAAAATAAATACAACTTGTGCTATGTTTGGATAAGCGTTTTCTTTTCCCAAACTACATTTGATACAAAACAATAAATTGTTGTTTCTATATATCGTGGATAGACAAACGTGAGTTTTAACTTTTTTACCACCTATCCAAACATCTTGATAGAAGATTTGAATGCGGAGTCAAGTTTGGATATTCCATGTAATAACAAAAGAAAGGCATAGAATAGCTTTGTTGTAACTTAAACATATAGGTGAATCTTGCCGGGGCAAGATTTCTCAAAAAACCATTAGTTAATTCTCTCTAGTGAATTCACTATATTCCTGGCATAATAGAATTTTAGCCGCAGATGGTTTGAAATATGAACCACAAAACATCACCTTTTAAGCCCCCCTACCAATTTTTCACCCTTCACCTCCAATAGGACCCATATAGTAAAGTAGAAAAACATGAGTTACAGAAAAATGGAAGAGACGAAACAAAATAAATTATTGAAAAACTCAATGACAGTGTATAACACCAACTCTCAGCCACTTTACACTAATACTTTAACCACATAAGGACACTTACACCCTTTACTTTGAGTGCACTAGAACTAACAATATCCTTAACCTTCAAGATTTTCCTTTACGCTTAACACCTCTCCATAGCTGCAAATGATACCTTTGAATAGAGTGCATAACTATCGCCTCTCAAAAGCCACTTGATAAGCAGGAGAGAGAAATGCTCCACCACAAGCTCTGTAGTCACTTGAACTGCAACTATGGAATAAGAGAGCTTTCTGTGAAGATAGGATCGACGGCAAATTAAAATAAAGGAAACTTGGGTTACGGGGAAAAAAACAAATGAAACTTGAGACTAACTCATTGAAATGTTTGCAAATCAGAAAATGACAGTACTGTCATTACACATACATCATAGTATTTCAAAATAAAATTATGAGTAATCACACCACCAACTTTCTATCTATTGATCATTTTCTGAGTGGCAGAGTGACCCCAGAGGTTTCATTATCAACTTTCAGAATGCAATACCATCATAATGTGAGAATAATTTTTTGCATATAAGTTGGAACATTAGCTGCCAGCGTGCCACAATCTATAGAGGCCTCAAACTTGAAATCTTTGAGAATATACAAAATTTCTATCAAGTCCTTAAAGTCTTACTGGGTCAAATTAAAAACCGCATAATTGGCGTCTTTTTTGTTTCATTATTAATGCCGAGACTGAAATTTCTTGCACAGAATTCAAATTGTGTTAAGAAGCAGCAGCTTACCTTTAGTATTATCTGTAGCCTAGTCCCTGCTGATTTTGCACACCCGCACAAGGAGCACAACAAAATCTTATGTCAATGAGATAGGTAATTAAACATTAACAAATGAAAGTTTCAGTAGTTGATATTTGAACTATGAGTGAGACAAAGCTAAGGTTTCATTTTCACAATCAGCATACAAGAACACACCTTTGCTAGCTTTACCTTCAATTGACAAAGTTGGAGCCTCAGAGTTTCTGAAACATTCTCAAACTGTGAAATGCTATCAACTTGACCATCTACTATGGTGCTAAACATAGTCAATTTCATACTTACTATATATATTAATTTAAAGATTTCCTAATTGCTTTTCACTATTCCTTTCACTGTTTTTATACTGTTCATTTTTTTTCAAAATTTTCTTTGGGACCTATGAAACTGTGCGGGGGTCCCACAGAAATCTCTTAGACTACGCGGCTAGTTAATAATAAACGAAATAGGGAAGGAGACTACGTGCAGCGCAGAGTGTATTAGTCATAACACAAGAAATTTAAGATAAATACACCATGGCATTGCTAAGTTGAAACCTCAGGGTTTCAAAATATAACCTCCTGCTGTCCCAAACCTTAAAACACACGTTATGGCCTGCAGCCTTATAAAAAATAACCAAGTGGGAAGGTAAGGGGAAGAAAAGAAACATGCAAACTCTCAAGGTTGCAAGAATTTGGGAATAAACTGGTAAAAAAATATTCATATGGAATGCCTGATATCAACTTGCAAGATTTGGACGGAAGCTTACATCAATGACATAGCATTATAATTTTGAATAGTGAATCAACCAGATGTATCTTGCTGTGCAAGTAAAGCCTCAATGTCAAGGTTACAGTCCGACCTACTGGACTTGTATACAAATGATGCCCTTATCAAAGGGTGTATGATGTAGAAGAAATATCTGTCAGGGCATAATGAATGAGCATTGTTCCAATAATTAAAGCTATTGACAAAGCATTGTTCCAAAAATATCTATCAAGCTATTTTTTTCATTGCGCTACCTTCGTTTTTACTTTGCGTTCCTATTTTACTTAAACGTTGGCTTTTTATGTTTTGTAACTGTTGTTTCTTTTGTCTTATAGTTTTTTTAAGTATACTTTTGTATTTTAATTCAAACCTTAATAAGATTTCTTCTAATTTGGTTTGGCTTACACTTTGATGTGGCGAAATTATGAAAATTCTATATCAAATCATTGCCATTTTAGTTTCCCATTAATTCAACACGTAAAACATATAACACTCCCCCTTCACACTGCATCTAAAATAAGTAGAAATCTCAATCAATCTCTCTACTCTTATAAATCAGTGTGTTTTCACGCTTCCCTTACATGTTGAATTAATGAATATGTGAGATAGGAATGATTTGGCATGAAGACTTTTCAAATTAGCCACATCAAATGCGGGTTCGGCTGCTCTCAATTCGAACTCTTCTTCATTCCATCAATTCAGTTATTTTTATTTTCTCTTTTTAACTCCTCTCATCATCACTTGTTTTCTCTCCTTTCTATTTTCTTTTAAATTAACACTAAAATGATAGAATTGATAAAATTTGAAATGGAGAGAATCAATTCTCATCAAATGCCTATCAGTATTTTTAATTCACAATTTAGAAGTAAGAAAATATTTGACTAATTTCTGAATTCCTAAAAGTTAAGAGATGAAACTGGACAAATTAAAATTAAATAATGAAAGCAAAATGTAACAATGAAAAGTGAAATCATTTAATCAAGGCCCTGTGATTATATACTCTTTCGTTTCAATTTTTCTGTTATGATAAGATGTACTGAAAATTAAAGTCAATATCGAATGCGAGTCAAGTTTGCATATTCCTTCCCGAAAACCCAGAAAGGGCTTAATTTTAAACAATGCAAATCTCAATTCTTGCGGGTTGCCATCGCCTTCTCATTTGTTGGTTTCCATTTGTTTCACTAATAAAAGCATTGGACAAAATTCTAGCATTTTCAAATAAAATAGGCTAATAATTTCATTCTCATAAATT
This sequence comes from Erythrophleum ivorense, assembly GCA_026724425.1. NCBI lineage: Eukaryota > Viridiplantae > Streptophyta > Magnoliopsida > Fabales > Fabaceae > Erythrophleum > Erythrophleum ivorense. The sequence continues at coordinate 487,222 of JAIUCV010000238.1, read as the reverse complement.
AGTTAAATGCGTAAACAATTCTTTTAACCCATAAAACATTAAAATTAAAAGGGCAAGGATACTGGGCATAAAACTAGTGATGATAATCATAATAAATAACAAGGCTGGACTGTGATAATTGCCCCCCAAAATAAAGGGCATTCTTGTTTAACATAATGGTACACTATATATATATATATATATATATGCCTAGATCAATCGCCAAGAAACTTTCGCTTTCTAGAAGTGTTCATATAAGGTCTAATGACCCATTCCATCTGAGCTTCAGCCTGATCCACTGTTCCCAACTTTATCTGCAACAACTCAAAGAACATGAGTAACTTGCTAATTATAGTAAAACTTTGTACAAGGAAATCTGCCATTACTTTCACTCATAAAGGTCTGTCTACTCGAGAACAAGTTAAGCAAAGACAACAGATGCGGAAATCCAAATTATGTTGAGCAATTAAAGAGATAAACAGCACAAGGGTACAGAGGTTGCAAGGAATAGAAATAAGGCGCAAAAAAATAAATCACATGTGCAAAATAGTACACCACACCACCCCCTCTTCATTCTGCTTCCACACCAGAAAGCAGCAACAGTTCGGAGGAGAAGAATTGATTCTAATCCCAGTAGCAAGCAACAACGAGAAGTGGCTTGTCTAATGTATGAATTTAGCCACTTTAAGAGACTTCTGAGATTTTGTCACTTTTGCAAGTAATGATATGACTTGTGTTGTTAATGCTTGATGAGGATTTGAGAGTATTATGGTTCTTTGCGAATTTTATGTAACAAAATATTTCTAGTTGTAAGTTGTAGGATCTTATGATCCTTGATCCGGTCCCAAAATTTGATCTTCTCAACCAGTGGCTGATCCTATATAAGATCTTGATCTTGACAACTTTGATTCATAACTTTTTCAATTTCATAATTTTACTATAAGGTAAACAACCTTGCCCTCACCATTTAAGGGAATGGCTAAACGCATAATCCATTCACTGCAATTAGTGTATTATATTTAACTTAAGTACAGCATCAGTAACATGGGGCTCACGAAAGATATCAAATATACATTTTCAAATTAATAGCGAAAAATGTAATTAGCTGACAACTGTATGGTTAACAAATTTCAAGTTGAAAACTCTATTAGATCTTAACTACTGATCAGCTGACATGTGAGGGTTTACTAGATAGATAGATTAATAGACACAGACAAAATCACATCAAAACTGAAGTATATGTAATAAATTGATGATTTGATGTATTTGTATTACATGAGCAAAATATACTCTAAACTAATGAATTTTCAAATGCATAAGTTTTACTCCTATGACCCTATTTAGGCTGATGACAAAAATTCAGTGATATACAAGCAAAATGCAATCATTAAAGAACTGCTCAGATTGAAGGGGGGGGGAAAAAATTTTCATCCTAGTCGCTACAATGCCCATAAGTGAAACAAAAACTTATTTCATGACTACTAGAAGATTCAGTTTCTTGAGGACATCGCTAATAACAGAACAATCCACAGTGAGGTCAATTGAAATACAAACCCGATATCTTGTGATATACAAGTAAAATGGAATCATTGTAAAACTAATCAGATTGAAAAGGGAAGGGGAAAAAAATTTCATTGTAGTTGCTACATTGTCCATAAGTGAAACAAAAAATTATTTCATGACTACTGGAAGATTTAATTTCTTGAGGACATCACTAATAACAGAACAATAGTAATACAAACCTGATAAAGCCGCAACTCAAATCGAGGACCAATTTCCTTCAATTCAACAGATTTAGGACCCCCATGCTTTTCATATATATGATGCCTGTATGTAACATTCATTAATGAAATATATAGAGAGAGTTAAAAACACTTTTAATTTCACATGACAAGGAAACAAACTCCCAGCCACGATGGTTAGGCAATAGTGATTGAACATATAATTGTCCAGAAACTTGAATCAACAAAACAGAAATCCAAATAAGAGTCGCTCACAGCACAAGGTGAGACATCTATCGACTTTTTATACCATTTGAGGAGTCATAGTGACTTCACTTAAAAAATCACATGGCACGTAAATGATCACTGGTACATATTGGAAACACATTTTAATAATGAAGCCTCTACTAGGATACAAAGGAGTGCTTTATAGTCTGTCAAATGCATAATTACATATGTTCATCGGACCCATATAATAACAAAAGAAAGGCATGGTATAGCTTTATTATAACTTAAACATAAAGGTAATTCCTGCCAGAGTAATACTTCTCAAAAACTACAACCAAATTGAAAAGCAACTTCCAACTAATAATTTTCACATTCTCAATTCTCTTCAGACTTCAATTAATCCACTATATTCCTTGCATAATAGAATTTTTGCCAAGATGGTATGAAGTATAAACCACATAACATCACTTTTTAAGCCTCCTCTACCAATTTTTTATACTTCATCTCCAATAGAACTTATATACTAATGTATAAATTGTGAATTGCTCATATAATCTTACACATTTTCTTGTCCATATAACAGCCATTTCAACTTCCTAAGCCTTTTCTCTTTCACTCTAGCCATAGAATAAGAATATAACGATGATAAGAGTTTATTATATAATTCTATGATTCTATGAATTCCAATATAGGATTCTTGGGCCTGAACCCACACGGAATTATATAAACCGCTGTAGTAGATCATTCTCCAGAATTCCTTGCTAATAATTACCTTGGCAAGCTATTACCTCCAATCCATCCATTATCCAGGATGCATTGTGATGGACCCCTACCTGCTCCTGCTGTCAAATCTTACAGAAGACAGAAAGGAGGGACAGAAGGGAGAAAGGGACTGGTGGGCCAGAAGAAAATACAATGGAATATATCCGAAGGGGAAAGAAGAACAGAAGGGCAGATGAAGAAATTCACAACAAAAAGGAAGAGAGTGTAGTTGGGGAGCAGTTGGAACAAGCTTCTCAAAAGGGAGTGACAGACAGAATGCAAGGAGTTCTTTAATTGAATTTTGTGGTGGAGAGAGCTAGTAGCGTGCTGTGTTTCTGGGTGCTCTAGCAGAGTCTTTTGTGTGTTGTTTTTGTATTGAATACTTGCTTAGTGAGGTACTTGAGCGATTCTTTTGCTAAGGGGGAGGGATTCACTTCGTGAGTGTGTTGTAAGCTCCCTCTCAGGGGTATATTTCACTGCAATATCAGTACCTCATCTCTGCGTTTTTTCTCTTGGGTTGTGTGGTGTGTTAGCTGATAGGAGATCCCTATCACATTGCATAAAAAATATTCTATTGTATCATTCAAATCATACAGTTTTCAACACAAACTGTTTCCGTTAAGTTGAGAAAATAGAAAGAACAACAGTTGCAGAAAAAAAGAAGGGACCAAACAAAATAAATTATTGAAAAGCTCAATGACAGTGAGTAAAACACTGACTCTCAACCACTATTTACACTAATACTTTAACACATAGACACACTTATAAGATTTATTTTCAGTGCACTAAATGTAACTATATCCTTAACCTACAAGATTTTCCTTCATGCTTAATACCACTCAACAAGGCAACTCTTTTCTTAACTTGCAAAACTTTCCTAGATTCTTTGTACCTCTTAACACATTACAATACTACATTGCATATGAGTAGTTACAGCATCTCAACAAGGTCTCATCTTTAAAGTGTAAAAGGCCTAACCACCTTATAAACGGTCTCAGAAAAATTCTGACAATAATGTGATACAGAGGGTTATCATTATTGCTATGCTTTCTAGAGGTTGTATTGATTAAACAATAGCCAAACAACAACATTATAGGCAAGTAAACAAACCTGAATGATATATAGTCAGACTGATTGGCAAAAGTAATAATGCGCTTTGTATCTGGCTTTGGCATTGGAAAAAGATGCTTCAGAACGTTAGCTGTCCTTTTCCCTAGCTGTTAATGCCCAAAAATAATTCCAAAAAAGATGAGCAGTTGGTACATAAGCAGTGACTGATTGTTGTTAAAGATAGACACAATACAATCACTAAATTTGAGTTTGCAGAAGAAAATGATTGTTAAAGATATTCAGTCAATACAAGAAAACAAAAAGGGTGATGTTCCTTTATTATTGTCAGAAAAATACAATATGCCAATGTGAACTAAAACATCCATGTAGCATAATCCTTCAAGTAAGTTTTCTGAGTGTTCAAGTCAATTTTATCACATCATCATCATTTATCAGTTAATTTAACATCCACATAACATTTACTTCAAGATTTTGGTCCTTTTCTTTTCCATATTCAGTAAGATATGACAAAATGATGGTGCAAGACCTGTAGGCATCAGGATGCAACAGTATTCCAGGGCCTGCTGGTATTAGGAGGTGATAGAGATGCACCCAACTGCAACCCAGATGCCTTGGTATTTTAATTAGATTTACCAATGAAATATAGTATTAAATGTCATACTAAAATATAAATACCTTAGTTGAGAAATTATCAAGAATCAAATGTGGATAGGCCTCAGGTATGGTTCCAACAGCTTTCTTATCTTTAATGTCGTGCCTTGTAACCTACAGGAAAACAAGTAATTAGCACATTTCTTCCTAAATCAATACCAAATATCAAAAGACCAAACACTTACCACATTGAGTAATCCGAAATATGCAGTTGGACCAAACGGTAGGTGGCTAATAATTAAACCATCTGGCACACCACGATGTTCATGAACCAAGACAACATCTGTGAAGTCATGTGCACGGCATGTTTCTACAATTTCAGAGATAATCTGAAAAGAAGGGGGAAAAATATATGTATAAAAACAAACATTTTACTACAATAAAGATCAATAAGACATCAGCATAATGGTGATCAGTTAGTTCATGGTGTCCAGGATTAATAAATGATCATATTCAAGTATGCCCATTAAGTCATTAACATGCTTAAATCAACAAAACGTTGGACAAGAAATGGATAGACTCTTTACTAGAAGGGAAATACAAACCTATAATGTCAGATATTGACAAATAATTTGGACGTTAGACTCATAAGTTGATATATTCTTGCCAACTTCCTATAAGAAAGAAATATATTTTCCTTGACAACAGATAACAGTAACACAAGATTGAGTTGCAAATGTATAAACAAATTATACGAGAAATTTCCTTATGTAAATGCCTACCAGTATGTTACACTAAATATTTTCCATATAAATCGACCATCCAAAAATTGTCCCAATTATCAAAATTTTTTTCTAGTCCTTCTCCTAACAGATGAAGATTTTAGGAAAAATTGGTTCTTAACATGGTATCAATTATCAAGGCCTTTGTGACACCAAGCAATCAGGATTCAGGAGTTCAATTCATGATGTCTCATCATCCTAATCAGATTATATTTCAACACAAGGTGTCATGAGCATGTGATTGGTCCATAATTCAAATTCAAAGGGCTTTCATGTGAGGAGTTGTGTTAGACACATATATCAAAAATCATTCCTCAGCCTTCTTCTAACAGCTTAAGCATTTTGAATACATCTATTCTTGATGCCAGTCAATGCAACTAATTAGAAGCTCAGGTTGTCACTAACTCCAACTAGGGTATTTACAGAAAATTAAAATTAAAATACTGATGCATTGGAAATAAAGATTAAAAATTTCCATGTTAACCAATAGATCAAATAGAAAACGTGGTAAGAGATATAGAAGTTAAGGTAGGGGATGCAGGTATCATAAAAAATAATTATATAAGAGATGTAGGAGTTAGCGCAGGGAAGCAAGTAATGCTAAGTGCTAATACAACAACAACAACAACAAAGCCTTTTTTCCACTAAGTGGGGTCGGCTACATGGATCAATCGACGCCATAAGCACCTATCGTAAATCATATTTTTAGACAAACCATTTAAATCTAAATCTCTCTTAATAATTTCTCCTATAATTTGTTTTGGTCTTCGTCTACCTCTAATTATTGGACTATACTCCATCTCATCTACTCTCCTAACTGGGGCTTCTATAGGTCTTCTCCCAACATGACCAAACCATCTAAATCTTGATTCTACAATCTTTTCCACAATAAGGGCGACTTCTACTTTCTCTCTAATGTATTCATTTCTAATCCGATCTCGTCTAGTGTGTCCACTCATCCAACGCAGCATTCTCATCTCTGCAACATTGAATTTATTCTCTTGTTGACTTTTTATTGCCCAACACTCAGTTCCATACAACATTACAGGTCATATACCTGTACAATAGAATTTACCCTTAAGTTTGAGTGGTATTCTTCTATCACAAATAACACCCGAAGCACTCATCCACTTCATTCACCCCGCTTGAATCCTATGTTTTACGTCTTCTTCTATTTCCCCATTATATTGTATGACGGATCCAAGATATTTAAATCGTGTAACTTGTGGTATAATATGTTCTTCAATTTTCACTTCTACGCTAGAAGTGACGTGTCTCTTACTAAATTTACACTCCATATACTCGGTTTTATTTCTACTTAAACGAAATCCATAAGTTTCCAAAGCTAATCTCCACCTCTCTAACTTCTCATTCATTTCCACTCTCGATTCCCCAACTAAGACAATATCGTCTACAAATAGCATACACCGTGGTACCGGCTCTTGGATATGTTCAGTAAGCACATCCAATACTAAAGTAAATAGATAAGGACTCAGAGTTGACCCTTGATGTAAACCAATAGTTATCGGAAAATCTTCTGTACGTCCACCTTTTGTTACTACACTAGTTATAGTCTCACCATACATATTTTGTATTGCTCGAATATAAGTTATACGAACTCTTTTCTTCTCAAAAACCTTCCATAGAACCTTTCTTGGTACTCTATCATATGCTTTTTCCAAATCGATAAACACTATGTGTAAATCTCTTCGATTCTCTCAATATCGTTCCATTAATCTTCGCAACAAATATATTGCTTCCATAGTTGATCTTCCCGTCATAAAACCAAATTGATTCTCCGTAACTTGAGTCTCTTTCCTTAATCATTGCTCAATTACTCTTTCTCATAATTTCATTGTGTGGCTCATGAGCTTAATTCCTCTATAATTTGCACAATTTTGAATGTCTCCCTTATTCTTATAAATAGGAATTAAAGAACTTATCCTCCACTCATCTGGCATTCTCTTAGATCTCATAATTTCATTAAATAACTTTGTGAGCCAACTTATACCTTTCCCTCCTAAACCCTTCCATACCTCAATAAGTATATTATTCGGTCCAACTGCTTTGCCACTCTCCATTCTCTTTAATGCTTCTTTTACCTCTGCTTCACAAATCTTACGATAAAAAGTATAATTTTGATCCTCTTCTCTAGTGTCTAACCTATCCGATTGCAATACAATCTCATGGCCTTCATTAAAAAGCCTATGAAAATAATTTTTCCTCCGTTCTCTGATATCTTGTTCCGTGACCAAGACTTTACCTTCTTCATCTTTAATACATTTTACTTTGTCAATGTCTCTTGTCTTTCTTTCCTTACTTTTGGCTAACTTGTAAACATTTCTTTCTCCAATTTTAGTACCTAAAGATTAGTATAACCCATCGAATGCCCTCGTTCTCGCTTCGCTCACTACCTTCTTAGTCTCTTTCTTAGCTACTTTATATTTCTTCCAATTTTCATTACTCCTACATAATGACCACACTTTATAACACTCCCTCTTAACTTTAACCTTATCTTGCACGCTTGCATCCCACCACCAAAATTATTTATCTCTAGGTCCAAAACCTTTTGATTCACCTAATATTTCCTTTGTCACTTTCCTAATCTCTTTAGCCATTTCATTTCACATATCGTTAGCACTTCCTTGTATTTCCCAAGGTCCTTCCTTCACAATCTATTTCTGCACATTCTTTTCTTTATCTCCCTTTAGTTGCCACCACTTAATCCTTAACACCCTATTTTGACCTTTGTTTTTTACTCCCCTCCTAACTCATACATCCATAACCAAAACTCTATGTTGAGTAGTTAAGCTCTCTCCAAGTATAATTTTGCAATCCATGCAAAGTTTTATATCCGATTTTCTTATAAGAAAGAAATCAATTTGAGAATATACCCTTCCACTTTTGTACGTGATTAGATGTTCCTCACGCTTTCTAAAACAAGTGTTAACTAATATAAAATCGAACGTCAATGAAAAGTCTAGAATAGTTTTACCTTCTGCATTTGTTTCCCCTATGCCATATCCTCTATGAACACCCTCGTAACCTGAAGATATACTTCTCACATGACCATTTAGATCCCCTCCTAAAAGAATCTTTTCTCCTAATGATATTTCCTGAACTAAACATTCTAAATCCTCCCAAAACTTTATTTTGTGATATTCTTCTAATCCTACTTGTGGTGCATAGGCACTAATGACATTAAAAATTTTATTTTTTACTACTAACTTTAATGCAATGATTCTATCTCCTAACCTTTTTACATCCACTATAGTATTTTTTCAAAACTTATCTACAATTATACCTACTCCATTTCTAGATTTAGCCTTCCCAGTATACCAAAGTTTAAAACCCGAAATGTCTAATTCTTTCGCTTTTTCTTCTACCCATTTAGTTTCTTGTAAACACATAAAATTAATTTTCCTCCTAATCACGGTATCTACTATTTCCATTAACTTACCCATAAGTATACCTATATTTCAAGTCCCAAAACGAATCCTACTCTCATAAACTAACTTCTTTACCCACATTCGTTCACGAAAATGTGGAAGCCCTTGCTTATTTTTCACTACACTTAGGCGACGACGTAGCGGCTCTTGCTCACTTGTCACTGTACTCAAGCTATACAGCGCGTTACTTTCGGGCAACACCCTAATATTACGTTTAATATATTGATTGTCCATGTCATAAAGATTTGACAAAGTTTTACGTTGGTTGTCGATTGCCTAACACAACCCTCCTCTTTTTTCTGAGTTTGTGACCGACTATGAAAAATAATTTGCATCAAGACTCGTAATATGCTATAAATTCCTGCAATGTCTTCAATGGTTAACAGTAAATCATAAATTGATCTTTTAATGAACTTAATTCACAAGAAGAAAGAAGTGTGAGGTACCATGCCAGTATACCCCCACATTTTTCAACAGTGAACCACCATATCTAAAATTGGAATCATATGAGGCCATTAGGTAAACAAACCTCAAATAAATGACTCTTCATGATACACTACAGTATAGAATAGTGGTTAAGCGGGGAAAGATACCAACCTGACCACCACGATTCATTCTCTGTGCATTTGGAAAGACAATACTCAACTCCTACACAAAAAATTGAAGCTCAGTTGTCTGCAAAGTACCAAAAAGCTGAACAAAGAAAACTTTAACTGAACAATTAAGAACCAATGACCACAATTAAAGAATGCAAACCTTTACAAACTGCGTAAGAGGAGCACTTGGATTCCTAGATGTGGTTAGCAAAATTTTTGGATCTTTTTCCGTAGCATTTGCATACTCATCATCAATGTGAGTTCTTGGGACTGAATTTAGTATCACAAAGAGAAAAAATATCAGCAATGTACAAGCCATGTCAAAACCCACATTATAACATACAATTTAGCGCAAGAAAACAAGACGCACAAAAGAGGAGAGAGATGTAATAAAGAGCATTATCACAAAGACTGAGTCTTTAGACATTCGAAAGCTGTATGAATCATTCTTATGACAGTATTGACTGTCTTTGTTAAATATTTCAAATTTTCAATAATTGGGTTGAAAACACAGGACCATTTTGCCAATAGTTCCACATGTACACTATGAGACCCATTGTAATTACTTCATTGTGTAACATATGTAAGGATTTGGGCAACATAATATATTCATATTGGTAAATAACCATGCCTCGAGTTCTGAAATAACATACAATTTCTAATACTTATCAGTCTACAAATACTGTTTATCTTGCAACCATGTATGTATTTGGGCCAGATGCAGTATTGCCCATAATGAATAAATCTACATTCACTTCAGACATCTCAATTCTCAAAACTTGCAGTCATTACTTTATGTTGATAACTAAAATAATTGCAGATATGCACCATCCTTTCAGGATGACAGTTTTTTACTCTAAATATTCTACTAGAAACAACAATGAGGAAAATCATCAAGTGTTTCATTGGAGGATCTTGGAATATTATATATGCAAGTTTAGATTATTGAAAGGATGAACATTGTATTTTCACAAAAAAATTAAGCTAAATTAACCAAATTTAAAGAGCAAAGCATATTGGAATGATTAAATTTAGTGCGGATGCTACTCTAACCTTCCACTCTCACTGCACATTAAATATCAACAAATAACAGAATCTATACACAATTTGACTTAACTTGAAGAAGCATAAAAGGTATCCATTAACCCAAACCAGACAATAATAGACATGAAATTGTCATTGACAATCATACAAATCATGCAACCAGAGCAAAGGAAATTATAAATTATAATCAGGCTTATTCCCTTAGCATGCAAACAGGTTTCACAATATTTTACCAAGAGGATAAACAGAGAAATATAGAATTAGAAGAAGCATACCAGCTGTATTTTCGTCCTCGAGATCAATTTCTCGGCGAAGAGCCGCCTCCTCGTTTCTAAGCTCAGTGGGGATCGGTTTCCCTTCTGCAAAAGAACAAAACCCAATCGAAAATATTCACAATTAACAACAACCCAATTACACGAACACATATATTTGATGAAGAAACGTCAGAAGTAGTAACCTTGAAGCGCTTCTCTTATCTTGCGCTTCTTCTCGTAAAGCAACCGCTCTTTGCCTTCTAAGCTCTTTCTATACAGATACTCTCTCCTCAAACGGATATTTCTGCGTAGCATTGTTCCGAACTAAACAGAACCTGAGAAAGACGAAGAGGGACAGAGAAGAAGCACACGAGATAGGAAGGCGACGACAAGGGACAATGCGAAGGGTTGCAGAGGGTTTAAGATTTCTCCATTCAGGTCTTTTTTTTTTTTTTTGCCAACTCTTTTCGTAAGGTTTAGCAGCAAAGTAAAAACCAAAAAAAAAAAAAGGAAAATTAGAAAAATTTAAATTAAAAATATGTATATTAAAATTTTGTAATTTAAAATTATTTTAAAATTTTAAAAATAAAAACTTTTAATTATGTAAAAAAATTATAATTTAAAACTTTGAATTAAAATTCTTTACTTTTAAATTTTTAAAAATAATTCAAGTTTAAAAATATTATATAAATATATTCAAACTCGAAATTTTAAAAAGAGGACAACCTACAACATGGAACTCTCTCCGGTGACCCGCTGCTGCCGCGGTAGCCTACAAGAGCCAAAAGCCCGAAACCCAAGCTTCTTGTTTTTTTTTTTACCTTGTTATTTTATTAATTGTAATTATTTTATTTCTATATAGCATTCGTTTTAAGACAGTTTCTAATTCTACAGATTAGATTTAACAGCTTATAATTTTATTATCATATTTTTAATAAAATTATAATATATGTAAAAAAAATTTTAAAATTTAACTGTAAAATATTAAGTTATAAAAATTATATATTTATCTGTAAAAATCATATATTTATCATGTTATGATTAAAAAATTATATATTTATTATATTTTAATTAAAAAATCTAATAGTAAAGATATAAAAAACTATATGTAAGCTTTTTTGTCTAATTCTACTAAAAGAGAAAAAAAATTGCTTCTCATTTGTTAGTGTATAAAATATTTTCTTATTAATAATAATGCTAAAAAGTTGTTATTGAAATTCGTTCATGTTTATTTAGCTTTACAAATACTCCCAATCGAAAAAAAAAAAAGCTTTACAAATACTGATCATATTATATATTGTTTTAGGGATGTAAAGGCTTAAGACAAAGAGTAGTGAGAGAACGGAAGAGGATGTGCCTTATTCTAATATCAAGATAATACAAGAGTATAAATTTTAAAGAGTGATGGTAGCAAGCTCGAGGTAGGCCTAACTTAAATGAAAGAGAGTATTTGTAGAGTGCCTGCTGTGTCTATTTGTGCGTCTAGGATTTTCTCAAGTTTTGGTCTAACGCCTGTTTGGTATGGCAAGGTAAAAATGAAATGGATGGACAAAATTGAGTGAAAATTTAATTTAATTTTTATAATTATTATTTAATGTTATTCATTAATTATTATTTAATTATTAAAAATAAAAATATTATAATTTTTTATTCATAAAATTATTTTTTTAATTTTTATTTTCATATTTAATTTTTTGTGTATTAGATGAGTTGTAAAAATATTTATATATTTATTTTTTTGTAACAATTCCTCCTCCACCCCCTCCGCTCCCTTTTTCCAAAAAAAAAAATGTTAGCTAGGTAAGTGAGGAATTAAGTGTGTGTTTAGATTGATGGTGAATAAAATTAATTTTGGTAAATTTGATTTTACAAAATTAATTTTATGTAAAAGTAAATTTATTTGAACGTGATTTATATTTAAAAATTTTAATTAAAAAATAATTTTGCTAATGCACTTTTAATGTAATTAGAATTGTATTTGCAAGAAGCACGTGTGAATTGCTTCAATGTAGTTTTCAAACATTTCAAAATCATGGTACAGCATGATGAGCATAGATACAAACATGTTATAAACAAATTTTTTTTATACAAATTAGGGTTTGAAATGAAATGTGGGTGAATGAACGTTGAACTAAACACACGTTAAGTAAGCTCAGAGAAAAGTGCTTTCTTGAGTTAATTTTGAAATTTCCAAAAACGTGAATTGTTGGTAGAGGAGTGATTGCTTTGTTGGTTTTGGATTTTGTTGAGTTTGTTATGTTTCGAGCTTGATATTTTGTTTGAATTTTTTTTTCGTCATTGATTTTTTTTGCTAGGCTAGGGATGATGATTGTCTACTGCTTGAATTGATTTGATAACTTTGATTATTCTGCACGACATCTTCTGAGTTTTGATGGATACTTTTTAAGTGTTTTGATAAATTGATTGTTCTTCACAGTATCTTCTGAGTTTGTGTAAATTGATTTCTTTCTTCATATTAAATATCTAGTAGTGTGGGGGGGTGATGGATAATAATTTCTTTCTTTTTTCTTCTTTTATGATTAGAAGGTTTAAACTTTTAACATTATCTATATTTTTGTCCAATTCTTATCACTAGGGCTACACTCTAGTTTGGGATAATAATTTATTGTTGTTGTGTTTTTCTTGAATTGTCTCATTCTATTTATTGTATTTTTTTTTTCATTTTCATGAAATTGTCTAATTGCTTATATTAATATTAATATAAACAAATGGCAGATTGTACCGTACAATTAGTGCACTGATGCTATATTAGCTCATTGCCGATAACGTCATTTTGTGTTAGTAATGTTTTTGTAATATGCTAATCGATTTCTAATGATTAGTCTTTGTGAAGCCTTAATTGTTGGCACCTTCACCAACTTTACTGACGCAACGAAAACACGTTGCCAATAATGTACTAATTACACTATAGATTGTACCTAAATAAAATTATTATTTATCTTTTATTAATAATTATATAAATAAAAAAATATCTTTATTTAATTTTTTATTTACAATCATCAATATATTATAATAAAACTCATGTGAGTCACAGTTTATAAACAATACGACGTTCACAGATTGTGTGTAAGATATTGTTTATGTATTATCCATATATTTATTATTTATTTATTTTTAAATATTTTTTAGGATCCACAAGCATTTTTTAAATTTCTGTTATATCTTGAAGGGGGAGGAAATGGCTAGATAAATAAGAAGGAATTGTCTTCTTTTTTAAAGTTTAATAAGTAGATAAATAAAAATAAAACCAAACAAATAGTTAAAGATATATTAGTTGAATTTTTATAAATTATCTAACTGTTAATTAAAAACAAATTAAAAAATTAAAAAGATAATCGTGTAAATTGTTCCATTTATCAACATGAAGATAAATGAAGGGTAACCAAGGAGAAAATTAAAAATCTATTGAATTATTATATCTAATTATTCATAATAACAAAATAAAAAAGAAGAAAACAAAAAGGAATAATTACATTTTAATTCTATTTTATTTTTATTCAATTTTATATGTGTCTTTTTAATTAATTTAATAATATATAAAATTTTAATCTATATAAATTCTTTATCAACACACATATAATTGACAATATGAAATATCATGAATGTGACAGACAAAAATCCATCAACTCAGTACAAAAGGTTATAATCTCTTTTCTTTTTATTCTCTATTTATATTTCAAATATAAATTTGCTTTTATATATTTTTCAGTTTCTAGTGTGCATATCCCTGCAATTATTGTAACATGCATTTAAAGTAAATAGTTCTAATTCAACAATATATATATATATATATAGTTCTAATAGTAGTTTTCCGGGTAATTCAAATAAATTTTATCTTCATTAAATTGAGTGATATAAAATATAATGTAACACGATTTGCAATTTTATATTTATATTCATTAATAAAAAGTTGAGTTAAATGAGTTATATCGTAAGGTGTATAATGTATTTATATATGTACCATTCAAATTGTTTACTATTCAATGAATTTTTATTAAATTATTAATAAAAAATATAAATTGGCTCAATTGACAAAAAGAATCAATATATTCCTCAGATTAGTAATTAAAAATCGATCTTTCATGTCTTCAAAATAGTTACAAAGATAATAATAATAATAGATATATCAAATTTTAACTGAGATTGAGTAATTAACCACATACAAATACTTTAGTCTTTGACAAAAATATGAATTTAATTAAAAGTTATATACGTATATGTGTTTAATTATGCAATTGGTTCTTTCTTTAGTTTGACTTGTGATAAATATGCAATGTGTTAACCAACTCAGTTTTACTCAAATGGTGTTACGATGAATTCTGATATCAAAGACCAAATTAAAAATGATAAAAAAATGTTATGAGTTATTTAATATACACACACACACACACACACACACACAACAAACTCGACTTTGGCCATGTTAGGACTTCAAAGTGCCATACTAAGCCAATTAAAGAATACATATTTAAAGATTACCCAAAAAAAAAAACATATTGAAAAGAAATTCAATTTTAATCTCACACCTCAAACTAAATTAACCCAAAATATCAAATATATTAAGGTTGCTTTGCTTTGTTTTTTTTATGTTAAAGTAATCACTAAATAACAACTCACAAAAATAATTGCAATATGATATTTTGAAACTCAATATATTTTCATTGAAAAGGTGTTTGGTTCACAAAATCTTACGTGTTTGAAAATGATCATAGTTTTAGAAATGTGATTCTCAGGAATTAGATTCCTAGAAATATAACATTTTCCTGTTTAGTGCATCATAAATATTTCTCAAAATATGTTGCTACATTTTTAGGAATTTCACATTTTCATTAAGAATCGCTGACAATTTTTTAAAAGTACCTCTACCAATATTTTACATATTTATATTAATTTTATATATTTATATTATTAAATATTATTTCATTAATTGTAATATTTTTATTATATTTTAATTTATTATTAATTTATTTATATATAAAGTTTATTTCTATTTTATATTAAATAGCGTGTTCTATTTATATTTATTTTTAATTAATTTATATATTATATTTTGGTATTATTTTAAATATTTATTTTATACTTTTATGCTATTTTTATTCATTTATTATTATTATTATTATTGGTTGAAAATGTATTAGAATAAAATTAGGCTACCTCCTAACAATTCAACATTTCCACCTCTCTTGTAAGAATGAAAATAGAAGCTTCTGTGAGTACCGAGAATCTTTAAGCGTGTTTGATAGTTTATGATATACAGGAATTTATTTCTACATTATGCTTGGTAGTTTGATAATATTAATAGTTAGAGATAAAAACTAAATTCATTTTTTAGATAAGCACAAAAATTAAAAAGAATATTGTGTTTAATTTATATAAAATCTATTATGCTTTTATTATCATTATTTTTTATTTAAGTAAGAATATTTTTATTTTTATTATTTTTTATTTTAATATTATTTTTATTTAAATTAATATATAAATAAAATAACATTTTTATTTTTTAATCTTATATTAAAAATAATTATATTATTTTAATTACATCTTCAATCTTTTTTCAATTTTATTGAAAATAACTATGTCTAGCAAAGGACTTAAGATTTCCAGAAACTTTTTATTAAATTCTGAACCATAGTGTCCCACATAAGGCGACCTGAAAACAACCCGCCCAGCGAACGACGCATACGACACTACCCTCGTCGGGCTCTCTTCCAGTCTTCCTCACCTCTACAGTGGATCACGCCGCTGCTGCCCTCCCCCATCGGCGACCTGAAAGTCCATCTGCACCGTAATCGAGCCAAAGAGGAGCCCCCCTCTCCAATTTCCATTTGCTTCCTGATTGGAACGTGGGTATTTGTCTTGTTGAGTTGTTCCAAGTTACCATGTGAATATGGGTGTTGAGTTGTTTGTATGTTCCAAGTTGTATGACTTAGGATGGTAAATTTAGTTTATGGTAGTTAATTTCTCTCATTATAGATTGAATGTTTTTGCTCCTCTTCTCTCTGCTAACACCCTTCCTCCTTTCCCACTAGAGCTATATGATTAATTTCCCAAAGAAATGGAAGTAAATAAATTAGTAAAGAAGATGGTTTGGTTAGGTTTGCCGTTTGCATGCGTAGGAGTTATATTGCTGAATCCTAATCTTGAGAATAGAAGAGAAAAAGTCTTCAACTTAAGGATAGAGAAAGAAACGGAAGCCATTCCAACTCTCCCATTTGATTTTTTTTTTTTTAAATTTCAACTCTTTTTCTAAAATGCTGACCCGTTTATACTCTTTCATTGTGTAGCCATATTACCCATGAGGTTGACATTCTGAAAATCATCTCCCGCCAATTTATGACCTGAGAATGTGACTAGCTTCCCACAAATGGCGAATCACAGTCTCTTGCCCTGTGGGTGAACTATTCACGACCATCTTTGCTTGCAGGACAAACATCTTGTCCCCTAGCCTCTATGAAGCTTGTGAGTTTCTTACATCATAGTTTTGTATTTTTGTGTTGTGGCAAACTTCTGTTTACAGTATTTATGGATAATTTTCCTTTTTGGTTTCAATTTTGTGTTTTCCTGAGTTTTGTGCAGACGTGTTTGAGCAAAGGTGGGGGCATTCACTTCCCACCATGTCATATGCTGAATTTTTGTGGGCTTAGAATCTTATTGGATTGCCCACTTGACCTTTCGGCTCTCACTGTGTTCTCCCCTCTACCAACTCGGTTTATAGCCTTGCCCTGCAAAGAAAGCAGCGACTCTCAAGCCTTTGGTTCTCTAGGCCTAGAAGTTGGGTCTCACAAGAAGCTGAAAATGGAAAAGCCCCTTGATGCTAATAATTTAATTTTTGCAGAACCTTGGTACAAGTCTGTTAAGAACTTGCACCTGTGGAACTTGTGTTCTATTGATGTTATATTGATCTCAAGACCTATGGGTATGCTGGGATTACCTTTTCTTACTCGAATGAAGGGTTTTTCAGCTAAGGTACCCACATCGTTGTTCTTGCATTTGCATTGTAATATTAATTTTTATATGGTCTCATTTTTGTTATACTCTATACCCGAAATCTGTTTGCTTAGTCGTTTGTTTAAATTTGTTAGATTTATCTAACTGAAGCATCAGCACGGTTCGGCCAGCTTATGATGGAGGATCTTGTATCAATGCATGCAGAATTAAGGCAGTTTTATGGACCAGAGGAATCTAACTTCCCTCCATGGCTGAGGCAGGAAGAGCTTGAAATGCTTCCTTCTGAGTTGAGAGAGATAATTTTGGGCAAAGATGGAGAAGAGCTGGGTGGTTGGATGCCCTTGTATAGGTAGTCTAGTCCATCCTTTATTTAGTTATGTTGCATTTATCATGCATTCTATACCTGACACTGAAGGCGATATTCCTGACTTAACTGACTACCACATGAACTAGTTGTTACTGTTCAATATTTGACTCATTAAAGTAGTTGCAGTTTCGATTGTTGTTCAAATCTTTGTAGCTGGAGTTTGGTTATTGAAAATGAGTCAAAAACCACCCAGTCATTTTGTAATTCTATCTGTATATATACAGCATGGTAGTGTAGTTAATGTGTTGCTTCTTACACTTTCGTGCTAATGTTGTTGCTTATTTTCACTTTATTCATTGAAGTCATATATAGCAAAATTTGGTTGTTCAGGCTGTAATGTGGGAATTTCTCAGTGCAGTGGATGTGACGGATTGCATGCTGAAGGTTCAGACGCTTAAATATGCTGAAGAAGCCTGCTATAATGGCACATTGATTATAAAAGCATTCAGCTCTGGTGTAGAATTAGGAAGTTGTAACTGGATTTTAAATGGTCCAAAGGGGGATATTGCTTATATTTCAAGCTCTAGCTTCAATTCTGCTCATGCAATGAATTTTGATTTCCGCAGTCTACAAGGGACTCATATGTTAATTTATTCAGATTTCTCATCCTTGAGTGTCACACAAGATGTTGAGGATGAGGATAGTTCCTCTAAATCATCTACTAACAACTCATTATTTCTCAGGTATAAGTTTTGTTGTTTTGACATTTTGTTCTTGAGTTTCCAAGTCTTATCCAGGCATTTCAATTATTACACTTTAGAAATTAAGGTATTATCTTACAGTAAAGGTGATGAAAATTTCTGTTATTGAATAAACTTTGACATTGATGACAACTGCAGTTCTGAAGAACAGGCAGAATGCTTCCTTAACTCTGATGAGAATTTAGAAGAAAAGGAAAAGTTAGTTTTCATATCGTCCTGTGCTATAGAGTGTGTCAAAGGTGGTGGTTCAGTACTAATTCCAGTTAGTCAACTTGGAACTCTTCTGCAGCTTTTGGAGCAACTGACAGCTTCACTAGAGTCTTCAGCAATGAAGGTACACTTTCTTTTAAATGTTTTACTAATGAATGCTATCAAGAGCCAGAAAAACCACTGAAATATACATTGCAGTTGTGTTTATCAAGAAAAGGAAAATATTGCAGTTGTCTTTGATAAGCCTTTCTTTAAAGTTTCTTTTCTTCTCCTGTAAAATGGCATACCCATGTCTTACTTAGTTGATTGTGGTAAACCCAGTTATTGGTTGAACAACTCAAGGCAAGATGAGTGTGTTCAGCACTTCAGTGGCTTTCTTGGTTGCTTTAGTGACTTTCATAGCACTAACCCTGGAGAGTTTCCAGTTTTTGTATTTCCATTTATTCCATAATTTTGGTCACTAACAGGTTCAGACCCTGTTATTGCTTGCTTGTGTTAATGGCTTCTTGTTTTTTCACTTCATTTGTCATTCTAGTTGTCAATGGAAAATCAAAGTCTCATCATTAAGTTTGTTTAGTGAACTTAGATCAAGTTCGTTAATGGTTTGTAAAATTTCACAAATATTGTTTGATCAAATAGATCTTGTTAGTTAGAGAAGAAAATCATTCCTACTCTTGCATCTAATGACTTAGGCATTTTGGGTTGATGGTCCTTGTCATGGTATGAAAGCTTTTGATCAAGTGGTCAGGATTTTGACCTTATCATCATTATTCTTCATAATTAAATTAAATTTCGGCACAAGGTATTATGGGCTTGTACTAGTCTACATTTCAAGCCATGCTTATTAAGTTATTAATTTATCTATTTGTAGGTTCCAATTTATATGATTTCTTCTGTGGCAGAGGAATTACTGGCATTCCTTAATATCATACCAGAATGGCTTTGCAAACAGCGGCAAGAAAGGGTAAGACATTAGTACTTATGAATTGGTAAAAATTGCACTTGTATACATTTATCCACAAAATTTGAACTTCACTTGGCGATGCAGCTGTTTGCTGGGGAACCCTTGTTTGCACATGTCAATCTCATAAAAGAGAAAAGGCTTCATGTGGTTCCAGCTATTTATTCACATAAACTCTTGTAAGTTTTTTCTTGTCTTCCCTTCCCCTCTGTTTTTGGAGTTAACTGCTGTTGGAATGATTATTTTCACGTCAACCTGTGGTAATTTTGTCCTTCCTAGACCCACGACCATGCTGATTGTAATTTTAAACGACTTTTGGGGGGGAAAAAAAAAACTCAATTCTGAATTTTTGTCAGTAACTTCGAAATTTATGAGAAGGGCTCAACCTGATAAACTGCAGAAAAAATAAATGATTTACCTGGATTTTTTTTTTCTTTTATCTTAAAGAAACTGATGTTCTCTGTGCTTAGAACAAATTGGCAGGAACCGTGCATTGTATTTTCTCCTCACTGGAGTCTGCGGCTGGGTCCTGTTGTTCATTTTCTTCGACGTTGGTGTGGGGATCCAAAATCTTTACTTATTCTTGAGGTACTAGTGTATTCCATCACATAATTTTACTGCTCTGTGAAGTTTGTTTGCAGTCTTTCTTTTTCCTCTTTGAATAAGTTTGATATATTTATGTATCTTGAACACCTAGGTTTCCTCTCTGATGAAATTAGGACAGCTGTGACTAATTTTGGGCTGAATTTATACTCTTTGTAGGATGTTTTGAATCCTGAACTAGCACTTCTACCTTTCAAGCCAATTGCAATGAAGGTTCTTCAATGTGTGTTTCCCTCTGGAATAGAGTAGGTTTTCCTTTCCCTTAACTATATCCTCCAATATGAGCATTGATGTATGTGTTTATTTTCATTTTTTGTTTGGATAAAAGAAGAAATTTTATGAGGGAGGGAAGGCGAGATAGGCAAAGAGGTTTTAAAGTGCAATAAAGCTGTTGTTCAATCTCTGTGCATCTCAGAGATAGAAACTCCCTTGAAGCAAACATGTGCAGAGCCTCTAAGCAAAGCTGGAAACTCAATCTTATCTCATAAATATGTGAGGGCAAAGAGATGCCCTAAAAAAATGTGTACATCTCTCACCAAGCTTTATTTGAAATTGCCAGAGGTCTGCTAAAGATTTGATCTCTTTACCAAAACCTTTAAATTGCATATGCATGTTTCTTATTGTTGTTACAGTTATTTTGCAACACCTGTATAACCATCCAGGTTGTTATCACAGTCCTCAGAAAATTAAACATGATTTGCAGCACTAAAAGCATATCTTTTTATGGGCCCTGGGCACTATGGGTGGACCTATCTTGCTTACATCCTTATTTTCACTTCAAAGTACCATATTCTTAAGATTTCTATTGTATATTTAAAAGGATCCTTGCGTAGGAATTCTAACATCTAAGTTTAATCTCTAATGAAGAAAATTTGGTTTGTTTATATGCTATTCTATCTGATGACTTTGTAGGTTGCGGAAAGTACAACCTTTGTTGAAGATATTGCAGCCAAAGAATGTTCTGGTGATTTTATACAACTCATTTTGATACACTTTATATTAATACTTTTATTGATACTTTACATTAATACACTTCATGTTAATACTTTTATTGACCTTACTTTCTTTTCTACTCTCCTTATTTTTTATGCAGTTCCCAGAGGATTTGAGGTCACAGATCAGTTTTTCAAATGCAAATTCATTCACAGTTTATCATTACACCGAAGGTGAAACTCTGCGAGTATCATGCCAAAAAGACAACTCAGAGTTAAAAATTGCAACTGACTTGGCTTCTCAGTTCCATTGGAAGAAGTTAAAGAAGGAAGACATCAATATCTCAAGATTAAAGGGAGAGTTATTCGTGGAAAATGCTAAACATCACTTGCTCTTGGGAAACAAGCAAGAAAATTCCTCAAACCTTAGGTCTTTGTTTCACTGGGGTTCACCCGATATGGGAAAGCTTTTGATTGCACTATCAAAGTTGGGAATTAATGCAACACTGGAACATGATACGAGGAATACTGAATCACAAAATACCTGTATACTCCGTGTGCAGGACCCTCACAGAGCTTTAATAGAGGTTGGAGCAACCAATACTGTTATTACTGCTGCCAATGAGAATATGGCCTCCCTAATTTTTAAAGCTATAGACAGCATTATGGATGGGGTTTGATTTAGTGGCCTTTCTATGATGTTTGTACAAAATCTTGGCAACAAAGTCAATCACGATTTGGTGATGCTGACTTACTCTTTGATTGAACACTGGGATTATCATCCAACTGAAACTGAAGTTTTGTCATGGAAGACCGAAAGCAGTTGCTACAATGGTTGTTCAGAATGGTGCATTACCACTTTTTGTAAGATTACTAGTTCATTTGGCCTTTAACTAGACCCTATTTATTTGCGGCTGTTCCAAGGAAAACCAAGGTTTTGGTGTTGGTGAAGAATCCTAGTGGAAAAATGCTGAAAACTTGAGGGATGATCCTTCTAATGTGGAGTTTGCAGAAGCTGCAATTGTTACTTGGGAATTGAGGCTCCCAGAATTCAGTAAGGAGAAAAGGTTTTCCATGATGAACCTAATCAAGTGGGCTTCCATTTTTTGGTTTTGAGATAACAAAGAAGTCTTTTTTTTTTGGGGGGGGGGTTATTTTTATTTATGCAAAGTTGTTAGCCTGTTTGTACTTGGGATGATGTCTATGTACAGTCTATACGATTTGAAAATAGCCAATTTCTCATCATTTTCAACTATTTAAGCTTAAGTGGAAATGATCATGTGCTACATCCATATTTTTTAGTCAACATCTCTACTAGCCAGTTTTTGTAAGCTTGTGTATATGAAAAAATATTTTATTCAACCTAATTCTTTTGTTGGGGGGGGGGGGTGGTTTAATTTTCAAACTATAGGTTTGCGTTTTTTTTTTTTTCCAAATGTTAGATGCGAGATCCATGACCTAGGGTGAAGATATAGGGCTACGTCAACACGAGTTATTTCAATTTTAAAGACTGAAGCTAATGTTTTCTGGACTCTTAATTTAATGGCATATGTTTAAATTTGTATTTAAGTGGTGGGGTTTAACTTGATTTTTCTAAGTTATTTTGTGCCATTATTTATTTCAACATCAAATATCGTTCCCTGAGGATTTTTTTGGGGGGGGGGGGGGGGAGTAGCCAGGTATGTCATCCTCTCTATGTCTGAGGTCAAAGAGCATGAATTTTTTTTTTTAATCACGTCTGGTTTATGAACTAATATTAAACTGACTTCATGAAAAAAAGTTGCAAAATATAACTGGTAAAAGTAATGAGTATATATGGTTTGCAATAATTTTTTTTCAGAATAAATTAATAATTTAATCTTTGAAATATCGTTCTTCTTTTAATTTTGTCTTTTAAAAATAAAGTCTTTCAATTTAATTTATCAAACATATTTTTTTCTTAATCAAAATAGTTATTCCATTAGTTAAAAATTAAATTTCACATGACTGTCAATTAATGAGATAGACTTGTTTAAGCATCTTCAACCCCTAAAATGACATTATTTTGTAGCAAAATTGAATTTCAAAACATTTGAGAGCGACATGTGCCTTTCAGAGGATCACTTTAATTGGAAAACAACATGTTTAAAGAACTAAACTAAAAAGTTTCTATCTTTAAAATGCAGAAAGCAGTGATTTTTCAGAAACAAAATCATTAAATATTTTATTTGTTTATCTTCAGTAGGTTGATGAACAATCCATATCGAAAAGAAGTGGTGATTGGCTAGTAATATTGCTAGCGTTGAATCCAACCCCTAACTAGGAGAGTCAAAGCTTCAATGTCACTGACCAACTTAAAATGCCAACGTTAACAGTAACAGTTTTTCTGTTAGGGAAACGCATATTTATCTGCATCCACAATAACAATTGCAACATTTTTCACTATACCAATTTGCTATCCTCTAACTTCTCACATAAAAAAGATCATGCCACAATGAATATTTACGGACAGTTAATTCAGAATCACAAATGATTGGTTTTAGTCTCAACCTTCACTTCTGCAACATATATTTCAAGGTCTTGACTATCAAGCAGTCTCAGATTACCAATAGAATACAACCAGAGAGGTGTTCTAAGGTTATGATGCATCAGATTATTGTCCCAAGTAAAGTCATCAAGAACTTTTTGTAGTCCCCTGAGGTATCTCCAGTAACTCCATCCTCAATACTGGATTTGTAAATGCTAGCATACTCCATTCTAACTTTCAACAGGTCGATTTCAGCTCGAGTTACAATAGCTCTAGTGAGGGAATCTTCATCAGTACCTAGCCCAACGATAGAGTCTCTTATAACCTGTTATGAATAAAGTCAAGAAAATTGAAATTAGAAGCCCTGCTATATATCAGTACTTGCAAAGCATAGAGGTAAAGGAATATTTAAAATATGTGGGTGCGTTTGGAGATTTGGGATGTGTATGGTCTAACTAATTGAAATAGTATTTCAATACGTATATGTATGTTCATAAGTATTCTTTGCTTTTCTGGAGTTTCTTCTCTACTAACAAAATGAAATATCGTCAACTCCATTTGTTAGATCGGCTTCCTTTGAGTCTCTGCACCTATTCTTTTTTCATTCTCCCTTTCTGAACTCTCATTGGTTTTTGGAGAACAGGATTTGGCTCAGGATTGCCCATTGTTAATTCCAAGGTTTCTCTGAATTTGAAAGTTATCACTTGGTAGGTTTTCTTTTCGTTCTTTATTTCCATGCATTATTTAAAATATGCATTTGTTTTGTGAAGTTAGAAATTTCTTCATCTTTGTTCTCAAATCATATTGACATAAATAGCCATAAACGTTACTCGAGTGAGTTTGAACATCATTAATTGTGATATTGTTTTGGCTTTTAGTTATTTTTGAACCTCTTGCAAAATTGCAAAAATGCTGCTAGTCATTTTGTGGAAATGCGGAGGCATTTTTTTTTTTGGGGCTATCGACAGTGTTTTTAGGAAATATTTTTTTTACTAAAGTCTACCAAACATATTCTCAAACATGTTCAATGGAAATGAAAACAGGAAACAAGAAAACCAAATGGGCCGTTATCATCCCGCAATTTGATCAAACATAATATAACGAAATAAGCATATAGCTTGATAAGTTATTTTCATTGTCGTTATCTACATGACATATCGAGTCACACCCTGTCCTTGGCAAGAAGAAAATTACCTTAGCAAAATGTTTCTCAGGGCAATCTATGCACCATACTACCACATTTAAGAGAGATTCCAAATCGTCATTTCCACAATTTTTGATGTCCTATCAAGAAAATTATCCAAATTAAGTTCCACTAGATAAAAAGAAAAAAATATAAGAACTAAGGTGTTATTCCAAAACCTGTTCCAATGTATTCCCATATAGTTGCCTGTAGCATGCAAAAGTTGCCCGGAGCTGGAAAAGATTTCTGGTGCTAAGTATCCAAATAATGTCATCATGGTCTAATTGCTTTGCGTTGATGGCTTTGTTAAGTCTTAATGCCTCCAAGTTCGCAACCTCGACATCGACAGCCTCTTTGTCATACCTGTAGGAGCTCACTAGGCCCACTAAAAGCTACACAATGACCAGATTATGTTCCGTGAAAAATCATAGAACAAATTAAATATCAGATGAGAGTGTGAAACATGAATGCAACAGAAGATTCTGGCATTAACACTTAGCTTAATAAGTCCATGAATCTTATTTGGGCAAGGAGCTGTTGAAAAAAGTTAAGCCTTATATAAAGCAATATCTATTCAGGATTATCCAAAAGTGCCCACATTCTAGATATCAAATTTGAAGCTGCACTCATGCTTTCTTCTTCCTCATTGTCGTCATCATTTCATCAGGCATATTTGATGCTTAAAGAAATGCATTGAGGCTCAGTTTTAGATCAGAGAATTAAATTAAGTGAATGTAAGAAACACCCATCAATAATAAGGTTCTGTGATACACTCTCCGTCTTTTGTTTCAGTGTATATAGCTTTCTCACGGACATTCAACCATGGCCCTCCATTTACTATCCAACATCCTCTCTCTTTAGAAAATCAACTGCTCAAATAGGAGAAACACAAGAAAACTTGAGCCTTAAACCCTAGAACTGAGGGTTTTGGAGCCTTTCAGGTGAATTCACCAATCAAACAGCTACTTTTTGCCACTTAACAATAAACAGACACTAGGTCCCGACTCCCAACCAGACAGATTTTCCAAATGTTTTTGTTCTATGTTTCCAACAAACTGCATGTTTTTACCTTTCTGAGGGACTTGGAAACATAGGATACAATGTCCTCCTCAAGTGAGCAATCGAAGAGAGAACAGTAAGCCTGCCTCACAGCCATTAGATGGTTAGAAGATGATGCACATGCTATTTCAACCAGAACCTGTAGCTGTGTAATCCCTTTTCTCTTAGCCTTCAACGCAGCATTTGCCAGTGTTGCATCCCTTTCTGGAGGATCAATTGTCCAGAGAATCACTGCATTCTGTTACAAAACACAAGCCTGATTTGTGGAGTACAATAGTACATCACATCTTTACTTGAGAAAAAATGGTTTGGTTTGATACTAATATTGGAATTCTACAATTTATAGAACTTTTCCCAAGACAAAAGGAACTATTCTGCCAACATGCTATATAATACACAAATTTTAGAACTTTGGACAAATAGCTAATGCAACCTAAATCTTCCCTCAAAGGGGAAAGGCAAAACAATGAAGAAGCACTTAGAATAGTGACAAAGCATCAGTACAAAATAAAAGTGCAATTCATAACCTAGCTAGCACTGTATGGAAATTAAAGCATAGTTTCTAATAAGCAAAACTCTTGTTTTAAGATAAACTCTTAGATGCTTTAGCTTACATCTCTTATAAAGCACTATTTTTTTTAAAGAAAAAAAAGTCAACTAATTAGGAAGGATAGTTCTGCTAGTGGGGGGAAATTATTTTTGAGAGATAGAGAAAGGAGAATGGGAAAACTTAGCCAGTTAGCCCATCTTTGCAACATTATCTTACAATATCAGATGAAATGAAAAAAACCCCAAAATTTAAGTTTGCTTGACATTGAAATTCAGAATGGGAAACAGAATGCAGAATTACTTAATGCTGACACCCAAGGCAATTTACTAAAATGACATTATTCCAGTTGATATATATCATAAGTTAATGAAATACAATATTGAAGAAATCTTTCTTGAATTATAAGAAAAGCTAAGTCAAGGGAAGGAAGAAGAGCATACTCTAATGTCACCGGAGAGTTCAGAATGGAGACGATCAATAAGTGATTCATTGTAAAGCTGCTGATAAGTTTCTCTAATTTTCTTCCTTTGACTTGCATTTCTGTGTCCTAATACCAAAATTATTGCCTCCTCATCCGTTCCAAATCCTACATACATTTCCACAGAAGCATCATCAACGACAATGATATGAAACAAAAAGTAACCACATACTGATAATTCATCGGAAAAAAACTCACATGCACAATTTTTAAGTGTTTGTTATTAAGTTCTCAGATAAAAATATGACAATTAGAACTCAGTACCACATAATCAAGCTTTCGATAAAATATTTTTCCACATATTATGTTTTTATTGTAAAACGAAACAGCAAACACCTAAGCATGTCCCTTGAACAAAATTAAAGCTTTTATTCAGCTATCGAATTCCATTGGAAGAATAAAGTTTTGAACAAAAAGAACCTTAGCGAATTATATGCATTCAAATTACAGAAGGCTCCTTGATGAGGACCCATTAACAAAGGCATAACAACTTTCTTTTTTTTTTTTAAATTTTTGTTACGGTTAAGTAATAATTAGACTTTGTCACTGCTATTCCCTCCTCACGCACTACTCTACGTCAGCCCACTGCATCTAGGACTTTAATCCAAAGTACTCCCCAAAGGAATTAGGCGCCCTGATTATTAATGAGAGACACTATCTCTTCTTCATGTCAACTGGGCTTATCTTTTGTTGGGGTATACAAAATTTCATCTTTTAACATAAATTAGGCCACATAAATTCAGAGATAGCCTAAATTATCAGAAAAACGAATATCAATGAACGAACCCAATTCCTAGATACAACAATGTGTCTAAATTCATCAATCTCTAGTGTTGAAGTCTCTGCCTGTGTGTGTGTGTGTGTGAGAGAGAGAGAGAGACCTTGGAAAGCCTTTCTGAGTTGCTCGCTGTCCTGGGTGGGAGAAGGAACAACCTCGGGCACTTTCAGTGAAGCCATTTCTACTCAAAGAATAATGGAATGATTGTTCTTGATTTTCTTCTCATAGGCCTTTCACTCACTTTTCTATTCAGCTTGCTCTCCCTCCCACGGGGGCAATCCCATTTTTGGCTGGACTGTTTTGCCCGTTTTAAAGTGAGAGGCATTTTCTAACTAAGTCCTTCGTGCTCATGTAATTTTAAATTGGAATTTCATTTTCATAATAGTAGGTAGGACACCATATTTTGGCATATTTATCTTTACACCCAAGGATTTTAATTGAGCTAGTTTTGTGAGTTCAAAATTATATTATAAAGTAAGTCATGCTTACTTTATTTTAAGTTTTCGTTTCTCATTTTAAAAATTAATAGTCGACTTTTATGACACATTTTGATATATATTATAAATTTTTTTAATTTGTTTTTTATTAATAAAATTAAATTTTTACATAATATAAGATTGTGATTTGATTTTTAATATAATAATAAAAAAATTCAAATAATGTTAAATTTCAACTTGAAAATGTGATTTAATTCTTAATATGAGAGTAGAGATAATTAAATAATTTTATTTTTTAAAAATAAATATTGTGTATAAAATTAATTTCAGTGAAAAAAAGGTAAATTAAAAGAGAGTTAAGTATAATTTTTAAAATGAAAAGAGTGTCAAATGTAATTTAGTTAAATTTCAGAGAGGATTAATTTAATTTACTCTATAGTATGTGAAACTTTTTATTTTAGAGAAATTAGAGGTAAATAAATATAATATGACATAGTGATTAATAGATTCGAAACATAAAGCATATTCTTTTAGAAGTTAATCAAAACTTCAATATACACGAGAGTTTTGGATAAAAATCAAATGAATTAAATATACAATAAAAGTACAAAAAACATATTGCATTTTTCTATGTGTAAACTTTTGGTAGAAGTGTTAAAAACAAAAGGTGTTCGTTTGTTTTAACAAATTACTTATAATATTATTAGATAACTTTTCTTACACACTTCAAACATTTTAAAACCACTGTTTATCTTGCATGTTAATTTACCCAGTATAATGAAATTAAAAATGGTATATAACAGAACATTTGGTAGATTAGTAGTGAGAGAGTGAATAATTAGTAAATTTAAATTTTAATTCATAAAACTTGAAAAAATGATATTATTCTGCTGATAAGAATGGACTTAATTAATAAAATTATGTTGGTCAAATGGATTTTTATTTGATTTCAAAGGAGACGGTTCATGGTGAACGTGAGTATAATATAATAAATTATGAACAGCATAGATTCAATTAATTTAAGCTTTCAACAAGTGAAATCTGAATAACTCGCGAATAGTTCGGTTCATTTATATCTCTAGTTTTATATATTCAATCTAAAAATAAATTAATTAATAAAAAAAATTTAAAGATTTTGATTAGTTTCAAGAATCTATTAAAGTATAAGCATGCATGTGAGACACTTGCATAGAGAAATAACCCTCACAAAAAGAGACACTAATAATTTAAACAACTTTAGAAACGCTATAACATTTAGTAAGATTATGTCACACAAAGAGATGCTTTTTCCCCCCTCCTTATCTAAAATAACAACCATTCTCCATGTGATTTAAATGAATGATTTTTATTTCATGAGGGTTTTATTAGGTCCTATTTAACTGGATAGAGGAGTTTAAAGATAGATTATTTTGGCTTTGTCATCAGACGAGAGGTAAAGAATTATATACCAAACCAACAAAGGAAGCAAAGCAAGTTTCCAGGATAGCCTAGCAAGCATAATAATTGATACTAGTTGCTTGATAAAGTGTCACATCTCAAATCTTGAGATGTCACTAGTATAGGTATAAGATGAATCTCCCTTCCGTTAGCCTAATAAAGCACCCTAAAATAATATTTCCTTATCATATTGAATTGCTGAGAAGAAGAAGATTCAATTCAATAAGGCTAAATCCTTTTGATCATAATTAATTCAATCATATTGCCCTTTAGAAATTTTAACAGAGTATTCCTTAAATATAGAACATCTCAAAAGTTGTATGACAGCCTAAAACACAACAATTTAGCAAAAAAGAGTTGTACTATTAATTAAAACATAAATTTTACAAAATCAATGAAACAATGTTGCCCACACATAATGATGCAAGGCTTACCTAAGGAAGCTCTCGTCCTCGCTAAATTGAAGAATAAGGCTTCGATCCATCTCTTTTATATTTGAAATTACCAAATGTTCAATAAGTAAATAACATCCTAAAGTTAAATAAAAATTTAAATAGATAAATAGTTAAGTAAACCAATAATTAAAGCATATTACAGAATGCCTTGTAAGAACTTGAAACCTACAATCATGCTTTTCAATACAATGGATGAGTTTTAAACATTTGAACATAAAACCACATATAGGAATTTATCTTGTTACATAATCAAAACCAATGAGAAAAGTAATAATGAGAGGCATGTGTTTCAAAAAAAAAAAAAGAAAAAAAAAACATTTTAGAAAATTTTCAAAACATGAATTCTCAAAATTTTTTCCA
This sequence comes from Erythrophleum ivorense, assembly GCA_026724425.1. Taxonomy (NCBI): domain Eukaryota; kingdom Viridiplantae; phylum Streptophyta; class Magnoliopsida; order Fabales; family Fabaceae; genus Erythrophleum; species Erythrophleum ivorense. The sequence continues at coordinate 456,759 of JAIUCV010000238.1, read as the reverse complement.
TTAGAAGGACTTCTCTTGTAATAGGATAACTATCGTGGACAACATGGGTAAATAAATAATCTATCATAAATACATAACTCACATGGATAATCAATCTGCCATAAGTCCTAAGCTCATGTATAACATCCCTCCCTTCCATATATGGTGGTCATCACACAGGGTTAGGCTAGCATCTCTTACTTCTCTTATAGTTGGGGTATCAACCATGACCCATCAAGAGTTAATAAAACTGTTATTAGCAACTAGTGTTATATTACTAGTCTTTCTATAAATTGTTATCGTTACACATGAAATCATACTAATTCAAATTATCTTTAAACATTGCCTATGAGTAACCAAAAAAGAGATTTTACTAAAAAAAATCCTGGGATTATTCCCATTAATTCCATACATGTAATAACAACTTACAAATAAAAAAATGCAATATAATTAAAACATTTCTCATTTGAACTTAAATACAAATAGCATTTAAAGGATTTTAAGAAAACTTGATCTTTCATGAAAATACAAAGATACAAGATATAAAATCATAAAATAAGATAGCATATGAGGAGATATTACCTGTTGACCAATTGCACCTCACAAAGATTTCCAATCACTTCTTCAAAACCTTCTAGATAAACCGTGTCATCAGAAACTCCTAACAGCAATCTGGATTGTTGTGTGATAGAAAGTAGTGTTGAAGGTGGAATTACATGATGACAAAATCAAGCAAAAAGCTATGAAGGAAGTCTCTGGCATTCCATGTATCAAATTTCAACTTCTTATCTTCTTCCTTTTCTATGTCCTCTATTCTCAACAGTTTAAGTGCAACCAAGTGTTAAAGGAATTTGATTCTTGCTATTTCATAATCTTTTAATAAAATTAAGTTTAAACACAAATTATGATATGTGCTACTTCTTTATTCACATGCTTTGAGAAGCAGTATTGGAAATTATACAATTATTCATGAGTCATTATTTAATAACTCAAACTTCAAGCTTTCACATTGAAATATTGTTTGACAAATATGGGCTATAGTTTAAGCTTTCAAAGATTAATTGACTGAATGAGTGGATGAATTTGCATATTCAAATTCAGAATTTGCACTTTCAATGATTAATTGTGTTTGTCCCAATATCCCTTTTTCTTGGGTTTCTCTATCTTTATTTGTCCCCTTTGCAATGATTACAGTTGATACATTAACATATAGTCTTTCTAACATCACAGATCCTTCGAATAGTGCAATAGCTTTTTTAGTATTGTGTAGCGACTTAATGGATACTTATACAATTATTTTATGTCTGTTGTTTATCTTGTTTGAAGTGTGGTTGAATGTTTGGAGGACTTGCAGCTCGATCTATGATCCATTCTAGTTTGAAGGTTTGGGGGACTTGACCAGGATAGAGCAGAGTGGTTCTAAATTAAAGTAACTTCAAATGGAAGAAAAAGTGATTTACTAAACAGATTTGAAGCAATATGTATATATATATATATATATATAAATGCAGCATTCAATTTATATAATCATGCTAGTAAAATGAAGTAAGGAGATATATGATGAAGGGCATTCATCATTGGCTTAATCATGATGATTGTATATAAATAAAATTGTAAAAAGTCTCACATTCAAGTTCCATGCCTGAGCTTTGTAGGAAATAGCTCCAGCTTTAACAAGAAGCATGCCTGAGCTTTATAGTTGGTAGCAGAGACATTTACAAAATACAAAGATTATTCAAGTTGTTGAGTGGAATATACTAGGTAGCATCTCTATTTAGCTTTTACAATAGAGTTAAATTGTCAACTTGGCTTGGTTTCAAGACAATTAATTCATGTTGATCTGCACAAATTGCTTATATTATTATTATTATTATTTTTTTTTGTTTTTCAGAAAGAGGTCCAAATTAATATGTTACATAATTTAATAAGAAAGCACAAGTAATACCATTCCTCGTGCTTAAGAAAAGAATCGAAAATGAGCACACACAATCTTATTAATTAATTAAGATGAATGCTCTTTTTATAAAATAAAAGGAAAGGACTTTGATAAAGGGAAAAAAGATCTTTTTGGCAGGCGATTTTTTATTGGAAAGAGCAATTCCCCTGCATGGCATTCTAGTTTGATTACATCTAAAAGGAAATCTGGCATATGATTAATATTTTTGGTTTTAAGTGGTCAAATTTTGAAAAACGAAAGAATAGTACAGCTTTAATTGCATATACACCAAAGTTTGGGGGCATTGCTGCAACACATCCCATTTTCTTTCCTTGTAAGGAAAATAAATGAATGAACAGCTCCTTATAATATATCTATGAAGAACTGATAGAGGTGAGAAATTTAACACACTCATATCTCGCAATATATCTTGTAATAAGATGTGATTTTCATTTATTTGACTTATAAGTAATTAACAAAATATTGTTAATTTCATGATAAGTTAATGAAATAAAATATATACCGTTTTCACACACAAGCACATATATTACCGTTTTACCTGAGTGTTCAATGTTTCATTACTCTCTGAGAGAAGCAAAACTTACAAGTTCAGAACAGTTGAGGTGGGGGGGGGGGGACAGATAAGTCAGTTCAGACCCTCATTCGGTTTCCGTTTCATTAAACAAAAATTCTTGTACAACAGTTTGAAATGAATTAATGTATATAAAACTCATGCAGAGAAATAATAGATTTATGAGTACGTTATGCTGACTTTTTAATATTTGCTTAAATTATATTTCATTTTTTTAAAAAAATAACATTTAATTTTCTTCTAATTTTGTGGGGTTCTATTAACTTTTTTAAACTTTGAATTATGTGCAAATAATCCTCTATCATTAGTTAGTCTAAATTATATGTCAAGGGAATTATTTACATATAACTTAAAATTTACATAAGTTATTTACATATAATCCAAAACTTAAAAAGTTTATCTATACAAAAAATAAAGCTTAAAAAGTTTATTGTTATTGAAGTATCACATTCTGAGTAAAATAATGAATTAATTAATAATAGAAAAATAATTTGCACAAATTTAAAAATTTAAAAGACTTATTGTCAAGTTTTAAATATCAAGAGATTATTTTTACATGATTCAAAGTTCATAAGGGTTATGTACAATTTATCTATTTTTTTGTCAATATAGTTATCATTTTACATAATATGCATTTTTTCAAAAAAAAATTATGTAATTATATTTAGTATTATATTAATAATAAAATCATAATTTTAAGTTAAAATTTAACATCAGTCTAGTTGTTTTATTATTATATTAAGAATAAAATTACAATTTTATGTTAGTACAAAAAAATCATTTTTTAACAAAAATAAATTAAAAAATATTTTTTTACAATATATTTCAAAATAGTAAGAATTGAAACTTTATTTTTTAAAAAGTATTAAATATAATTTAGCAAAATCTCAAAAAATTAAGGTATTTTACTTTAAATTTAATATAATCTGTCGCGTTTACGTATTGTATTTTTTTAAAACAATTTTCACTGGTCAATCTTTGGTAACATAAAATGAAAGTGTTTGGCATAGCAAAATGACGAAAATGGGTTCCGAGATTCCTATAAATGAAACCATGCGTCGTTGTTTCAATCCCACAACTCAGAAACCAGAATCAATGGCACTCATCACTCAGGAGGTTGAAGCTCTCACAAAAGCTTTCTCAGGTTCTCTCTTTCATATCAAATCCTCCCTCTTTCCAGCTAACTTCCATTCATCTTTATTTGTTTCTTTTTCTTTTTTCTTTTCCTTTAAGTATTATAAATTTAAAATTTTCTCAACATTGTTCTTAAAATCATACGCTAGCAATAAAAAAAAATTAAAATACATATGAGAGAGTAGAAAATCAAATAACTTCCCCATAAATTTTTTTCTAATTTTTAAAATATAAAAATTACATTTATTCTATTCTTCTGGGTGGGTGTTATCTTCATTTTGGAAAAAAAAAATAAATTGGAAATGGGATTCATTGAATTTTTTCTGAAAAGCACAAAGAAATCTTTCTATTTTTAAAATATATTTAAACTTTTTTAAAAAGAATAAATTATACAGATTTGCTTTGAATTTTTTTGAAATTATATAAATTTTTTTTATTTTAGAGAAAGTTTGTATATATTTTAAAAATAAAAAAGTCTGTGTAATTTTTTTTATTTTAAGAGATGTTTGTATACATTTTAAAAATAAAAAAATTATATAATTTTAATAAATTTATGCGAAACTTATATATATTAAAAATAAAGAAGGGATTTATATAATTTCTTTTTTCTTTATTACTTGCTTGATACTCAACCATTTTTTAATTGTTCTTTTTTTTTCCTTTTTTGGTGGTCGGGTCTTTTGGTGAGTGAAGGGAGCGGAATTGATGAGAAATCATTGATATCAATACTGGGAAAATGGGATTCGAAGGAAACAAAAGTTTTCAGGGAGGGGACACCCAATTTCTTCATAAAGGATGAACGCAAATTCCAGAAGTGGGATGATCATTGTGTTCGACTTCTCAAGCATGAATTTATGCGTTTCAAGGTACATTTTTCTTTTCTTTTATTTATTTATTTATACTTGTGGGTTTTCTTTAAGTTTCTTCAAAAGAATATGTAACAGTTGATAATTCTGTCAATAAAACTAATTATTAACTTATTATATGTATAAGAATTAAAGTTTAATAAATTTATTTGTGCATAACCTAAATTATATGAAATTCACTTTAGTTTTACATTTTTTAAATTAAATTATATATAACTTTTTTTGGATTTTAAGTTATATGTAAATAACATCTCATCTTTAGAATTTGACAACAGACTTTTTAAATTTTTTAAAATTGTATAGATAATCTCTTACCATTAGTTAGTTTAGTATTTTACTAGTAGAATGTGATATGTAGAAATTATATGTATAAGATTTAAAGTTTAATAAATTTATTTTTGCATAACCTAAATTTTAAAAAAGTTATCTATACAAAAAATAAAAATTAGAGGAATTTATTGTTATTGATATATCACATCCTGTTAATGAAATAATAGACAATCAATGGTACGAGAATTATTTGTACAAATTTATAAGTTTATAAATATTTATTGTCAAGTTTTAAAAATTAAAAAATTATTTATATATAACTCAAAGTTAAGAGATTATCTGCAAGTTAGTTTTTCTTTTTTAACATATATATGACAATACGTTGACTGTAAACAGATTTCTCATCAAAGGAGATTTTTTTTATTAATTCGTGAAATATGAGTTATATTTACACATGATAGCGCTAATTAGACTTGAAATTTTGGATTGGTCGATTTTATTTTACATAAAAATTTGTTCAATTTTGAGTTTATATTTTTTTAAAATTGAAAAATATTATGTTCACGATTTGGTTCATAATGTAAAATTTAGACCACAAACTAATTACTAACAATTTTAACTACTAATTCATAATTAATAAATTATTATTATTGTTCCAGTGGATATTTTAACATAGATTATGGCTCAGAATGATTTGGTGAATGGACATAGGGGCATTTTGCTTTTACTAAATTTAATATCTGAATTTGGGGAGTTTTTTATTTGACGAAATACATTTATTTATTAGGGATAACTCAAAATATGTTACTTGGAAAAAGTTAGACATCTGACCTACGAAACGAAATTCTCATTAGAAATGGAGCCCTCTTGTCCTCCAAAAAAAATATTAATATTTTTAATTTAATTTTAAATAAAAACATAATTTTCGGTGATATTGAGTCAAAATTAATTGACAAAAAAAATTGAAACTAAAATAGTACATACATTCCAGTTCCAAGTATTTACATATTTTTATTTAGAATAAATTACATATATTTTTTTAGCTTTATTAAAATTATATAATTCTTTATTTTTTAAATATATAATTTAGTTTATTTTTAAATTTTTTTTACTAAAGTTAAATTTTTTCACTAAAGTATCTTTAGTAAAAAAATATGCAAGAAGATATTTTATTTTTAAAAAAAATATACTTAGGTTAATAAAGGATATTTTACTTAAAAAATTTAAAATTGAATTAATGTGCAGTTTAACTTTTTATTTTAGGAGATATTCATGTATATTTTAAAAATATATAAAAATTTTATGTAATTTTAATAAAATTTAAGAAAGATTTGTATAGTTTATTCTTTTGTTTAAGGAGTAAATTACATATATATTTTTTAAACTTTACTAAAATTATATAATTTTTTTAACTATTTAATTTATACTAATTTAAATATATTTTTTAACTAAAATACTTTTTTTAATCTAAATACATATTTAGATTAATAAAAATATTTTTATTATCACTAGATTTACTCTATTGAATTATTGGATTTAAATGAAATTATTTTAGTTAAAACAATATGTATTTATGTTAAAAAAGAATATTTTAAAATTAAATTAAAATATAACATAATATTTGATTTCAAGACAAAAAATATATATTTTAAAAATAAAATATAAATTCATATAATTTCAACATAATTTTAAAAATATTTATATAATTTACTTTATTTTTAAGATTAAAAAATTGTACTTAAATATATTAATTAAATTAAAATAGCATAACTATGATGTGTGGGTCCCCCTTTGCTGGGATCAGAATACGGTGGTCCTACGCGCGATGCATCCATGGGAGAGAGACGCGCGATTAGCAAAGGAGGCGTTGAAAATGGGCACAGAGACGTATGCAGTGTTGGTTGAGATTGCTTGCACCAGATCCTCCGAAGAGCTCTTGGGAGCAAGAAAAGCCTACCATTCCCTCTTCGAGCACTCCTTCGAAGAAGACATTGCCACCCACGTCCATGGCATCGAACGCAAGGTCAGTCGTGCAGGGTGTGGATTCTCACTATTTTTATTTTTATTTTTCATTGATTTCTTTAAAATAAATATAGAATATTATATATATATATATATATATAACTTACTTAAATGATAGTTCCATTCAAATGTGTGGGATCTATTTTAATCGTAAGTTCTATCACTTTATATATATATCTTTAAAATTAATAAAAAATGAAAAAAAATAAAGAAGATCTAAACTCTAATCATACACTCATTTTGTATAATTTCTTAGGTCTAATTAAACATAGTTCATCCCATCAAACTAAAGAGAAATAATATATAGACATGTAAATAGAGTTGATAATAAAAGTGAGTTAAGTTATGCTCTTCCTAAGTAAATCTAGCCGTTCAAATATTACTCTTTTATCAATTTAATCCTCTAAAGATAAAATTTTTAAATTGGTCCTTCAAAAATTTTTCCTCAACTAAAATAGTCTTTTTGTTAGACAAAGTCATAAATACTTAACAAATTTGCTAATGTTGTAGTAAGGAAAATCCACGTGACCAGTTAATTGCTGACCTAGACCTTCCGAAGTGTTATTTTACCCTAGAATAACAACGTATAGGCAAGTAAACTTCTTTTTGATAATTCACTTAACTTTGTAAAATTTGTCTAAATAACATTGTTTTAAGGGACAATGACACTTGGAGAACTCTAATTTATGAGTTAAAGGGCACATGGGTTCTTGTTTATGCCATATCAACAAGTTTGTTCATTGAGCATGATTTTGCTTAACAACAAGAACTATTTTGATTGGAAAAAAATTTAAAAGATTAAATTGAAAGATTTTATTTTTAGAAGATCAAATCGAAATGATAGTGATTTTTTAAAAATTAAATTATTAATTTATTCTTATCTCTATGATTTGCTTGTGAATCAACCAATTTTTATTTTTCATTTTTTCAAAAATAATATTTTAACACTTTTGTGATATAATTTTTATAATTTAAACTAATTTCTTTGTAAATTTATTTTGATTTATAATTTCTGGTTTAATTATTCATTAAAAATTTATATTTTTGTAAATTTCTTTTGGTAACTCACCATTTCATTAAAAAGTGAGTTGGATTAATATTTCTCTGAGAAGTATAAAACAGGACAATTTGAGCCAGCCCACTTTTCTGCCACCTAGTGAGGGCTAGCACATTTTTTGGTGGGTACCTTCTTTAGTGAACCTATGGTAATCAACTAAACATAAATGGCTTTCACACAAGACTTCAGGTTTATTGGTTCTTCATTAACAATTTACTGGGCCATTTCCCATTGGATGCAGCCCGGAAAGCCCATTGGGCCTGCTCCATTTCTGTTTTCTGTTCTTTGAAATATAATACCCTTCGTATTTAACTTAGCACCCATTTTTGATAATGGAAACAGCTGTTGGTTGCACTTGTGAGTGCCTATAGATATGAAGGACCAAAGGTGAAAGATGACATTGCTAAATCAGAAGCCGAAGCACTTTCCAATATCATTAAGAATGGCCACAACAAGCCCATTATTGAGGATGATGAAGTGATAAGGATACTAGCAACTAGAAGCAAGCTTCATATCCAGGCCATTTACAAACACTATAAAGAGATATCTGGCAACAACCTTGATGAGGTATTAAACACCAATACTACTACAAAAAGCAATTCTATGTCTCACAATTTCTTAAATAATTGACGGTGTTGAGAAAAAGGCACAATGTGTGTGAAAATCTTGTCTATTGTGGAGTTTATCATCTAAATTAATTTTACACATATTTTTTATTTCTTTTAAAATTTGGCTTAAAAAATTGAAATAATCCAAATTTAATCGTAAATTACAATTTGATAGCATTAAGTTCTGAGATTTTGCTTTTGATTCTTAGATTTCAGCTTTTTAAGATTTTTATTTATGATTAAAACTTCACTGCCTTTGGATAGGATCTCGAGGACTCGAGGCTAAAAGAGACTGTGCAATGTCTTTGTGCACCTCACACCTACTTCTGTAAGGTAAGATGAAGTTACAACTAGACTTGATTATATGTAAGATATATATATATATATATATATATATTTGGATCAAGTTTTAAGAGATATAAATTAAAAAATTAATTAATTTTTAGAATAAATTATAAAAACTTTTTATGAATTTTGTTTAAATTATATAAATCTCTCATTTATTTTCAAAATATACATACATCTTCTTTGAAAGAAAAAGTTATTCCATACTTTTGTTCAATTTTAAATTGTTTTGATTAAAATACTTGTATTACTTTAAATACATACTTTTTAAATTAAAAAAATGAGGTTATTTTAGTTAAAAAATTTAAAATTAGACTAAAATATAAAATAACATTGTGTTTTCAGAGAGATTTATATATATATATATATATTTTAAAATAGAAGAGAAATTTATGTAATTCTAATAAAATTTAAGAAAAGTCTATCTAATTTACTTTAATTTTTATGTATAATAAAGTTTGAAACTCACTAGACATCAAGCCTAGTTATAACAATTTAACGAAGAAAAAATTGGGTAAATCCGTTTACAAAAAAAATTGAATAGACATAAAAATATACTCTTGCATCAAACTCATTTATGATAATGTTAATTTATAATTATTTTAGTTTCTTACATTTTTTTAATACTAGATCAAAACTTTAAATTTTTTCCAAAAATTGTATTTTTAAATTACTCCTGCTTTTTATGGTCGCATAAATGTGTCAATTTTTTTTCTGTAACTATTTTTGGGTTTTTGTCCTCTTAGGTTCTGGATGCAGCATTGAAAATTGAAGAGGATAAGAATACAAAGAAAGCACTAACTCGGGTGATTGTTACTCGAGCTGACTTAGACATGAAGAAGATTAGAAATGAGTACCAAAACCTGTATGGAGTTTCTTTATCTCAGAAAATTGAAGATGTAGCTAAGGGAAACTATAAGGATTTCTTGCTAACTTTGGTTGCAAGAGACTAATTGGGAACCTTATATAGAAAAAAAAAAAAAAGGAAAACAAGCCTTGCACTCTATTAGAAATATGAAATTTGGGTTTTGATTTATATCCCTTTGTATTATTTTTCCTCCCCAAATTCCTTTGGATTGCCGTTGGTATCCTTTGTTGCTCACCTTGTATATGGTGTCACAAGCAAATAATGCTATCAATAAAAATTAGTCTTTTTATTTGCAACTCAAGATCTGATCATTGAGACACAATCTTATCTAAAAGAAATCTTTACATTCAACATATTGGATTGGAGCGGACATTGCTAAAATTTTAGCAAGGCCCTGTTTAGTTAGGAATTTAATGATGTCACTATTCATTGGTAATTTTATGATGAGTGACAAAATTTTGTCATTTAGCAATGAATTGTAGCAATGGATTAATTTGTCACTAAATGGCTTTGTTTTCTTTAGTAGTGTTATGTTAATGATCATTTTAACTAAAAAGTTTTAATTCTTAAATAAAGATCTTATATAATTTTATTATATTTTTTAATTAATTATAATTTAGGGTTATTTAAAGAATACATTAAAATTAAAAAAAAAAAACGGTGGGAGAAGGTGCCTGTAATTGTGATATAGGTATCACAAATGGTACTTATTAATATATATATTTTTGACTTAAAATTTTAATGTCTTATCATATTTCTATGGTGGTAATGGGTTTAGTATGTTTTACTTTATTTTTCCAAATTTAAAGGAACCAGAAAACTATGATGTGAACTAAGTTAGAATAACCAAAGTTAATTCCAGAGAAACCTCATAATAAATTAGTGACAACCATTTGGCTTTACAGCAAGTAGTGTTGTCTTTAACATGAAAATTACATGAGCAATAGAAAATCGACACCTATTGTTCCTCGTAATTAGCACTGAAAGCTCCATTTCATTATATATTCGATATATATATATATATATATATATAATGTCTCTATCTCAAGTTCATTTTCTAAGGTTCTAATCTTTCCAAGTCTTCAAAGATTATCTTCTTTGGACACTTCGTTTCTTTTAGACAAAACTGAATTCTACGTCAAAGTGATACAAATCAATAAATAAACACTGTAGGAGCTCTTTAAATATCTGGAAAGCTATTATATATATTTCTATATATGGTCGTACACTTTGTTTGGTACTATACTACTATTCATACAATTTTTCCCCACTAACGGTGTGTGTGTATCTGAATTTGGGAAAAGAAACAAAGGAAAGAGCTTGTATAAGTAGAATTGTTCCATTTTTGATTTCAGAAAGTTAATTAACTTGGGATTGAAGGAAATTAAATTGAAGTCACACGAAGCATTTTGGAATGTAATGGTTTCCTTTTGCATTGGATTAATCAGCAGTACCAAATCCAAAATACCCATCCATATGTGTTTGTCATATTTGGCTTCTTTCCAATTTTTTTTAAATTAATGTAAATTACAATTTATTAGTTTGATTTGAAATTAGTTTGCGGTTTAAAATGCTATATCCAACTTTCCCTATAATTTGTTCCATCATCATTTAACTACTTTGTGGTATTTTTTATATATCTTAATTTCGACAAAAGTATAATAATGAAAACGTTAAAATAATAAACATTTTATTATTAAAGTTAAGTATATTTCACATATGCTTTCAATAGTTTTATATATTTCGACATTGAAATTGATTATTTAATTTCAGTAATAGACTCAAAATAAGTGAAAATATGCAAGATATAAATAAAATAAACATTTAAAACAATTTATTATTTTAATATTTACATAATTATTTTTATTAACATCTTAAATATCAAATATTTTATGATAGTTAAACGATACCAACGACCACAAGTGACAGACAAATTTTGTGCTAAACGAGAGGTAATGTTCTAACAAATTAATAGTGTTAATTTTGAATTTAAAAAAAAATCTGTTCATCAAACGCAATTTGTCAATCAAGCAATCCTATTAAACAAGTGCTAGATTTTACATGTCGAGTCTTTTTATTTTTTTAAAAAAACTAATAATATTAAAATTCTTTTAATAAAATGAAGAGAATCTCGAAGTATCCGTTGGCGCTTGTAAACTTCTAAATAAAAAAGGATGATTTATTGAAAATTTTAAAAGAATGAATCAACCTAATAATATTAAAACTTTTTGTTAGGGTCGATTTTAACTTGCTGATCATGTGCCCATGCTTAATTCTTGAAATTAATAAAGGGTTCAATTGTTATATGAAACGACTAAACATGAGTTTAGATTCTTACTATTTTTTTTTTCATTTTGTTAATTTCCGGAAGAGAGACACGATATATGTGAAACTTATTACTCAAATAAGTTTTATACATTCAAATAAAACTTATCATTTAAGTGATTTTATATACTTTGTGTTTATTTCTTTATAAAATTAACAAAAAATAGAGAGAAAAGAAATGGAAATTAATGATCCAAACTCACTAAACATTATGCTAATAAAAGTTTATAATTCATTATTAATTAATATTGAAGCAGACGTTAACAAAAACCAGACCCTGAAACTGGAAAGGCCAAACAGAGATGACACCTAGACAAACACCCCAATCATATGTTCTAACCTCATCTGCAAATGCTTTCAGGAGTTGTACTCCAGTGAAAAATTCTTGTACATATATACATACATGTAACGGTATAGATTTGATTTGTACAATCTGACAAGTGGGACACACAAGTGTTGATGTGCAAATCTCTGATCCATTACATTTATGTATTTGTGGTGTAAACAATTTTTTTCATAATTTTATTTAGGTTTCCTGCCCCAGTAGAGTGAGGAGGAATTTCTTGTAGTCCCCTGAGATTTCCTTGGCTACCGCATGCTCAAGATGAACACTGTTTCTCTTATAATAGAGCTCTTTGATGTCCTTTAGGTCCTTCTCAGCCCTTGTGACCACCACTCAAGTCAGTGCATCCTCATCAGTTCCAACCCTCTTGATCGCATTCCGCAGAACCTACATAACAAAAATATTTTTTTTAGGGAAATCATTGCTTAATACGTAAGAAATGAGCTACGGATCCAGTTAGACTGAGAAGGCCTCACCTCTCCCTCTCCATCTCTATCCTAAATGCTCCTGTAATTACTGTAAAAAATCCTATAAAAGATGTGTTTGAAAAACTAAAACCCTATTTTAATCCCTTTAACAAGGGGTTAGTTTCAATTGATCATTCAAAAAAAAAAAATAGTTATTGTCTTATTTTAGAACTCTGCCTATGCTGTGTTTTAATGTAAATCATTTTATAGTTGGTCCCAAGTTTAAAAAAAGAGGAGGGTTGTGTTAGGCAGTTGACAGTTAACATAAAATTTCGTCAAATCTTTATAACATGGATCAACGATATATTAACATTAATGCTAAGGCGTTGCCCGGAAGCAACGCGCTGTATAGCTCGAGTAAGTGTCAAATGAGCAAGAGCCGCTGCATCGCTGTCTGGGTATAATAAAAAATAAGTAAGGGTTCCCACATTTTTGTGAACGAATGTGGTTAAAAAAGTTAGTTCATGAAAGTAGGATTCATTTTGGAACTTGGAATATAAGTACACTTACAGGTAAAGCAATGAAAATAGTCGATACTATGATTAGGAGGAAGATTAATTTTATATACTTGCAAGAAACTAAATAGGTAGGAGAAAAAACAAAAGAATTAGATACTTCATATTTTAAGCTTTGGTATACTGGTAAGATTAAATCTAAAAATGGAGTAGGTATAATTGTGGATAAGTATTAGAAAAATGCTGTAGTAAATGTAAAAAGAGTAGGAGACAGAATTATAACGTTCAAATTTATAGTAGAAAGAAAAACTTTTAATGTTATTAGTACTTATGCACCACAAGTAAGGTTAGAAGAGCACTATAAGATAGAGTTTTGGAAAGATTTAGAAAGTTTAATTCAAGGAATACCTTTAGGGGAGAGGATTCTCATAGGAGGAGATTTTAATGGTCATGTTAAAAGTATATCTAGAGGTTACAAAGGTTCGCATGGGGGTTATGGTTTAGGAGAAGCAAACGCAGAAGGTAAAAATATTTTAAACTTCTCTTTAGCGTTTGATTTTACTATAACTAACATTTATTTTAAGAAGTGTGAAAAGCATCTTATCACGTATAAAAGTGAGATGATATGTTCTCAAATTGATTTTTTTCTATTAAAGAAAATGAATAAAAAGATTTGCATGAATTGTAAAGTTATAACTGAGAATTTGACTACACAACATATTAGATTGGAGCGGACATTGCTAAAATTTTAGCAAGGCCCTGTTTAGTTAGGAATTTAATGATGTCACTATTCATTGGCAATTTTATGATTAGTGACAAAGTTTTGTCATTTAACAATGAAGCAGCAATGGATTAATTTGTCACTAAATGGCTTTGTTTTCTTTAGTAGTGTTATGTTAATGATCATTTTAACTAAGAAGTTTTAATTCTTAAATAAAGGCTCTTATATAATTTTATTATATTTTTTAATTAATTATACTTTAGGGTTATTTAAAGAATACATTGAAATTAAAAAAAAAAACGGTGGGAGAAGGTGCCTCTAATTGTGGTATAGGTATCACAAATGGTACTTATTAATATATATATTTTTGGCTTAAAATTTTAATGTCTTATCATATTTCTATGGTGGTAATGGGTTAAGTATGTTTTACTTTATTTTTCCAAATTTAAAGGACCCAGAAAACTATGATGTGAACTAAGTTAGAATAACCAAAGTTAATTCCAGAGAAACCTCATAATAAATTAGTGACAACCATTTGGCTTTACAGCAAGTAGTGTTGTCTTTAACATGACAATTACATGAGCAAGAGAAAATCGACACCTATTGTTCCTCGTAATTAACACTGAAAGCTCCATTTCATTATATATTCGATATATATATATATATATATATAATGTCTCTATCTCAAGTTCATTTTCTAAGGTTCTAATCTTTCCAAGTCTTCAAAGATTATCTTCTTTGGACACTTCGTTTCTTTTGGACAAAACTGAATTCTACGTCAAAGTGATACAAATCAATAAATAAATACTGTAGGAGCTCTTTAAATATCTGGAAAGCTATTATATATATTTCTATATACGGTAGGACACTTTGTTTGGTACTATACTGCTATTCATACAATTTTTCCCCACAAACGGTGTGTGAGTGTATCTGAGTTTGGGAAAAGAAACGAAGGAAAGAGCTTGTATAAGTAGAATTGTACCCTTTTTATTCCAGAAAGTTAACTAACTTGGGATTGAAGGAAAGAGCTAGCTGCTCCATTAAATTTATGAATTTGTGGTGTAAACAAAATTTTTTTCATAATTTTATTTAGATTTCCTGCCCCAGTAGAGTGAGGAGGAATTTCTTGTAGTCCCCTGAGATTTCCTTGGCAACCGCATGCTCAAGATGAACACTGTTTCTCTTATAATAGAGCTCTTTGATGCCCTTTAGGTCCTTCTCAGCCCTTGTGACCACCACACGAGTCAGTGCATCCTCATCAGTTCCAACCCTTTTGATCGCATTCCGCAGAACCTACATAACAAAAATATTTTTTTAGGGAAATCACTGCTTAATACGTGAGAAATGGGACATGGATCCAGTTAGACTGAGAAGGCCCCACCTCTCCCTCTCTGTCTCTATCCTAAATGCTCCTGTAATTACTGTAAAGAATGCTATAAAAAATGTGTTTGAAAAACTAAAACCCTATTTTAATCCCTTTAACAGGGGGTTAGCTTCAATTGATCATTAAAAAAATAAATAAATTAGTTATTGTCTTATTTTAGTTTTATGTAGATGGGTCAATTATCAAGTTGATTCATAATATTTAATTCTCATTTTAGTCCCCACATTTCAAATCTATCCAATTTAAATCCTCCATTTAGCAACATGGCACTTTTTTGTGTCGTGGTATATCATTAAATGTCACTATATCCTAGCGGTTTATTTATGGAAAAACTAAATTAGATGAATTTTGAAATGTGTGGCACTAAAATGAGAATACAGAAAGTGAGAATCTCACCTTTTCATAGTACTCCTGATGGTCATTGATGCAACGGATGGCTGTGTGCAATGCCTTACTGAAGTCATCAGATGCTTCATCCAACAGTTTCTACAGGGATAGAAAGGAAAACATGAAAAAAAAAGATACGTTTTTTGTGAAAGGAATAACTAAGAATGAAATAAGTAAGCAAGTCTTTTTTTCTTTTGTGACCTTAGTGATGGAAGTGACATGGACATCTTTGTAGCGATTGAAAGTGGCCACAAGTTGAGTCTTGCTCCTTGTAGTGAGGATCCTGATAACTTCTTCATAGTTGCCTTTCTTGTTTTTGATGGCATCATGTAGAATTTCAGCTTCAGTTTGTGCCAATCTCGCATTGATTTCATCACCACCATACCTAAACGAGGTCACCAACCCAACCAAAAGCTGCACAAAACTAACCAAAGAGACTTTCTATTTTTCTGCAAAAATTGGTGACTATGGAGAAATTATCAGGACATTTCAATTCAAAAATTTAAATTGTTTTCCCAGTGGCTTGTTGGTATGTTAAGACTTTCTTGACCAAATTGTTTACGGTTCAATGCTCGCACAGCGAAGTAAAGATCGAACTTCATATCACTTAATTATATAGTCTTCTAATACCATTTCAAGAGATCACTTTAAATAAAAAGAAAAAAATTTGATGTGGTGAGCTCATGATTAATTTTATTATAAACTCCAACAAAAACAACTTGCCTGGCGGAGATGGCCGGTGGTATGAGCAGCAACATCTTCTTCCAAGGAACACTTATAGCGATTGTGGTAGGCACGCCTCACCATCAAGAGCTCTTCAGGTGAATGGACAGAAGCAATTTCCACAATTACATTGTAATCAACATGTTTACCTTTTTTAATGGCCACATTAGTCAATACGGCTTCGCGATCTGCAGGTTCCAATATCCACCGATACACAGCTTTCTGATTTTTTTTAAAATTAAAATAGACCCACAACTCAATCAATAAGTGCTTATATAACAAAAGAAATTTAAAATTTTACAAGAAAAAAAATTATATGAAAAGAAAAAAAATTATATGAAAATTTCTCCTAAGCCATCTATGTTCTTGTTAATCATAGAAATGATATGTGTGTATGTGTGTATGTATAAACCTCAAAGTCACCGGAGAGCTCAGATTCAAGGCGTTTGATGAGATCTTCTTGGTAAAGTTGCTGATATGCTTGTCTGATTTGCTGTCTTTGATAAGCATTTCTATGACCCAGTATTGCTATAATGCCCTTCTCATCAGTCCCCCATCCTACACAGTAAAAAAAAAAAAAAAATATATATATATATATATATATAATTATATTCCATCAATAATTCATGAAGGATATTGCATTTTTGGTCATGAATATTATAATTTCAAGATGGAGATTTAGAGGATATATATTCATTTCTGTATCAATAAAGCGTATAACCAAACCAAAGCCAAAATTGTTGTTAAAGGACTGACTGGGCAGTAGTATGATTTTCCTACCTTTGACAGCTTTTCGGAGACCTTCTGCATCTTCAAGGGGAGAATGGTTGGTAGGGGCAATAAGGGTAGCCATATTCGAGTGTCTTTTCCTCTATGGTGTTAGAGCTAGTTTTGATGAATAAAATGTTGTTCAAAGCTCTTCTATATATAAGTTATTAACTTATGCTTTTACCATATCGAAGGGTTGCCCAGAATAAGTTTCAATTGTTTTGGGATCTTATTCAAAAATTTTATTTTATGGTCAACAAAAATGGAAGGTAGATTATATTTTCAATTTTGTAATTAAAATTCCCTTAATTTAAGTACTAAATAGGAATGTACGTATTGTTTTTTTTAAAAAAAGAATGTATTAAATAGTGGGAATGTTTTAGGTGGGGATGCCTAATAATAAATAATGCTAATTAATACCCACTACCCAGGTTAGGTCTTGAAAATCTTGATGCTTAGGTTTATTTAGATAGTCATTAATTATTTTTTGTTCATTCTAATTTGATTAGATATGGTAACCATAATTTTTAACAGAGCAGTATGATGCTTAGGTTAGATTGAAAAACAAATAAAAATCAATTTTAGAAATTATGAAACACTGGATATGATAAATTTGTTAATATGTAAAAGTGATTATATCCCAATCCAGGATAAGCACAATTAAAGGGAAAAAAAGTTTAGAGTAGTAGATCAAATATCAGAAAATGAAGGGACATGTAGTAGTTGTGAGAGTGGCGAGAAATGTTAATTGTGTAAGTAGTATTTTCCGTGTACTCAACAACCTTAGAAAATTTTAATTGCCTTTCAAGGTTTTGGAAACATTTGATTTTATAGGGATAATGATTTGGAGAAAAAAAAAAGTTTGGGTAGAAATCTTATAAATTTCCTTTGTTTATTGGTCTACAAAGATAGAAATTTGAAAGAATGGTTTTAGGGAGAAATATCAACAACCTTAGAAAATCATCATTCACACCAAACGTTATGAAAAGTGAGGAAAAAAAAATTTGTTGCACACCTGAGCAATTTAATTACTTGATTATTTCACATAGTTATCTGTTTACATATTTTAAATACTAAATTGGCTTTGTATCTCGATTAAAAATAATTAAGGGTACTTATGGATTGGTAATAATTTTTCTCCTTTCATTTTTATTGTTTTCAAATATTTAAATATTGAGATTCTTCCCATTTGTTATTCTTTCCAATTTTAATATAGCATCCGAAAAGGTTAAAAAAATTGATATCTACCTTCCCACTTTCGTTCTTCACATTTTTTTTTCGTAAATTTTCATTCCCTCAATTTATCCCCAAACAAAGCATTAAATTTTGTCCAAACAAGTTCATCTTAATATAGTGATAAAATGATATAATATGATGCTTGAAATATTAATAATTTTTTTAATAATCAAAGCCTTTTAATTATGCATATTAATCATATACTAAGCATATATGTACAAAATGAAAATAAATTTCAATTTAGTAACTTGATTCTTTATTTTTTTTAAAAAACAACAAAACAAGGTATATATTGACCACAATTAACCTTGGGAAAGTTCCAATGTGCTGGTTTCATTGTTAATGTCGACCTGTTTGGCTTTACAAGTAAATTTTATTTATAGTTTAGTTTAGAGGGTATGACATTTACTTGAGCACTAGAAAACAACTGGATAGAGTTCAACATTGTAATTAACATTGAAATTCTTATTTAATATTACAGGATGTGACATCTTTGTCATTTGGTGGGGCAAGATCCAACTAGACATTGATTATCTTGGAAATTTTTTTTGAGAAGATAAAACTAAATATTAAACATAATAAATAAATTTTCTGAAAAAGTGTTCCTATATATATATGTGCTACAAGAAATCTCGAATATATAAGCAGTTCAAAGTGGACAAATTATATAGTCCAACACCAAATTCCATTACTCTTTTTTTTTTTTTTTTTGGTGTGGGGTTAAGCAATTTCTAGCACTTCATATCAGGATTAAAAATAACAACTATCTTAGCATTTAACTTGTTTAGTTAGAACTCTTTGGCACTTCTAGGTATAGTGATGACATTTGGTTTGTTTGGTGGCTGGGTTAAACTTGTTGTTTTGTACTGGCCATGCATCTCCATTAAACTTTTTGGTGATTACTATGTAGAGGATCATGCTACATACTCAAAAGGTGTTTCTAGAGGCAGGCGAATGGAGCTTGGGAAGGATTAACTAATTACAATAGAAATTTAGGATTTATATTTTTGAACTTTTTCTATTAGATAGAAGTTGTGTTACATTTATAAACAATAAAAGAAAAAATAGATTCTTACTCCAACTAAAAAATATAACTCTAAAAAAAATAAAATAACTTTATCTTAATCAAAATAAGATAATTCAATTTTAATTTAAAATAAAAAATTTAACCTAATTTTATTCTAATTAAAACAAAACATTTAAATTAATCCTAAAGCATAAAAATATTATTTAAAACTGACTAAAAATAAATAAGTTTTAACTAAAATAAATAAAATAAAATAACTAAAAATAACTTAATGGAAATTGATGGTAATGTCTAACAATTACTAATATTAATGTTTTAAAACAATTCAAAGAAGCATGAAAAAGACCAATTCAAGACAGGATATTGATTAACCATTAATCTTTTACTATATTTTTTCGCATATCCCTCAAGCTAGAGTTGGTATACTTAGATTTTACTCGTGGGTTTAGGTCAATATTATCTAATCTATAGTGTTAGGTCTAAATTAAGTTCGACTTAGGTTCCGATCGTACCTAAGCCTAACATCCTAGGGTCTATTCGGCTTTGACCTATATTCGACACAGACCGTGATAACTGATAATCCATGTTCCTTCTTTTTGTTTTTTCTTTTTGTTCTCATTTTTTAAAAGATTGTTTTTTTTTTCTTTGTCCTCTAAATAGGAGCAAACTTATTTTTTTTCTTGAAGTATTCTTCTCTTCAGGGTAAAGCCTTTGATTTTTGGGTTTAGTTTTTGAATATTTGCTACTTACTTCATTATATTCATAAAACGAGTGGTATATATTGAGAGGAAAAAAATTTTTTCGTGACCTTCTCAAAAAGAGTTAGAACGTATGTGGCCTCTTGAATGTGTTCCTCCTGTGTTTTCTATACTCTTTTTTATTTTAGGGGTTAAATTTGAGTTATACTTTTTATTGTAAAGTTTTAGAGCTGTTGTTAAGAGGTGTTGCCTCTAATTTTGGTTTCTTGTTATTTGTAACCTCACAAGTGCAGTCTTGCTTTGTTTGTGCTTTTGTTGGATGAGCTTACATTTGTCTTCTGATGGTTGACCTTCGTACCTATGGTATTATGTTTCTTCATCATTACATGAATAAATATCAAAAAGAGAAAAAAAATTACAACATCATTTTCGCACATTATTAAACCAAACGATAATTGAAACTTTTACCTACTGATTGATGGTTGATTTTAATTCTTTAGCTTGCTGATCATATACCTCTTGTATAATGTATAGAAATTTTTTTTTTATTTTGGTACGAACAAATGAACCATTATTCTAGTAATAACCAACTTACATTGACAATTGAGATAGAAAGTTCAAGTCGTCACACACAACAAAGATAATAAAGATATAGGGCTGTGCTTCTGAAATATTAAACAGACTCAACCAAGGGAAATGAAGAGGGAATATGACACCACCGCATACACAAATATGGACTAAATGATGGATCAATATTCATCATAAATTCCCTTATTAGAATTGAAGAACTTAATCTTCTTTTCCCAGAAGAGTGAGGAGGAACTTCTTGTAATCTCCTGAAACTTCCTTGGCCACTGCGTGCTCCAGATGAACACTGTTTCTCTTGTAATACAGATCTTTGATATCCTTCAAGTCCTTCTCGGCCCTTGTCACTATCACACGGGTAAGTTCATCCTCATAATTTCCAACCCTTTTAATCGCATTGCGAAGGACCTGCATAATGGGAAATTTTCAGGGTTAATCCTTGCATCAGAAATGTATATTGATTTTAGCCTTTTAGGGTAAATCATAGTTTACAAAGAAACGTGATTTGATCTGAAATTAGTTTGTCTATATGTAGTTTTTTATAAAACTCCTTGTTAATTGTTTTTTTATCACTCAATTGTCATAGAGTATTTTTTGGTTTAATCTTATGACAAAAATAATTGTGTGAATTTTAAACTAATGAATTTTTCTTTGTAATTAAAAACAGCTTTTGAGTGAAAGTATATGTTTCACTTAAATTTTGAATAATTTTGTAGTTTTTGAAAGTCGTTGTTGAGATTAAGATGATATTTTGAAATTGAATTTGTCAATTTAATCCTAATAATAATCTCAAAACACTATGAAATTGTATGATATACAAATGAAACAAATTTTTAACAATAAAAATATTCAATCATTTTATTATTCACATATTTATTAAATTTTCATAAAAAATTAGACGAAAAATATCAAAAAATAGTTAAGTGATTACTTAACAAATCACAAGGAGATTGAGTGACAGTTCAAACAACAAGAGATCAAATCATTCACAATGAGGTAATTAAACTATAGTTTACCCTTGATTTTATCTACCTCAAATGTAATATTTCTAACTTAAAGAAGGTCAAATTCAGCCTTACCTTTTCATAGTACTTCTTATGGTCATTGATGCAACGAATTGCAGTGTGCAGTGCCCTGAGGAAATCATCAGATGCATCATCCAACAATTTCTGTATAAATAAAAAGAAGAAATAAGTAGTATTAGCTTTTGGCAAAAGGTCTCTTGAGGGAGGGCTGACATATATGTTTGGAGAACAAGTACGAATATACATAATGAGAAGTTTAAGGAAACTTGTGGGCAAACTGCAATTTGAAAAGGTAAAAAAATAAACAAGAAATTAAGGATTGTTTTTAATATTAATTATTGCACCTTAGTGATGGAAGTGCCATGCTCATCCCTGTAGTGATTGAAAGTTGCAACAAGCTGTGTCTTGCTCCTTGTAGTAAGAATCCTTATAACTTCTTCGTAATTGCCTTTCTTGTGTTTGAGAGCATCATGAAGAATATCAGCTTCAGTTTGTGCCAATCTAGCGTTTATCTCATCGCCTTCGTGTCTATATGAGCTCACCAACCCTACCAACAGCTGCTCAAAATAGTCAACGTACTACGTTTAATTACTCAACCATTAACATATATATATATATATGTATATATAATATAGCACTAATTGATCGCTTCTTTTTAAGAGGTAAGATTCTTATCTACCATTGTCTTTTTCGATCTTAAAGAATCATTTGTTGTATATAAAATTGCACAATACATGGGCCTTTCATCAGCAAAATTTTTTCAATAGTATATATATATATATATATATCTTTTGTTTGATGGTTGTTCTCGTGATGTGGAGTATAGCCAACTCCTTGAGATGTGTTTGGGGAAAACAATTGTATTTTGTGTCTTGAATTACTTTATTTATGGAGGAATAATTTCATTTTTCAGCAGTGGCTTTGATTAGAAATTTTGAGCCAAAATTAGAAATTAATTAAAGCTTTTGGTTGATATTTGGGGAATCATGTGCATATTCGTTTTTGTAAAAATATTTAATGGAATCCAACTATAGGGTACCAACGTATTGATACAGCAAAGAAAAAGTTCCTCAAATGTAGATTGTTGAACTACAAGATAGTTGAGTAAAAATGAGTCATGCCACGTGCAAGTATGGGAGTATTAATTTCTTTTTATTTAATGTTTTAATTAATTGCTTAGCAAAGTAGAAAACTTAGATACAAATCTTTACAAGAAGGACTTGCCTGACGAAGATAGCCGGTGGTATGAGCGGCCACATCTTCCTCCAAAGAATGCTTATAGCGGTTGTGGTAGGCACGTCTCACAGCCAAGAGCTCTTCAGATGAATAGATACAAGCAATTTCCACAATTACATTGTACTCAACGTTCTTACCTTTTTTGATGGCCACATTAGCCAACACAGCGTCACGATCTGTAGGTTCCAATATCCACCGATACACAGCTCTCTATTTTTTACAGAAATAACCACCCATTTTAGTGTATAAAAGAAATACTATTTTTAACAAATCTATAAGAAGCTAGTGCTACCTCAAAGTCACCGGAGAGCTCGGACTCAAGGCGTTTGACGAGATTCTCACTGTAAAGTTCCTCATAAGCTTGTCTGATTTGCTGCCTTTGACACGAATTTCTGCAACCCAGTATTGCTATAACCGCTTTCTCATCAGTGCCCCATCCTACATAGTTTAACCCAATAATAAGTACACATTTGTAATATTTCATTCTCTTTAATCAAAGCTGCGTAAAATTTCATTTTTATCACAGTAAATTAAGAGTGTTCAACAGTGAATATGGTTTCCTCCTCTTGTATACATGATCCACTCCGGTACAAAGAAAAATTTCCTCATAAATTTTCAACATATTGAGTATAAATTTGAATAATTACCACGAGGTTAATTAGTATAAGTTTTTTGAAATTATAAATCTGAATAAAAAACGAAAACTGATAATTAAAAACAAAAAGGGCCCGATCCTCAATTCACCATCACCAGCCAGTATCAAATGAGAAAATGCAGCACACGCGAAGGTGCAAGCTTTATAATCACAGGCATCAACTAAACCCCAAAAAGAAAAAGAATTGAAAATATATATGAAAGCATATGCGTATAATAACCTTTGAAGGCCTTATGGAGAGCCTCAGCATCTTCAACAGGAGAGATTTCATGAGGAGCAACCAGGGTAGCCATTGATAAAGTTCCTTCAAGCTTTAGATGAAGAAGAAATGTGATATAATGGAGATTTTGGGTTCATTAAAGTCTCAATTTATACGCCAAACTGGCTCCGTCGGAATCAAGGCCCGCTCATGCTTGTCATGTGTGAATGTTACTTTCATGTATAAATGTATATTATTTAATTAATTAGTATCCCTTAACTATAAGGAAAAATAATAAAAGAGAAATACAAACTTGATTCCCAACTTCAACTGGTGAAGGTTCTTTGCTTGGAAAGATAATATGTTGCGTATATGATAATTATGAAGTTTTTTTTTGGTCCCCTTATGATTGCGCATGGGAAAAAATATTGGCAATCTGAGATTTTCCTTTTATTTATTTATAATATTTTTTATTTAAGTAATTAATTACTTATTCGTACATTAAAGGGAAAGAATGAAAAAGGAAAAGATTGACAGAAAGAAGGAATCTCTCTATATATAAATCCATGTGTTTGGTACAGTTTGATTTTAAAAAAATTAATTTACTCGTGTGAACGAAGGAAATTAGATTGAAAGTCACATGAATCATTTTGGAATGTAATGGTTTCCTTTTGTATTGGGTTGATCAACTCTACCAAATCCAAAATACCAACCCATATGTGTTTGTCAGATTTGAATTTTTTACAATTTTAAAAAATTAGGTTAAATTATAATTTATTAGTTCGACTTGAAATCAATTTGCCTCTTTTACTTATATTTAACTACTCTTGTAGTTTGTTTTGTTGTAATTTATTCACTGTGGTATTTTCGATCTTAATTCTTTTTTTTTTAACCACTATTTTCAATCTTAATTCTAACATTAATAATTATGAAGAAGGTTATATGACAAACATTTCATTATTAAAAGTATGTTTTACTTATATATTTTAAACAATTTCATCACTTTTTAAGACTAATATCAAAACTAAGTTCATAATTCAAAATTGAAACTATCCACTTAATTTCTATAATATGCTTAGAACATTTAAAAATAACAAAGATGAAAGTAAAATAAATATACAGTTTAACAATCAAATAGTTTATTACATTAATATTTATGTAATTATTTTTGTTAAAACTTAAATATAAAATTAATTGTAATTATTCAAAATGAAAATTAAAAGTGTTAAATTTCGAATCGGAAAAACATCATAAAACACCCATTTATTAATCAAGCAATTATGCCTATTAAATAAGTGCTTCCGGCACATGTTTTGTCCCCAGGTGATCGCATGTGGGGGACAAATCGTAATCTGAGGATTCTCTGCATACAGATGCATGCGTTGGTCATATGTTACTTTTTTTTTTAATCTATTTTATAAGTTATTTTAATAAATACACATATTTTAGAGTTATATTTAAAAAATCGTTATAATTATTATTCCTGTAATAAAAGCATATGTTTGTAAAATTTTCTGAAACAAAATCAACTGAATAATCAATGCGACTACGTGGCGGAATTGAATTTGAAAAACCAACTATTGGTTCTTGTTTTATGAGCCAATAGAGGAGACAAGATATAACTCTTATAAAGAGGGGTTCCTTAAGTTTTAAATGTAGCTAAACCTTAAATTGGAGACTCAATATGCAGAAATTGCGGAGAGCCAAAGAGTTTGTAAATGGAGATGATTGTTGAAATTAATTATAATGAATTATACAAAATCTAAATTGAAATGGATTGACAATACAAATACAACAAAAGAAACTGATACTATAATTTGATTAGAAATTTGCGTTGAAAGCAACAAATAAAGTAATAAGAAAAGTTGTAGATAAAGCTGTAAATAATGCAACTAAATGACTGAGATAAAAGAAAGTGTAATATAAGTTTTTTGAGAGGTTTCTGTGTGTGCTATTTAGTGCTCCTTGCTCTCATTTATAGTTTCTCAGCAATCCCACACATTCTCCACTAGGTCATGTTTATATTATTCTATGCATGGTGGCATGGTGCAGAAGATCATGGGTCTGATTGTCTTTTGAGATTGCTGGCTTGTTGGACCCATACTCTCCTTTTCCTTTTTGATGTTTTTGTTATATGGAACATGGGTCTTCAATTGGTGATAAGACTTCAGCTAGTTTTGGCATCGACTAAAATCTCTTGACAACATTATTCATAAGCTAGCTTAGCCTCTAGTCGTTTTTTATAGCTGATGATTTTTGGCATTGTTGTTGAATTTTTCCAAAATGGGATTGGTTGAATAATCAATGTCATTATATCATGAAATTGAACTTAGAAAACTAACCTTCAGTCTTTATTTTATGAGTCAAAAGAGGAGATTGGATACAACTTTCCTTGAAGGAGGGTCTCCTTAAATCCTAAACGTAGCTAAGCCAAGGATTGGAGTCTCAACTTGTGAGAATGACAAAGCCAAAGAGTTTGTAAATTGAGATGATTACTAAATTTAATAATAATAAATTATGCAAACTTTGAATTAAAATTGATTGACAATATAAATACTGCGAAGGGAACTGATTAAAATTTGACTGAAAATTTGGGTAGAAAATAGTAAATAAAGCAAGTAAATAACTGAAAAAAAAATAAAAGAAGTTATAATACAAGCTTCTTAAAAAATTTTGACGTGTTTGCTCTTATTGTGTGATTTTTTGTACTAACGTTATGTATTACTTATATTTTGAATAGTTTCATAACTTTTAAGACTAATATTAAAACTAAGTTGATAATTTAAAATTGAAACTATCAACTTAATTTCAATAATAGACCTAGAATATGCGAAAATATTTAGATTATATTTAATTTAACAATCAAACAATCTATTATTTTAATATTTTTATAATTATTTTTATTAAAATTTAAATATAAAATAATTAAATAGTAATATACAAATTATATTTTACACTAAACTATCAGACCAATTGTAATGTACCTAAAAAGGCAAAGCGTTAATTTCAAATTGAAAAAGCATTTGTTTTATAAAACACATTAATTGACCGAGCAATTAAGCCTATTAAACAAGTGCAACCTCGTACATGTTGTGTTGCAAAGTGATTGCACGTGGGGGACAAATGGCAATATGAGATTCTTTATAGATAATTCCTAGTGTTTGGTCACATGTTTTTTTTTTATTTCCTATTTTATATATCATGTCAATAAATACAAATATTTTAAAATTATATTTAAAAAAATCATTATAAATTATTATTGGTACCTTGCAAGTCCAATATCTTCGTAGCCTCAAAATGATTTAAAATTATATTACCTAGGTTCAAACTTTTGATTACTAGATGATCCTAAAACACATACAATATATTGACAAAATAAGTTGACAAAGAATTATACCTTAACCTAACAAGTGGCTCTAAACTAGGCAAAAAGAGAAAACCTTGTTGAAAGTAGCGCATATGCTAATTAATTAGAATTCATGATTATCCATAGCAAAAAAATATGGATTTTGCAATGACAAAAGTTATTGCTAAAATATCAGAAGTCGTCACAAAAACTATTTAGCGATGACAATGTAGTTGTCGCTAAGTCGCCGCAACTATAACCGTTGCTAAAGGGATTTAATGGCTAAAAAATTGTCGTTGCTAAAAAAATTTTAGCGACAACAAAAGTCGCTCTTAAATATATGTAATTTCGCCACTAAAACTCCTAAACTTTTGGGGCTGCGACATTTAGAAGTAATAAATTTTGTTGCTAAAAGTTCATCAAGACTCATGTCATCACAAAAAATATTTTGAGACAAAAAAAGTTGTTACTAAATGTATGGTTTTAGCGGCGACAATATCTCTTGACACTAAAAACTTTTAGCGATGACTTTTGCCAATAATTGTGGCCACTAAATGCATATTTTTAGCACGACCTTTTACTTCAAGAGATTTAGCGGCGACTTTTTTGCCACAAAAATCCTTTTATTTGGCCTTTTAAGAAGCCTTCATTGGAGATCTGTAGCGACGACATATAACTTGATACTAAATGTTGTTTTAGCAGCACCATTACTAGTCGCCAAAATTCCTTTTAGTAGGTATTTAGAGGAATTAATGGTGAGTATTGTTATTGCTAAATGTATGCTTTTAATGGCAAAATATTTTAATGACGCTAAATGCTTATTTTTGCAACGAATCATTCTTTCGCCATTAAAGTTTTTCTTTTAGTATCAACTATTATCAACAATATTGATATACTATCAGTGACGACTTTAGTTACCGCTAAAGAGGTTATTTTATTTTTTTAGATTTATAATATTTTTCTTAATTATTTTTTTCAATCCTATTTGCTAAAATAGATTTTATAATATTATAAATGGCGAAAAATAAATCTTCTAAATCTCTAATAACATATACCATTTTACAAAATCTAACATTTTAAAACACATAAGCAAAAGGAGAGCAAATTAAACTTTGCTAACAAGTTTGATATATATATATTACTGTAGAGGTCTATCCAACAAGTATAAATACAAAAACTTGTCATTTGAATAATTTTTTAAGCTCACTCATACACTCCACTATTCAATATTTAAAATAGCATTACAACATTACTAAACAAAAGGAAAATAGTAATAAGTTAGCATGGGCAATTACTTGAATCTTCATAATTCAAGGGAGGGGCACTAGCATTCATTCTAGACACTTCATTTTGTTTTATAAATGCCAAGACTTTCTCCATCAAAGCAATCACCTATGTGACAAATTGAGAACACATTCCAATTTCAGTAAAGTATAATGTTTGAAAGACTATGTATGCCATAAACAAATTAATGTCAAAAGTTTAAAAGGAAAATTGTGTTATAAATTAAGATGCATTATTTGTGTTAGTTGGATAATCAATCATTGAAACTCCTAATTACTCACAAAATTATTGAACTTTTCCACTTAAAGCATTGTTCATCAGAGGTACATTTCCCTGCTAAAAAGAAACATAACACTAAGTTTTTTAACATTGAAAAGAAAAAGAGAAGTGTAAAAGATACTTGTTGGAATGTGGCCATGAAGGTAGCCATTTGAGCACGAATTTCAGCTTGCATCTGTGCTTGCATTTGGGATCGTTCCTTTTGTAGTTTTTGTTTCATTTCTTGGCGCATCTCTTCACACACTTGTTCTATTGCAAAAGAAACTCTGGACTTCACTTCATATTTGCCAATGCTTCTCTTTCTTGAAGGTTTCTTCCTATATGCCTTGCCACTCATATACATCGATCTCTCCCCTAGTACGGTGGCTAATATCTCATCTCTAGTCAAGTGTGCCTCTTTATTTATTGTTTGTTGTTGAATAACAAGATCGTGAATGCGTGATTGTAATGCAGGACATGAGTTAGAAGTATGGAAAATTGTACAAAAAATTTGTTTAAAGTTGATGAATTTGAGAACATTACATGAATCTCCTAGGACTTCGGATCAGCCCACATTATCTCCCCCTCTTTTGTCTGACGAGTATATTGTGCCTCCCATACCCGATCAGCTATTGCTATCTCCCCTGTTTCTGGGTCTCTCTACAAATTTTTCAAACATTAGTATTCAAAGCTTTTTAGCATGAAAAAAAAGTAGTAGTGAATATAGAAACAAATTTCTCCTAAAATACAATGAGATACTTACCAAAGACTCTTCAACTTCTGCAAATGAGTGGGTACCACATGTATGTAATGTTACTTGTTTTGATCTATTTCTACTATTTAATGATAATTTTAATTAATAATAGTACAGCTGCAATGAAATTTGAACTAAGGACCTAAAACTTATCGGACTTAAAGTGTTAAATTAGCCAATCCCAATCTTCAAAGCTAACATCCTTTAGTTTTGCTACTTGCCTTTCAGTGTCAGTCATGTAGTTCTTATATATTTTTGACAATAAAGACTTCTAATTCTTAAAGAGTTGTTGCATCAAGTCCATGCAGTAAGACTTGAATGCCACCTCCTGCTGAGGATCTCGAACTTCAAATTTGTACTATGCATTAAGAATATAATAGCAAATTCAAATTATAAGTAGTTATAATTATAAACATAATATAGGTATTTGCAGATTAGTTAAAGACATGCATTTAAAATATGTAACTTATTACCTTCACTTTCAACCACATGGTGTCCCCATCTTTGTTTGCAATATCTTTCCAATCACTATCTCTTAAAGACACAGTAGTTCGCACCACCCAACTAATGTAACTAAATAAGTCTTGAGCCCCATCTCTAATCGTCCGTTCAATGGTCTTAGACATGGTAATTAAGATCTTGTTACCAAATTTTAATTGAAGATCAACTCTTAAACACTTATACTTCCCTTAACCCTTCTTAATAGTGCTATAAGAAGTTGAACAATATGGAAAAAAGAAAACAATTAAATGATGATACACAAAAAACAAATATATCTATATATGACACAAGGCAAAATTTTAACCAAACACTTATATTGTTTCCCTTGTTTACCTGCACTACTCTGGTTTAGTGATGGCTGGGTAGAAGGTGAACCATCTTGTTCTTATTCTTCCTCACCAATTGGCTCTAGTGGCAATGGAGAGTATTGAGCTTCTAGTGCATCATGCTTAAGTTGCCTTCTCGTACGTGGTGGGGATGCAACATCACTCGTGTTATTATGCCTCCCCTAGCCATTTCCACGTCCTAAGCCTCATCTACCTTGTCCAGCCCCTCTCCCACGCCCAGCACCTAACATCTCCTAGATCATTCCACATTTATTATGAGAACAAAGTAGTTAAACAATGTAAATTTATAAAATTATAAAACTTTTAACCAAGAAATGAATTAAGAAGGGAAGTTTTAAGAATTTAAAACAATGATAATAATAATAACAACCTGATAAAACTGTCATAATTATTGCTTATTCTGTGTTATAACTTATTATGATAGAAAACCTTGTTGACAAGGTATTGGTCAAGTCGACAAGATCTTAACTTTTTTAAATTTCTCAATTAAAGAACACTTTATTGTAAGATAACAAATCATGTTAACTAGATTTTAGACTTCTATATATTGAATTCAATACCTTGTCGACAAGATCTTCAATTGTGTCAACAAGAGATTATCCAGTCACTGAATTTAAAGATCTTGTTAATAAGATCTTTAACCTTATCAACAAGATCTTGAACCTTGTCAATAAGATATTATCTCAACCCTTATATTGACATAACTTAATACTATTTCAATCTTGTCAACAAGGTCATTAGCATGGCTTTACATAATGTTCTCATAAATAATGCTCTATTTAGCATTTTAGCTTTACCTAGAATAATTTATTCTATTCTTTAAGAATTATTTTGAATTACCAAATCATAGAATATTACAGAAATAGAAATGAAAACAAAAAAAAAATACTCAATGAAATAGGATGCTATCTACGAATTTAATATTTTAGTCATTTATTATATATACCATTAAATACCATAGAATCTTAGTTAATCTTGGTTAGTATTTGTGGTGTCAGTATTGACTTCATCATCCTCCTTAAGTATGTCTTCTGAATTTCTTTTGTTAGTGGATACATCCTAATCATTGTTATCAATGAATTCATGTCTTGCATTAATTGCACTTAGCCATTGTGTTCGTGGGCGTTCGCTTGAATGACTTAAAGTCTTTGGGGCAACATCATTTGTCTGTAACTGGACCACAAAGTCATTCCCCACATTATTGTCAAGGACCACATATAGTTTGATTTCATCCTATTGATATACCTCATCGATGGGCCCTTCTTCAAAGTCCCCATTGATATCACCATCAGTCACCTCAGGCATATTGAACAAGTCACAAGGGTTTGTCTTGACAACAATGAACCAATTTGCATTAACTGTTATTTAAATAGAACACTTGCTTAGCTTGATATGCTAAGACAAATGGCTTATTAGAGTTAAGTAAATAATGGGTATTCACGCTAATGATTCCAAATTTATTAACCTTGTATCCTCTTCTTAGATGAGCTATATCCTATCAATGATACTTGAATAAATGCACTTTTTTATGCCTAATATATGACAACTCATATATGTCTTCTAACATACCATAGTATTTTTTATTCTCGTCTTCATCATCACCTTTTACAAGTATTATGCTATTCTCTATTCTTCGGCCTAAGGCATGATCTTTTATGTGGAATCTAAAGTCATTCACTGTAAATGTTGAGTAGCGGTGAACCACTTTAAGTGGGCTAACTGCTAAACTCATGAGGTCATTGCTAGCCTCACCCTGTGTGCTTAACTTTGCAAACTATAATGAGATATCACCATTGATAAATTCTGTTATGATCAAAATTTATCACATAATTCTTACATCTTAACGCAGTGTCTAGAAACTAACCTGTTCATGAAACTATTTTGGGAACTCTTTAACTGTTGATCCATGCATTTCATCTACTTCTTATGCTCCCTGCAATGAATAATATAGTTAAGGCAACAAATTCTTGAAAAAGTTATTATTTGGAGGGAGTTACCAAGCTCCACAAACGTACTCTATGAATGGCCAAAAATAAAAAGGGTCTAAGAAGCCATAAAAGTCCTATAAACTTAGTAAGAGCCACACAAGATCTTATAAACCTTTGTAAGCCTTAGATAGCATATTGATACAATATTATATTCTTATTATCATTGTACTACCTTTGTCAAGTAATACAATTACATTTCTCTCTCTTTATCTAAACTTTTTTCCCCTCGTCTATAACCATTCCTTAATATCTAGAGCACTAAGTAGGGAGGCTTACTCTATTAATGATCTAAGGATCATGCTCTAAAGAAGAAGTTGTTCCCATAACAATAATCAAAGCACTAGATTATGAAGCAAAGATTATTCCTAAGGACATCACCAAGCCATTTTTGTATCGCATGACAAACAACACAATGCTCGAAATCACCATACCACATAAAGTCAGATAAATCCATTAAACATAGCTGAAGCCATGCTAGCAAAAAATATTGCCATCATGGCATAAGTTGATAACATGATCAATCTGCTACAAGGAGTCAATACATTTAATCTAGCATTGGTCTAGCCTAGCCATGGTGGACACCTCCACTAATCCACAAATCAACAACATTAGGATTTTTCAAATATTGTACTAAAAATAGCAAACCATGAATGACATACAAAAATAATTGGTGGCTCTATAGGAAAGGTCCCATTGAGATGAAGACATAACAGGTTTAGGGAAAGGATAATCAACAGTTGAAAAGTATATGAAGGAAAGGAGACGAGACAAGCCTTATGTAAAACTCTTTTATTTTCTTATTATAAAGTATAATCCTATCATGGCTTTATAACAAAGTTTGTTAAGATACAATTTGTATGATGCCAAGTGGCAGTAAGAGTAAATCTGATAAAATCTAATAACCAACTTTATACAGCTCACATGCAGAAATAAAACATGTGAAGCAAAACTGAAAAGAATCAGAATAATAAGTTCCCTTATAACAATGCCACTGGGACTAAACTTTACACTTCCTCATGATCAATTCTATTTATGCTCTAACAACCCCTTCAAATGAGAGGGTGTAATTGCCATGCTGAGTTTATCCCATAGAAACCAAAAACAAGAATGTGATAGTGCTTTAGTCAAACAATCAACAATCTGGTCAAAAGATGGAACATATCTGATAAATAGTTTATTAGTTAGCACCAAATATTGTACAAACTGCACATCAATTTCAATGTGCTTTGTTCAAGCATGTTACACAGGATTAGCTGCTAAAGCATTGGTACTCATATTATCACACCAAATGATTGAAATTTATTGAGAACATAAACCGAGTTCACCTATTAATGACTGAATCCAAGTATTCTCTACTAAAAGATTGGTAAGTGACTGATATTCTGACTTTGTACTTGAGCGAGCAACCACTTTTGTTTCTTAGAGGACCATGCATCTAAAGTATCTCCAAGAAACACATAATGTCCAGTTGTTGATCGCTTATCATAAGGGCAAGCAACCCAATCCGCATTAGCATAACCAATGACATTAACATCTTATGATGTTTTTATATGAATGTCATACTAAACAATGCTTTAAGGTACTGAAAGATTCTTTTAACACATTACCAATGTATAGAGGTAGGAGAGCTAAAGAACTAACTTAATTTATTCACTACAAATGATATGTTTGGCCTGGTCACAATTGGATATTGCAAACCACTAATAGCACAACGATACAAGGAAGGGTCTTTTAAGGGCTCTCTATCACTTAGTGACATAGATTTCCCAACAACCATAAGAGTAGGACTTGGTGCTGCATCAAGAATATCAAACCTTTTGAGTAAATCCACAATATATTTGCCTTGGTTTAGGAACATTCCAGTATCATCCCTAAACACCTATAGACCAAGAAAGTAGTACAAATTCCCAAGATCTTTCAATGAGAACAAATTATGCAACTTATAAGTAAAACTTAAGAAAAGTTTAACATCATTACCTGTCACAAGTATGTCATCAACATAAATGAGAATCATTAATACTTGTGTACTATTTCAAAAAACAAACAAGAAACTGTCACACTTAGTGTTTTTGAAGCTCCAATTGAGAAAAGTAATTCTAAGTCTCTCGTATCAAGCCCTAGGTGCCTATTTCAAGCCATACAAAGCCTTTTGAACCTTACACACATGATTGGACTTGTTTTGATCCTTAAAGCCTTTTGGTTGTCTCATAAAAATAGCCTCTTGAACATAGCTATTCAAAAATGCATTATTTATATCTAATTAGCAAACTTCCCAGTTGTATGAAATTGCTATAGTGAGAAGAATGTTAAGAACAATTCTCATTGTTTTTGCCTTAACTACTGGGCTAAAGGTTTCTCCAAAATAAATGCTCCACTCTTACTGGAAACCTTTTGCGACTAACCAAGCTTTATGCCTCTACAATGTACCATATGCATTATATTTGTTTTTGAACACCCACTTGCAATCTATCATATTCTAACTGTCATGATATGGCACTAATGTCCATGTATGGTTGTTGGTAAGGACCTTAAATTTTGTCTCCATCGCCCTTTTCTAGTGAGGAATTTGTAGTGCATCTTTAATCGTAGTAGGTTCACTATCAAATGTGAGGTCAATTTTTGAAACAACTATAAAAGGATACTTGGGCTTAAAGATCCCTTGTTTACTTCTTATGATCATTGGGTGCCTCTATATTAAAGGTTCTAGTTTAGGCAGGAAGGATGTGGAATTCACAACATCTTCTATGATAATGTCATTTTCATTTTGCTCAATTTCCATAGATGTTTCAGGTAGAGATTCTCTTGGGACAATACTAGATAACGGGGGATTCATAGATGAGTTTGCATAAGAAGTGATAGACACTTCATTTTGCGAACCAGAATTTGATTTACCTTGAGCTAAAGTATCCTGTACAAATAATGGAAAGAAGAAAGTAGGAACAATTTAAGTGTCGACTTACTGTTTTGTGTTAAGAAATCTAGCCTTAAAGGGAAAATCCTCTTCATTAAAAGTCACATGTCTGGATATATATATATTTTTAGATGAGCTAATGCATTTAAATCCTTTGTGAAAAAGATTATATCCAAGAAAGACACACTTTGTTATGTGAAACTACATCTTATTTTGATTGTAAGGTTTGAGACATGGATAATAAGCACATCCAAATAGCTTTAGACTTTTATAATCAGGGTTCTTATTATAAAGTACAGAATATGGTGATTTACCTTTAAGAACAGTAGTTGGAAATAGATTAATCAAGTGACAGATGTCTAAAATGCTTCCCACCAGTAATATAAAGGCATATTAGCTTGAACAAGTAATGTAAGACCCATTTCCATTATATGCCTTTGTTTATGTTCTGCTCTACCATTCTATGCAGAGGTATAAGGACATGATTGTTTGAAATTGCTACCTGAAGGTTGAACCAAACTGGTAAAGCTTCTAAACTCTTCATCCCAATCACTTTAGGGAGTTTTAATCTTCCTATCAAATTGATTCTCAACAAAATTCTTAAATTGAATAAATTCATTCAATGCTTCATTCTTGCTTCTCATTGGATACACCCATGTAAACCTACTATAATCATCAAGAAACTTGATGTAATAATGATAGCCATTTATGGATTTAATTGGAGATGGCCCCTATAAATATGTGTGAGTCAAGTCTAAAGAGTTATGTGCTTGGGATTTTGATAACTTGAAGGAAGCAAATGAGATTTGCCAAATTTGCAAGCTTCACAAAAATTAAACATTTCATTAGACTTGGCATTAACGTTACATTACTTAAGAACTTGTGTTAGAACACAATCAAATGGATGATCTAGTTTTCTATGCCAAGATTCTTTAATAGAAACAAAAGCAGTGGTGCTTGGTGGTTGTAAGGCTTACTAAGGTGAAACTGGTGGTCCATTTACTTGATAGAGTCCTTCCTTAAGTGTTTCGTATAGTAACACAATTCCTATTAACTTGTCCTTCACAAAGCAACTGGAGGAATAAAATTCAATGTACACATTATTGTTAGCAATTAACTTAGAAACACTTATCAAGTTCTTGGAAATTTTTGGAACATGCAGAACATCATGCATTTTAATGGAATTTTTTGTATATGTTGGAATGACAAAAGAACCAACTTTCATAATGTGCATTTTTTCACCATTTTTTATGATTAATTTGTTCTTACCTAAAGGATCACTTAAATTTTGCAGTTGAGTAACATCACTTGTTACATGATGACTTGCTCCACTATCGAGATACCATTTAGGATCATTGACAACATCCAGAGAAGTAGTTAAGGCAAAGAAATTAGACTCACTTCCTTTGTAATAATTGTTTTCACTTACTTTGTTCTAATCAAGAGATGTTTCCATATAAGTCGTGTCAAAACGGTAATAGCAGTTTACAGCAATGTGACGAAGTTTATCACAAACTTGACAAGTGGGATGATTATTGCCTCGATTTCCTCTTCCACAAGTACGATGCCCATGAGTACTAAATATACAACAATTGGTGTATATTTAGCCTCTAATCTAGCTACATTTATTAGCTATGATTAAGTCATTCAAAGAAATGGGAGCTCCTACAAGAGCTAGATTATCAGCTATGATTATTTTTTTTTTTTTGCATAAAGAGTCATCCATCTTTAAGTTTCCTTTGTGCATTCTCTGTAACTCATTTTTGTAGAGTGTCACCCTTTAGCAAGTGTGAACCCTTGAGAGATCCTTTGTTGCCTTCCACAGCTCTTGAGATGTATTGCAATGCAGCATCTGAGAGGCTATTTCCAATGAAATCAAATTATAGAGCTACCCAAGAAGTAACTTCTTTATATTCTGGATTTGGTTTCTTCTCTACTTCTTCAAAGAGAAAGGCTAAAGGATACTACTTTATACTGAATAAATATCCATCTAACTTATTACCCTAAATTATAGGCAGCATCATTGATTGCCAAAGAAGATAATTGCTTTTGTTTAGCTTGACAGAGCAAGGTTGGTTGAAGAACAAAAAAAATGAAGCAACTTTTGGAGTTAAAATGACTGATGATGAATTTGTAGTAGTAGAACCAGTTGACAAAGCAGACCCTTGGGATTCCATGGTGTAAGATGATTAAGGCTCTGACACTAAGTTGAAAAGTATATGAAGGGAAGGAGACAAGGCAAGCCTTCTGTAAAACTCTTTTATTTTCTTATTATAGGCCATAATTCTATCATGGCATTATAACAAAGTTTGTTATGATACAACTATTCATATGATGCCAAATGGCAGCAAGAGTAAATCTAATAGAATCTAATAACCAACTTTATATAGTTCACATGCAAAAATAAAACATGTGAAGCAAAACTGAAAAGAATCAGAATAATAAGCTCCCCTGTAACAATACCGCTGAGACTAAACTCTGCACCTCCTCATGATCAATTCTTTTTATGCTTTAACATCAACAATAAGGACAATGCCTAGGCCCCAAGAGAATGATCCTGAATAAACTAAGTCCAAAACAAAGGAAGAAGGAAAAGAACACATAAGGTCTTTTTAGACAAAGACTACATGCCATTGGAGGAAGATGATGCTATTTTGAGTCTTTAAAAATAGTGTAAAATAGCATTGTCCATAAAAGAAGAAGGCAAGAAGAAGTTCAAAAGGATGCTAGCCAAATGATGTAGAAACTCCTAAACAAGTAAACTTCATCGTGAGATCATTGAATGCTTGAAGAAGGAATAAAAAAGGAGAATGAAGTCTTGTGTGAAGTCAAAAGATTGAAGGAATAGTAGCATATCCAAAATTAAAAACAAGAGGCTCTGGAAGTCATGCTGAGACAAAAGGGCAAGAATACAATGTAGTTTGACTATTTTGAGGATATAAGTTTCTTACAGTTGAACAACTCCCCATTCACAAGAAAAATCTATAGAGCAAACCCTCCAAGGAGAAACAAGCCTATGGCACCTGAACAATATAATGGAAATGTGTTAACGTTGTCCGTCAACAGAGTACAAGTGTAGATTATTTTCACAACTTTAAAAGATTGGAGCGAGGATGTGAAAATAAAAAATTTTACAAGAAAAAACATTATGTGAAAATTTCTCCAAAACCATAGATGTTTTTTTTAATTATAGAAAAAGGTGTGTGTGTGTATATATGTATACACGTCAAAGACACTGGGGAGCTCAGATTCAAGACATTTGATGATCTTCTTGGTAAAGTTGCTGATATCCTTGTTTGAATTGCTGATTTTGATAAGTATTTATATGATCCAATATTACCATATAATGCCTTTCTCATTTATCCTCCATCATACATAGTTAAAAATAATAATATAATTATATTGCTTACATTAATGAAGGATATTGAAAATTGTGAAGGATACTGCATTTTTTATCATGGATATTATAATTTGAGATGGAAATTGGAGGCTATATATTCATATACCTATCAATAGATGATGTTAAACAAAATAGAACCAATATTGATGTTTAAAGACTTGGTACTATTCACTACAATGTTTACAATTTTTTATTGGCCTTTATATTTAAATTTTAATTGATACAATAACTTTTTTCAACTTTTATATGATTTCCAATTAAATTTTAGGTACTAAATAGTTCTAAATAGTAAAAGATAACAAAATTCTATGCCAAAAACTAAGAAAAAGATGCACATTTTAGGCTTTTGTCAGCCTTTGTTGACTGAAATTTAATTGGCCAAATTTTTTAATTTTTTAATTTTAAAAAATAAAGATTTTTTTTACTTAGATTGAAACATTGCTACATAATTTTTTTTAAACATTAAAACTAGCCATAATAGTTCTATAAATTATTCTTTCCATATTTTATTCTTTATTTCTCTTCTTCTCTCTTTTATTTCTTACTTATTTAGCGTTTGCAATTCCCTCCTATAATTTCAAGTTTTTTTATTTATTTGATTTTATTGTGTTCATTTGAGATTTCTTCATCTTCTTTTTTTATAGATTTGTTTGACTAGAGTTTCGATTTTAGTTTCTTCAAGAAGTATGTATAAATAATTACTTGATAATATTCTTATGAAATATTATTTGGTATTTAATATTATTATTTATTTATTATTTTTTATTAATATAATGGAGAAATATTTATTATTAGATAATATTTATAAATTAATATTACAATTTTATGTGATAATATTTTTGGTTATTTAATGTATTAGAGAATTTTTTTGGGTGATATTTGAAAGATGATTTTTATTAGAATTTATAAGATAACATTTAAATTATTTATTATCACAGAAAATAAAAATTTCTAACAATCAAAGATGGATATATAATAGATTAAACCTTAGATAGAAAGGATATACTAATAAATTCTTATAAGGGGTAGAAGAGTTTATTGCTTTTACTAGTGAAAATAAACCTAATTTAGAAAATGAAA
Source organism: Erythrophleum ivorense (assembly GCA_026724425.1). Lineage (NCBI taxonomy): Eukaryota > Viridiplantae > Streptophyta > Magnoliopsida > Fabales > Fabaceae > Erythrophleum > Erythrophleum ivorense. Next base: position 416,979 of record JAIUCV010000238.1, on the reverse strand, counting down.
AAAATTAGATATCCATGTTCTATCTATCTTAATACTGATAATGTAAAAAATGATTTTTATAAAAAAAAATTTCAACTTAGATATTGGTATTAGACATGTTATCATAAGATTGAACCATCGTTAACTAACATGCATATTGGAACAACATTTAATTTAAGATTGGTAAATGAAAGCCATAATAATAACTATGAAAGAATTATCTTTGATACTACTAGTCCTAATTTTAATGTTAGTAGTTATGATAAAATGGATTATAATGATAATATTATTCATGTAGAGGAACTATCAAATTTAAAGGCCAAAAAATATTTTAACTTATTAAATGCGTATTAATAACCACTATGGCTAGGATATAATAATTAGTCTAAGATATCTGATATTGTAAGAATGTTAAATATTAAATCTAATAGTAATGTATAATAGTATAATTTTAATCAGTTTGTAAGTTTTATAAAAGATAATTGTCCACGTGATAATGTTGTACTCAATAAATGATACAAAACAAAAAGGCTAGTATTCAAACTTAGTCTATCTACTAAAAAATTTGATATCCTTATATTAATGGGTTATGTTATATTATAAAGATGACATAAACAAGATGTTGTATAAATTCTGTGGAATGACTTAATATAAAACTAGTTAATCAAGTTGAAGACAAATTTTTAAGGAAATTTTAGTAAAAAGAATATATTATTTACCAATTATCCTTAAATTACAAAGGCTTTATGCCTTGACGAGTTCTACTAGGTTTTTGCAATGGCATTAGAATAATAGAAAATGTGGGTGTACTATGATTTGTTAAATGGAAAAGTATGAAAATATTTTGATAAGATATATCTCGATTTTGTCACAGCACCACGACATGTTAGACTTAGTTTATGTACAGATGGCTTCACTCTTTATAGTTAATCTACTTCACCATATTCATGTTGGCCTTTAATAATTACTCTTTATGGTCTCCATCCTAAGTTCTGCATGACTATTTTTTAATCATTTTTAACTATAATCATTCTTGGATTGCAAAAATCCCAATACCAATATTGATGTATTCTTGCATCCATTAATTAATAAGTTAGGAAGAAGAAGTATCAACCTATGACATCGCAAAAAAATAGAATTTCAAAATGAAAGTAGCATTAATATAGACAATAAATGACTTTCTATTATTTAGATCTTGTTAGGGTGGAATATTGGAGCAAAATTAATTTGTCCTTATTGTAAGTTTAACTCAAAAGCTTTTACTCTAAAGTATAAGAGAAAGAACTTTTAGTTTGATTCTCATCAAAAACTTTTGCCCATGAACCATGTTTTTAGAAAGAATAAAGATGTTTCAAGAAAGATAAAGTTAAAAATAATCCCCATCCCCTAAAATTGGGTAGAGAAGAATTGTGGCAACATGTGAGTACCCATCCTATAATAATAGATTAGGGGGTTTTTAGATTATCTAACTATGGAAAAAAATCATAATTGGATAAAATAACATATATTTTAAGAGTTTTCATATTGAAAATATCTATTGGTTCTACATAATTTAGATGTAATGCATATAGAGAAAAAAAACATTTAATCATATATTTAATATTGTTACAGATATTAGAGGAAAGACCAAAGATAACATGAAAATTAAGATGAATTTGAAGGAATATTATAAGCAGAGAGACTTAAAGCTACAAGAATTGGTTATTGAGAGAATGGTTAAATAGAAAGCTTAATTTACTTTAACATTGGAACAAAGAAAGGCTATATGTAAGTAGGTAAAAAGATTGAAAATATTCTATGGGTATTCTACAAATATGTCAAGATGTATGGATTTAAATGAAAGAAAACTATTTAGACTTAAAAGTTATGATTGTCACATCTTTAGAGATGTTTGTTATCAATTTCTTTTAGTACACTTCAAGTAAATCTAGAAACCTATGACTGAGTTAAATCAATTATTTAGAAAATCATATTTAGCAACACTGAAGGTGGATGATTGAGAATGCAACTTTTCTATCATTCTCTGTAAGTTAAAAAGAATATTTTCACCTAGATTCTTTGATGCTATGAAACATTTACTTGTCCATTCACCATTTAAAGTTAGGGCTGGTGGCCTACTCTAATATCAATAGATATATCTTTTTAAAAGGTAATTGATACTTATATGATATTCTATTTGTAATTAGTTTGTCTTGTAATAATTCATTATTGTTTCTAACTACTTGTTATTTGGTCATGTAGGATTTTAAATAAATTAAAATGGATGGTTATAAATAAAGTTAATATAGAAGGTTCTATCTGCGAAGCATATTTGTCATAAGAGGTATCACGATTTTGTTTGTACTATTATGAGTTATATGTACCTTTTATCCAAACAAGAATTACTCAAAATGATTTTGTGGATGAAACAGAGGCATGTGAGCAAACTTTATCAATCTTCAATAAAGTTGAATATTCACTTGGAAAGTATTCTACTTGTTACTTGAATGATAGAGAAATGGGCGCCATTATCTTCACATCTTATTGAATTACAAGGAAGTGAAGCCATATATAGAGTAAGACACAGACTCGTCACTATGATGAAATTAATTATTATTTGTGTCTTAACATTCAAACTACATTACATGACTTTTAAGCAAGATTTGATCTCTTAAATCCTTAAGTTGTTTCAACTTCTGAAGGTAGTTCAGGTAAACACATCTAAATCTCTCTTTTTTTAAAAAAAAAAACTATTTTTCACTACCTTTGTAGATGTCTTGAAAGGCATAGGGTTCATCTTAGTATTCTCAAGTTTGTGAAGGATCTAATTTTCAAAAAAAGATAATTCGATTATATAAATACATTGGACAGTGTTCTTCACCTCATTACATTGAGTAATTACAATATAAATTTTTTTATTTATAAATTAAATTAATATACATTTAATTTATTTACCAATTAGATTCTAACCAGAAGGCGATGCTATTAGTGAATACATTATTATCATATAAAATAATTACAAGGGTCCATACAATTATTTAAAAGAAGTTGCTCCAGTATTTAAATAGTTATAGTTCTAAGAGTTTATGTATATTTTTAATCTTTATGTGTTAGACAAATTTAATTTTTATGTTAATTTATTGATAAGTAGAAGCATCACTTTTTTAGAAATATTATTGTTGGCACCCCAAATAGCACTTTAAAATTTATGAGAAGTTCATATATAGTGTAAGGATTAAATTGAAACATTTGGTTAGTTATGCACAAAGTCAAGGAAAAAGACTAGATTGGATTGAAGAACTTACTTAGAACAAATTATGAGTTGGTTGGATAATGCCTCAATTTTAACAAAGAAGTGAGTGGAAAAAAAAAGAGTGTCCAACTTTGGCCCATATCTTCACATTGGAGGCTCAACTAGCCTTAGAGCAATGGAAGAATGAGACCTATAAACTCGATAATCTCATAACACCAGCTAAGCTTCGCACTTAAACCACCTAAGATTAACAAATAATAGCTAGGTTGATCAAAAATTAGAAGCTACATTTGTAAGTATAATTTTGTATTTAATTTATGTTTGTCACCATACAAAAAATTCACGTATTTGGTCTTTTTTGTTCAAAATGTTTATATTAGCCTTAAAGATGCTATAAAGAGCTCTACTTATTCTTCACAACAATTATCTCTATTGAAAGAAATATATATTTAGATGAAATCTGCTGGAGGAAAAAAGATTAGTGGCATGGTGTATGGTCTTGGAGGTTTGTCACATTAAATAGTTGGATATTCAATCTCTGGATATCAATACATGAAAAGGGTTGATGTGTAACAGCCAAGAAAAAGAAAAGAGAAAAGAAAAGGAATGAGAATAGAAAAGGAAAAGAGAAAGCTGGAATTTTCAAAGGACTGAAAATTCTAAGTCTTCTCGCCACAGCCCGGCTATAGCGAATTCAGCTTCTAGCCATAGCGAGAAATGGCCTAGCTATAGCAAGAATGCATTCTCGCAATAGCGAAAATACTCCTAGCTATAGCGAGTGCAGGCATTCCATACAACATCCAGAGAGTTGCTCGCCGTAGCGACCCCATAGCGAAGGCAGAGGTCTGGAACAGACACGAGCTCGCCATAGCGACGCTATAGCGAAGGTCTGGAATAGACACGAGCTCGCTGTAGCGAGGGCAATGGCTCGCTATAGCGAGTGCAGTCCAGAAAAGCGAGAAAAAGAGAATTTGACTTTTTAAAAGCTTCCAAATCTCTTCTTTCTTCTTCTAACTGACTCAAGCTCGCTTTAGGAGAGAGAAAAGGGTGGATGAGAGAGAGAGAAGCTTAGGAGAAGAAGAAAGGACAAGAAAGGTAAGGATTCTCATGGCTTTTCTCTTCACATGCTACCCTTCTCCCCTTCCCCTCTCTTTCCACGGTTTTGATAGCTAAGATGGTTAGGTTTTGAGTTTGGTTCAGAAGAGAGAGAGTGGGAAATCACTTTTGAGAGAGGTTAGAAGTATATAGTCTTCTCTTTCTTACTTTCCCTTGGTAAGAACTTAAGAGTTGAGAAAAGAGAGAAGATAACTAATGGGTTCTGGTGAGAGAAAGAAACCTAGTTTAAGAAGCTCAGTAGGGTTGATTAGAAAGAGATCCCTAGCTTACGAATCAAGTGTTAAGGAATTAATTCCATGCTTCTTGTGTGGTTAGGCTCAAGAGGAGTTCTCCCATCTAGAAGTTGTTGTGAAACCAACAAGGGAGGAGATAAGTTGAAAGAGAAAGTAGTGAATAGCTAACAAGGTAGTTCTCTCCATCTTCTTTCATGCATAATTGTGTGTTTACATTGTCTTACTTGTATGTATGTACGATATGAGCTATGAGAAGTGTGCTAGCATGATGATATGTTATGAATTGAAATGATGATTTATATAATTGTTTTGGTTTGCTTGAAGAATGAAAAAGCCAATAACCCTTTAGCCAATGTGAGGATAAGCCAAACCCTTAAGTTGGTTGAGACAAAGTAAAGAGTCTCCCAAAAGTGAGGTTGACTCCCAAAGAGTAAGGGTTGAGTCTAAGGACCTCTTAAGAATGGGTGAGGCAAGTCCAAAAGCCACAAGTGAGTGGGTGAGGCTAATCCATATACTTGGCAAGCTTCTAAATGTTATGTATGGCCTACTCACATGTTGAGAATGTCTTTCCTTTATGCATGGCCAATTCACATGTTTCAAATGCTTTTAGTATGATTTTTATGCTAACATGCCATACATGCATGATGAGGCTTGTTGGATGCTATATATATATGATTGAATGAGAGTTGAGCTACTGAGATTCTTTGAATCTCACCCTTCCTCTCCACCATCCAAACATGCCAGGTGGACCAAGTGAGATTAGGGATGGGAGCCACCAAGCATGAAGCTAGGGAGACTTGGGAAGAATTGTAAAGGGACTTCTTGTAAATGTATTGTATATGAAACAAGAGTTGTGAATTTACAATGTATATGATGTAGCCTGATGAATGTTGTCAAGTTAATGTATGTATGATGATGTATATATGAGAATGAGGCCTATTTTGATTGAAGAGGCAAGCTTTGCATATGAAATGCTCAATGTTAGCATAGGCCATATGAGTGCATAAGTGGGCATGGGGTAGTGAGTTTTTCCAATCTAAGTTACTAGACACTTGAGCCATGATTGATGGCCCCTAGAGATGCTTTCTCATGTGCTCAAAGAATCATAGAGGTAGAAGAACCAAGATTGGACCCCATGAACCCCATTTTTAGCCAAGAAAGTGGTTTTTTGCACATGATGTCAAAGGTTAACCATATGACCTCTTCTTGCTCTGAAATTTGACATGTAACTAGATCATGTTTAGAGATTTTTGGGAAGCTAGAGTTCATGTCATTTGGAGGTCTATAGCATTTTCTATGATTTTTCAAAGTTGACATCAGAATTTCGGATTTCAGAAAATACTGTTCATTTGGTTAGTTTAGAAATCGTGTCATCCGAGGGGCAAACGTAGTCCAATAGCTACTAAATTTTATACATAGAAACTAGATGGTCACAGTAACTTATAGGAACTGGAAGCACCTCATTTGGAGGTCTAGAGAGGAAGATATGAAATTTTGAAGTTTCTGCCCAGTATCAGACACCCAACCAGACCCGAAGTACTGTTTCATCGGTTTCTGAGAATTTTTCTTAGTGAACTGATCTGGAGATATTTTTTCCCTCTATCTAACATCCACATATTTCCATAGAGATATAATTTGCAAGCATTGGATTTTTGTGGAATTAGTTAGACATTTTCAAAATCCATATCAGTAAACTGTGACAGCAAATGAGCCCCCTCTGACTAGTAAACGAATCCGGATGTCAAACGCATGATATGTGAGATATTGAGACTTCTAAATATTTTTTACATAAAGTAGACTTCTTAATATTTCTAGAATAACCGAGATCATGTAGTTACGATTTTTCTGTATTTAGTTATGGATTTTCAAACTTAGCCTAGAAATGAAGCAAAATCTGCCAAAAACGAAAATGCATGCCTCATATCCCTTTTTGCTTTCCATTAGTTTAAAGCATATGCTTGGGATTGAAATAAGTCTTAATAGTGAAATTAAGCATGAGGATGCATAGAAAGAGCTCACCCGGTCCATGTGACATTAAAGAGAATATCTACTCATGCCTAATGTCATGAAGAAAGAACACCAAGGTAGAGCAATCATCTCCCTTGTAAGCTTAACATATGCATATGAGTATGTGGGCATGATGGGTATGAGCTAGAAGTTAAGGTGTTACATGATGAGTAGACATTTTCAAGTGTCCAAGAAGCTATATTTCCATAAGGGATAATACATGAAGATATTACCCCATTGTTGAACTCTTATGGCATGTAACTCAAAGAAAATAAAGTGTCAATGCAATTCTTACAAGGCCAAATCAACATATATAAGAGTTATTATAACAATTATCATAAAAAGGGCCATAATAATAATAATGATGATAACGATAAGATTGAATAAATTTTTATATTTTCTTTAAATGATTTGTATTGAATTGATATTATTATTTAAGTTTTAATAATAAATAACCTATGCATTTTAGAATTGACATCACTGTTCATTTTATTATTTATTTTATTATGCTCCTAGCTTTTTTGCACACAACTTAGAATGCATGGACGTGTGAATTGATAAAGGATTGGATTGACATAATTTAATTTCAAGATTTCATTTATAATTTTGTATGTGTGTGTGTGTGTGTGTATATATATATATATATTAGTTTCTCTATCTTCTCAATCCGCACTTCTCACCTCAACTAAGTCTCTCAATCTTATCGACCTCTCTCATTTTTCTCAATTCTCTCAATCTTTCTCATTTATTTTCGAAGAAGGCATGTAGTAGCTCTTTTCCTTCATTTCAAATACAAAGGAAAAGATTTATGAAAATACTTCTTTACTAATTTTATTTAATTATTTGTATTTTTTATTTTAAAAAAATAATATCTTTAAAATTATATAAATATTTTTATTTAAATTTTTTGATAGAGATCTTCATTAAGTAGAGATTAATCACAACCCCAAAGCACTCTTCCCCCAATCTACAAAAAACCTCATGCTTTAGGGACAATCCAAAAATAATTGATTGAACCAGAGGTGATGGGTCATTATTTAGTTTTTTTTCTATTATTTACTATCATTATAAATTTCAATTATTTATAATTTAATTAATAACTATTTAATTTATGTACTAGTTAGATTTAAACCAAATAACGTGCTAGTCAGTGCATGAATAGTAAATATTTTTTAAATTAAATATGAAAAGTCTTGGAATAATTGGAAAGATGTTTTTAAAGAATACATGAAACTATGGTTTACATAATTTTAGGTGAATTTTTATAATTATTTATCACATAATTATAATATGTGTTTTATCTTATTAATAATTGCATCTTTTTTTTATAAAGAAATATTACTATTGGAAACCTAAGGATCACCCTTAGATTTGGAATCTCCGCTTAAAAGATCTAATTTGTGATACTAAGAGTCAAGAATATAGGAAAAAAAAACTTGAATGGATTAGAGAATCCATTTAGAACTAGCTATATGAAAACTGGGACACTCCATAGTTCTAATCAAGAAGTGAGCAAATGAAAATAACTAGAGCTTCCACCTCTAAATTTGATTTATCTATGCATATTGGAGACTCTATTCCAATAATAAAGCATACCAAAAGATTGGTAACTAATTTTATTTTTTCAAATAATTACTTGAAATATCAAATAATTACTTATTATTTTAAATATATTTAATTATTATTATTTTCTTTTGTACATAAAACACAAGAATTGGGGATAAATCCAACATATTCTAAAGTGTTTCTTAAAACCCATAAGAAAAAGGACATTTGGATTGACAAAAAAAATTAGAAATTATATATGTAAGTTTCATTTTATATTTAATTTATATATGTTATTACAACTTTATAATTTTGACCTATTTTATTTTATTTCAAAGCAAGTATATTTGCCAAAAAAAATGAGGCAAAAAACAAAGGGGAGAGTATACTAATTAAAATTGGATTTATAGTTGAAGGCTATAAGTAAAAAAGAAAAAGGCCCAATGTATGATTTAAGTATGATGTCACATAATATAGTTGAAAATCCAGCTGCAGGATACTCCCCCAATTAACATCTACGATACACTCACTCTCCATATATACAAGAAATAATAAGAAATTAATTTAATAATTATGCAAGACAAACTCATGATGCTAAACTTGAATAATAGGGAAGACACATTGAAGAAATACAACAACAATTAAATAAATACAGAATTGTTTATCAACAAACACTCCTAATAAGAAGATTTTGGCCTAGGTTCAAGTTCACAAGAATATTGGTAAAATATCTTTCATATTAGAAATAATAATGAAAATGACGATAATGATAATAATGAGTGATCATTGATTTATTTTATTTCATGTATTTAAATTTATTTAATTTTAATTTTATTAAATTATCTCATACTAGAGTTTTTTTTTGTTTAAATTTAATATTTTTAGTTCATAAAATTATATATATTATATGGTTAATAAATTTAATAATATATATAAACTTAACGTATAATATACTAAAAAAATTGTGTGAAATGGTAGCGCAAGTTGAGAAGTGCAAAATTTTAATTCACTAAATCATAACCTGCCAAATTTTTGTTTTTCCTTTTATTAATCCACTGAGCTTGTTTTTATAGTTTTGTTTTCTCTTTTGTTCCTTGTAACAACCGGGAAAAAGAAAAGAAAAGAAAAAGAAAGAAAGGTTGAAAATTTTTGAATGACTGAAAATTTTTTAAATTTGCTAGCTATAGCGAAAAATGGACTAGTTATAGCGAATGTATCTATTCGCTATAGCGAGAGTGCCTTTTTGCTATAGTGAAAATGCTTCTAATTATAGCGAGTGTGGGCATCCCATACAAAAATCAGGGAGCTGCTCGCCGTAGCGCGCTATAGCGAAAACAAGGGTCTGGGACTGATACGTACTCGCCGTAGCGAGGACTATTCTTCGCTATAGCGAGGTTCTTCGCTATAGCGAGGGTTAGTCCAGAAAAACGTAAAAAAAGAGAATTTGACTTCTTAAAACATCCAGATCCATTCTTTCTCCTTTAATCGACCTAAGCTTCGACCAAAAGGGAGAAAAGAGCTGTAGAGAGAGAGAGAAACCTAGAGAAGGAAGGAGAACAAGCAAAAAGGTAAGTAAGCTTGAGATTTTTATAACTTTTCTTCTTAGTATGTTGTTCTTCTCTCTTTGCCCTCTCTTTCTATGGTTTTGGTTATTGAGTTGGGTTTGGTTCAGAAGAGAGAAAGTGGAAAACTACTCTTGAAGAAGGCTAGAACTCATGTATCTTCACTTCTTCTTCTTTGCTTTCTTCCTTGAGAGCTTAAGAGAGAAAGGAGAGTTAGTGGAATTCTAAAGAGAGAATCCCTAACTTCTTACATAGGTAGTGGGGGTTTGCTTCGATAAAGAGCCCTTTAGCTTTGAGAGTGTTTATTTGATTTATGAGAAAATAATTCCATGCTCTTTATTGTGTCTAGGCTCAAAGGAAGCAACTCTATCTAGTTGTGAGTGTGAAATCAAAAAGAGAGAAGAGAAATTGAAAGGGAAGACTTGTGTTAACTTATGAGGTAGCTCTCTACTTTTTCTTGTTGCATTCTAGGATGTGTAATAGTCATTGTATGCTTGTGTATGTGCTTGTATGATGAGACATGCCATTTGATGTTACCTTGATGCATTGGTACAAATATACTTATGATATGAATTGTGGAAATTGCTTAGGTGAGGTAGTGTCGAAAGTCCCTTGAGACGGGTGAAGTGAAGCTAAAAGTCCTTAAACCAAGGGTGAGGCCAATCCAAAAGTCCTAAAAACTCGGGTGAGGCTAGACCAAAAGTCCATAGAGCTTATTATTGGCATTGATATGATATTCATGGCATGGAAAGCATGTGTTGTGTAATTATGAATGGTTGCATGCTTTGACTTGTTATATGCCTTGATTGCTTCCTTGAATGAGTATGAGCTATTGAGATTTCTTGAATCTCACCCCCTTCCCTCTCCCATCTTAACATCTTAGGTGGAGCTCAAGAAGAACCAAGTACACACCAAGGAGCCTAGTTGAGCATGCTTAGGGAGTTGTATAGTTATTTTGGTTCTTTTGATATAAAGAGGTGCCAAAATGAATATGCACCTATTATTTTTGAGATGTAAATATGTGAGCAAATGTAAATATATGTATAAACGATGTATGAATTGTGGAGCGAGTCAAAGCAATGCAAAGATGGGATTTGCCCTTTTTGTGGCCTATACGTAATAGTGCACTTTGTCCTGTAGCATAGTGAATTTGAAATGTATGATAATTTAGATCACTTAGGCAAGTCATATATGCCATGTTTATGCTTTCAAACTTGTCCAAGAGGTGCTAGAACATGTGGGAGGCCATTTGGACCCACTTTGAATCATTTTGGGTGCCAAAATCGTTAATTTTATGAGCTCCGTCAAAGTATGACTAGATGAGTTCTTCTTGATATGGAATTTGGCATGCCTCTAGAGTCTATTGAGAACTTCTTAAAAAGCTAAAGTGGGCAATATTTGGAGGTCTAGAGAATATTTGGTGAATTGTTAAGATTTAAAAATTTTGATAGTTTTGGTCATGGTATTGTGCAACTAGTCCAAAAATGAATCTATGTCATTCATGGACCAAATGGTGCCCAATTGTCATGAAATTTTATAAGCATAAACTAGATATCCACAGTGACCTATGCCAACTGGAAGTACCTCAATTGGAGGTCTGTAGAGGGAGAACTTTCTGAAGTTCTGTGTCAGCATCAGGAAAGTTATCCGACCTTCATTATTGTTCAATCAGTTTTTGAGGTCCAAGAGCTCCTAAACTGATCTGAACTTATTTGTTTCCTCTAGTTAACATCTGTATCTTTCCAAATTGGTATAGTTTGCCTATATTGGATTTTTGTGGAATTAATTATGAATTTTCAAAGTTCATGACAGCAAGCTGCACCAGTACTAGGGACAGCTAGATCTCTGTCTTTTTTTCGATGTCAAAGATAGTCCAAACGCTGATGAATTATTTTTAGTATAAATTTAACATCCAAAACTTTCTAAAGAGCTATGGTTTGCTTAATTCTCATTTTTCTATAATTAGTTATAATTTTTCAAAGTTAGAGCCAAAATTTGACTTTTGGGTTCATGTGAGAAATTACATTTTTTTAATTTTTGGCTTCATATCCGTGGTTTATGAGTTGTTTGAGGCTATGTACAAGTTGTATAAAGGGTCTTTGAGTGGAGAATGTGAATGATGGATTCACGGGACCTACAGGACAAAATATGACTGGTTAAACCTTGACTTAAAGTAATAAAATATCACAGTTTTGGTTATTTTCCTTGAAAATCATATGGAATCAAGCCTAGAGGAAGATTAGTTGGAGTTAAATCATTATGGTGTTACATTCCTCTCTTTGTTTTTGCATTTTTTGTGGCTTCTGGTTCTACTACTTTCTAGTTCAGCCTCATGAATTTCTCTTGTTCATCTCTAGTCATCTATCTCTGAGCTTGCAGTTGATTTTTCATTTTCTTTCTTTCCAAATTTCTGTTTTTTTTTCTTTTCTATGTTTCTACTAGTTTGATTTTTTTTTCGTTACTCGTTGTAGGAAAATTTATAGATTGGTTATTGAAAGTTTTTCTTGAGGTTTTGATTTGATTTATAGTGTTAGATTGGAATCTAGTTGATTATAATGTTGATTAGAATATGGTTGATTCTTAATGTATTTGGTTTTATTTATTTTTTATTATTTTGGTTCCATTACAAATACAGGTTTGATACAATTAAAGTTCATTTTAGGATTTGATTTGATTTTGAATATTGATATTTTTAATGCATTGGAGATACGAAAATTTAATCAAACACGATGAATCTAGATAACCCAGCTGACCCCAGATAATATATTGCAATCTGGGTGATCTAAATAAAGAATACGCATGAAGAACCCAAATAACAAAAAGAATAGGAAAAACATGAAGGTGAAAAGGCCAAAAAATGCAAAATGACATAATAAAATTTTAAAATAGAAATAATAATAATAATCTATACTTCAAAAAAAGTTACATGATAGTAAATATATTTAATTTTTAAATTGAAATAAATATAAAACAAATTATCATTAATTATAACCAATCCAGAATATAAAGTTTACAAATATTATCAATTAATTATTATATATATTAACTAATAATATATAGAAATAATTAGTACATTAATAAAATTGTTATTTAGTTTTAAAAATAATTTATATTCACAAAAATTTCTTAAAAATTAATTAAAGAAAATAAAAAATATTTCCAACTTATTTGATCATTTTTTATTGATTTTTTAAAAAGAAAATTATTATTTTATTTTATTCAATAAATAAATTGAAATTAATTAAATTTTTTAATTTTTATTTTAAAGTTTTTAATTATTATTTATATCAATTAAAATAATTATCATCAATTTTATTTATATTTTTTAATAATTAATTTTTATTATTTGAATTTTTGTTAAAATTATTTGAATTTTTATAATACAAATTTTTCAATAAATTAAAAAGCTGCTTAATGTGACAACGTGTGGAAGAGTGCAAAGATGGCATATGGCTATTGAGCTATATTTTTTGATGACTGAATTTTTGATTGTATCAAATTATCGATTAAGGAAAAATCAACAGATTATCCAATTAAATATTTAGTTAAAAACATATGATTTCTGACTAAATTTGTAATTTTTTCAACTGAAGTTTTAGTCGTTATTTTCAATTTTTGTTATAGTGATTAGTTTAAAAATATTACATTTTAAGATCTCAAGTTAAAGTATTTACATTGAAGGACTTTAAATTTTGAGATTATTATGAAAGACCTTAAGACAAAAAATTTAACTTGAAATCCTAAATTATAAATTTTTTACACAACTCAAATTTTTAATTTTCAGATTTTTTTAAAATAATTTTAAAATTTAAAGCTATTCAACACACACACACACACACATTTAATTTAGAGTTCTAAACTGTAATTAACAGCTTTTCTGAGAGCTTCTGCATCTATAGGGACAACAAGGGTAGCCATGGTTGATGAATAAAATGTTCTTCAAGGATCTTCTATACATAATTAAGTCATTAAGTAAGCTTTTGCTAAATCCAAGGGCTGCCCAGAAGTTGGATTGTTTTGGGATGTTACTCAAAAATTTTATTTTATGGTAAACAAAAATGGAGTATATTTTCAATTTTGGCGAATAACCTGGTAGGTTAGTGTAATTACTAATTCCCTTATTTTGGTAAGTACGAAATAGGTGGGAGTGCCCAACAAATGAGGCTAATTAATCAATAGCCACCTCAGGAAAATATTTATTATACCCGACTACTAAAAAATTATGTGACCTAAAAAAAAGTAAACTAAATACGTGGCAAAATATAAACGATATTATTCTCCTACGAATTCACAAAAGGAACTCTTAAATTGACACTAACTTGATGTCTTGAATTCCGTTTCTCTCAATGAACACAACAAAACATGTGTTCTTTCAAAAATTAAAATTATTTAACTATTTTTTTATCAAATTAAGTATAAAATTAGAGTCTTACATGTTAAAATTTAACATCAATTTAATAGCTTTTAATATTATATTAAGAATAATATTACATTACATATTATCCAAAAAGCTAATTTCTATGACCAAAAATAAATAATAAAAGTTTTTACAATATATATTAAAATGTCAGAAGAAACATGAAAATTTAATTTACTCTACATTTTTGCCACTAATTTTATTTTGTGGCGAACAAAATATAATAGATTGCACTTTGATTTCTGGCCTTATCAATTGTGTTGTGGCGAACAAAATATGATAGATTGCACTTTGATTTCTGGCCTTATCAATTGTGTTGTAGTATACACAATTTAAAATTGGACAAAACTCCGCTAATGTTTTTAAGTGTGAGCTATTTGCCTATTAAATATTTTGATAAAAAAGTAATACGTAAAATAATTTTAAAAAAATCAACTGTGTGGAGTTAAATTGTGTGTATTTACATATTATAATCTTTATTGAAAAACTTAAAATTATACTTAATTTTTTTTCTTTAAAATTCTATAAATGCTTTGCAATTCCCTTAATTAAAGAACTAAATAGGACGGTATTAATTATAAAAAGAAAAACAGAAAGTGTTAAATGGTGAAAAAAAATGGGAATGCATTATGCCTTATAATAAATAAAACTACTCAATACTCGCTACATAGGCTAGGCCTTGAAAATTATCTTGCTGTTTAGGTTTATTTAGATAGCATTTGATTAACATGTTATTTTATTCATCTTAAAATTTGACAAGATAAATATGGTGATAGTTCATATGACACCAATGGATCACAATTTTAAACAGACCAGCTTGATGCCTTAGGTTAAATTTAAAAACAAAATTAAAATCAACTTTAGGAATTAAGAAATGAAACAGTGGACATGATAAATTTTTGTTAATATGTAATGCTCCCCTCTAATGTGATTATATCTAAATCCAGGAAAGCACAAATTTACCTAATTGGTAAACAGTTGATTTTAATTATTTAGCTTGCTGATCATATACCTCTTCTATAATGCACAGAAACAAAGATTTGATTTTGGCATGAACAAATTAGCCATTATTCTAATAACCAACTTGCATTAACAACTGGGATATATAAATTCAAGTTGCATCGACAAGAAAGATAATAAAGATGCACATGCACCAATATGAACTAAATCATGATTCATTATAAATACCCTTAATAGAATTGAAGAACTTAATCTTCTTTCCCCAAAAGAGTAAGGAGAAACTTATTGTAATCCCCTGAAACTTCCTGGGCCACTGCATGCTCAAGATGAACACTGTTTCTCTTGTAATATAGATCTTTGATATCCTTCAAGTCCTTCTCTGCCCTTGTCACGATCACACGTGTGAGTGCATCCTCATAAGTTCCAATCCTTTTGATCGCATTGCGCAAAACCTACATAATGGGAAATTTTCAGCGTTAATCCTTTCATAAAAAATGTATATTGATTTTAGAATAAATTATATATATAGTTAACAGATCATCGTGATTTAATCCGACTTTGTTCATATATAGTTTCAAAGGTATCAAAGAATACTATGTTATTTGTTTATTTACAACTTAACTGTCGTATAATATTTTTTGGTTTAATCTTATAACAAATTTAATTGTGTCCATATTAAATCAATTAATCGTTTTTATTTTCTGATTAAAAAATGAATAGTATAGTATATTTATAATAAAAATAGTTTTATTATTGAAAGTAAATGTTTCACTCATTTTTTGCATAATCTCATAGCATTCAAAAGTCAATGTTGAGATTAAGATGATATTTTGAAATTCAATTATCCAATTTAATTCCAATAATAATCTCAAAACACTATGATGTTGTATGAAATGTAAGCGAAACAAACTTTTAACAATTAAAATATTCCATCAATTAATTTTTATAAAAATTTAAACAAAAAACAGTTAAGTAATTACTTAATAAGTCTCAAAGAAATTGAGTGATACTTTAAAAGACCAGTGATCAAACTTTTCACAATGAGGTAATTAAATTATATAAATATATAGTTTACCCTTGAATTTATCCACCTCAAATGTACTCTTTCAAACTTAATTAAAAGAAGTTGAATTTAAACCTTACCTTCTCATAGTACTTCTTATGGTCATTGACGCAACGAATTGCGGTGTGCAATGCCTTGTGAAAATCATCAGATGCACCATCCAACAATTTCTGTATAAATAAGTTTATGAAGAAAATAAATAGTATTAGTTTTTGGTGAAAGTCTCTCTTTAGGGAAGGCTGACATATTTATGAATATACTTAATGAGAAGTTTTAGCAAACTGGTTGGCAAACTGCAATTCAAAAGACCAAATAATAATAATAATAATAATAATAATAAAGAAGGACGTTGATTTTAGTATTAATTATTGTACCTTAGTGATGGAAGTGCCATGAACATCCCTATAGCGATTGAAGGTGGCAAGAAGCTGTGTCTTGCTCCTTGTAGTAAGAATCCTTATAACTTCTTCGTAGTTGCCTTTCTTTTGTTTGAGAGCATCGTGAAGAATACCAGCTTCAGTTTGTACCAATCTCGCATTTATCTCATCGCCTCCATACCTGTATGAGCTCACTAACCCTACCAGCAGCTGCTTGAATAGTCAACCACAATCAATTACTCAACCATTACTATATATCAAGAACATTGCACTGATTGATCACTTCTTTTAATATGTAAGATTGGATTGCCTAAAGAAACATTTGTTGTGTACAAAATTGCACAATACATCGGGGTTTCGTCAGCAAACTCATCGCAGTAGCATCTTTCTTTTTTTTTTTATAAAATGGTTGTTCTCGGGTTGTACAGCATACAATTCCTACAGACACGCCAGACATGATAGATTGGGAAAGATGTTGAATTTAGGAATAATTTTAATCTTCAGGGATTGTTTTGATTAGGAATTTTGTGTGAAATTTTAGAATTTATTAAAGCTTTTCGTTGACATTTGGGCAAAATATGAGTTACATGCTATAAAAGTAATAATCTCATAAGATATCTAAAAAAAGTAAAAATTATAATGAAGTACTAATATTATATAAAATTTATAATAAAATATTTTAAAAATTAAAATTATTTATAAAGACCATTATTACTATGAGATTTTAAAAGATTTTATTATCAGTTTTAAAGAATTTATTATTGGGTATAAGAAAGTGCTGAAACTTTCTTATACATAATAATAAATCCTTTAAAACTAATAATAAAATTCTTTAAAACTCAACAGTAATAATAGTCATTAATGATAATTTTAATTTTTAAGATCTTTTATTATAAATTTTATAACATTTAGGTCTTTGACTGTAATTTTCTTTAAAAAGAATCTAACAATAGGGTACCAAAATATTGATATTACAAAGAAAGTATAGAGATGACAATCCAACGGGCGGGGAGTGCTTCCTCGCTTCCCATTCCCATCATTAATTATTTTTTCTTTCCCCATCGATCCTCACCCCAGCTCCCATGTTCATTCCCCACGTCCTTGCGGATCCTTAGGGGGATGTCACAGGGTAACACAATAACAAACATCTTCAACAACAATAAAGCAAATTGACATCTCAACAATATAATAAAGAAAAGATAGGAGGAGAGACTTTTAGTATAAAATGAGGGGGCTGCTTTTCTATTTTTTGGCCAACAAAATAAACTTCATTCAAATTTAAAAAAAAAAAAAAAGAACAGAAACAGTTTAAAGGCGCCGAACAACACAGTTAATCCACGCCCTTTTTACACACCATAGCATCAACGGTAAAAAAAAGCATAATGAGGAGATGCGAGATGAGAATCTCAATCAAAAGGGCACACCTCTTAGTGAGAATGATGGAGGGATTTCTAAATTTGAATCTGCAAAGGCTTCTAAGTTTTTTTTTATATTTTAAATTAAAATACATAAAAATGATTAAAGATGATATTTAAAATAAACAGATTTATACATAAATATAAAAGACATTTTTATAACTTACAAGAATAGAGACCCTTGTAGGTAGAGGATATAATTCCTGTACTCATCTCTGAGCTACACCCAAGGAGATTTTCTCCCCCCTTCCCACGAAAAAAAAAAAAAAAGATTTCCCAATGGGACAATCTCCACATGGATCTCCAAATCTAGAAAATTTTGTTATCCCTAATAAAGTAGTCGAATGCAAATTGTTGAACTATCAGATAATTGAGTAAAAACGAGTCACGTCACGTGATAATAAATTTTAATTTATCCAAATACTATAGAGGTATCAATTTTTTTTACATATCTCGTGTTTAATTTTTTATATAAATGTTTTTAATTAATTGCTTAGAAATGTGAAAAAGCTTAAATACAAAGCGCAAAAATTTGTACACAAAGGACTCGCCTGACGGAGATGGCCAGTGGTATGAGCAGTCACGTCTTCTTCCAAAGAACGTTTATAGCGGTTGAGATAGGCACGTCTCACAGCCAAGAGCTCTTCAGGGGAATGGACACAAGCAATTTCCACAATCACATTGTACTCAATACCGTTCTTAATGGCCACATTAGCCAACACAGCGTCACGATCTGTAGGTTCCAATATCCATCGATACACAGCTTTCTATTTTACAAAGAACCACCCATTATTATAAACTCGTTAGTGTATAAAAGAAATTCATTAGAGTCAAATGATGGTACAAGGATTAAATTAAAAGAAATTCAAATGAAACTATCTTTTGGATCATTGTAGCATGCATATATACATGTTCAATCAGTTGAGTCCTTAATAAAAAGATAATTATTATCATTTGATTCCAAGAAGTTTTAAAAGCCTATCCTAAGTAATAACTTAATGTTGGGAAAAGCATTATACATATATATATATATATATATATATATATATATAGTGGTACCTCAAAGTCACCGGAGAGCTGAGACTCAAGGCGTTTGATGAGATTCTCATCGAAAAGTTCTTCATAAGCATGTCTGATCTGCTGCCTTTGACAGGCATTTCTGCGACCCAATATTGCTATCATGGTGCCCTCATCAGTGCCCCATCCTATAAAATTTAAGCCAATAACAAGTACAAATCAGTAATATTTCTTGCTCTCTAATCAAACCTACGAAAATTTTCACCTCTATCAGGGTAAATTAAGAGTGTTTAAGAGAAAAGATCATTTCCTCCTCCTGTATATATGATCCACACTAGTACAAAGAAAAATCTCCCAATACATTTTCGACATATTGAGTATAAATTTGAATAATACCACGACGTTAAAAGTATAAATTTTTTGACATAATAAATCTGAACAAAGAACGAAAAATGATAATTAAAAACAAAAAGGTGTCTACTCTAAATTCACCTTCACCAGCCCCAGTATAAGAAGAAGGGATGTCAAATGAGAAAATGCAGCGCCTGATCGTGCAAGCTTTATAATCACAAGCATCAATTAAACCACAAAAAGAAAAAATTGAAGATATATATGAAAGCATATGTATAATTAATAACCTTCGAAGGCCTTGTGAAGAGCCTCAGCGTCTTCAACAGGAGAGGTTTCATTCGGAGCAACCAGGGTAGCCATTGATGAAATTGCTTCAAGCTTCTTTTCACAGCTTTAGATGAAGAAGGAATGTGATATTAATGGAGATTTTGAATAATCAAAGCCTCAATTTATACGCCAAACTGCCTCCATCGGAATCAACGCCTTCTCATGCTTGTCATGTTTGAACATTTTTCATGTATAAATGTATATTATTTAATTAATTAGTATCCCTTAACTATTAAGGAAAAATAATTAAAGAGAAATAGAGAAACTTGATTCCCAACTTCAACTGGTGAAGGTTCTTGGCTTGGAAAGATAATATGTTGCAAAATATGATAATTCATGAGGTGTTTTTTGGTCCCCTTATGATTGCGCATGGGGAACAAATATTGGCAATCTGAGATTTTCTCTTGATTTATTTATAATAAATTTGTATTTACTTAATTAATTACTTATTCGTACATCAAAGAGAAAGAATGAAAAGGAAAAAAGATTGAAAGACAGAAGGAATCTCTGTATATAATTGCATGTGTTTGGTACAGTTTGATTTTAAAAAATTAATTTACTAGTGTGAACAGAGGAAATTCGATTGAAAGTCACATGAAGCATTTTGGAGTGGAATGTTTGCTTTTGCATTGGATTGATCAACTGTACCAAAACCACAATACCCACCCATATGTGTTTGTCAGATTTGAATTTTTGACAATTTAAAAAAATTAAGGTAAATTATAATTTATTAGTTTTGATTTGAAATCAATTTATTCTTTTTGGTTTAAAGTGTGTTATATTCTACTCCTCTTGTAGTTTTTTCTTTTGGTCATTTATCTATCTCGTAGTATTTTCAGTTTTAATTATGATGTAAATAATTATGAAAAAGTTAAAATCACAAATATTTTATTATTAAAAGTACGTTTCACTTATATTTTAGATCATTTCATGGTTTTTGAAGATTAAGACCAGGATGAAGTTGATATTTCAAAATTGAACCTATCCACTTAATTTTAATAATATGCTTATAACATGTAAAAATATTTAAGATATAAGTAAAATAAATATTTAATTTAACAATAAAAAATTTATTATTTTAATATTTATGTAGTTGTTTTTTTAAATTTAAATATAAAATACCACATAATAGTTAAATGATAATAAAATAAAAATCATATTTTACGCCAAACTATATGATTAATTGTAATTATCTAAAAAGAAAATTAAAAGTGTTAATTTCGAATTGAAAAAACGTTGTTCATAAACACCAATTTATTAATCAAGCAATTAAATCTATTAAGCAGGTGCTAGCCCTGCATGTTTTGTCCCAAAGTGATCGCATGTGGGGGACAAATCGCAATCTAAGATTCTCTAGATATAAATGCAGGTGTCGGTTATACGTTTATATATATATATATATATATATATATATATATATATATATATATATTATTTCAATAAATACACATATTTTAAAGCTATATTTAAAAGAATCATTATAAGCTATTTTTATGAAAAAAAATAATCTTTAAATATTTTATAGAGTTTAGATTATGAAATTTTAAATTTTTATATAAATTAACTTAATCTGTTAATTTTTAAGGAGACTGACCCAATTCATTCATATTTGGATTAACTTTTTCCGAATGTAGTGGTGAACTCAGATACTTCAACTATTGAATGTTTATTTGAACTCTTTGGTTCTATGTAAGACCTTAAAAGAGGAAGGCATTTGTTTGACATCTTTGATATAAATCTGTTGGGAGTTACAATTCTTCCAATCAAAACCTGCACATCTTTGACACTTGGAGGTGGAGGCAGCTCTAGAATTACTCGAGTTTAGCTTCTATCCCTATTACAACAAAAAAAGACATTTACTAACTGAAGCATCAATCGGCAAAAATGAAAATTTAGTTGAAAATACTATATTTTCAACGGATTTTTCAATTGCCTCATCAGTCAGTTCCTTGTTAGTTGCTAAATAATTATCAGTTAGTTTCCAATTGGAACATAGTGACTTGAGTAGTAACTTTGCAAAGTATGTTGTTTTGCAAAATGGGTAGATTTTAAAAAAAAAAATTAACCTTCAGTCATTTATTGCATTTCTTTTTTGTTTTGTTTTGTTTTTTGTCATTTCATTTTTCATCTTCATATAATAGATTAATAATTAATATTTTAATTTAATTTAATTAATTATATTTTAAATTTGTCATTCTTATTCTTCACTCCTTGTTTGTATGCATTCTCTTTCTCTTTCTTTTAGATTTTTGGTTTTTATGACCTTGAAGCCTTAATTTGGATCTATGCTTCCTTTGAGAAGATAACTTGAACATGATAAATATATTCTCACTTTCAAAATTTTACTTCTTTCCAAGACACCTGTCCATATTGAGCAATTTCTATCAATAACTATGCATTATCAATAACAACTATTTAACATAAATCAAATTAAAAAAAAGGAAAAAAAAACATGCCTTGGTATATTCTTAAGTAAGTGAAAATTCAAGATTGATATATAATATCTTACCAAAAAATTGAAGATTTTAAATTGATATTGAAAATAAATTGAAGATATGAGTACATATGTTACTAAAAAATTGAAAATTAGTAACAACTACTCAACGTGAATTGAAGATCTTACCCATAAAACAAAAAAAGTAGAACAAGAGAAGACAAAGAATATAACATTGAAAGGAGAAGAGAAGAAGAGAAAAGCGTGAAGCAGAACCAAAACCAAAATGATTCATTGAAGAAGAACGAAATTTTATATATAAATAAAAAAGAGAAATTTGACAAGGTTTAAAATTGGAGCTAAATTTGAGCGCAGTTTAAAATTTTAATTTTAGTTTAATTCAATCATTAAAAAAATAAAATTAAAAATATAAAGTCCAGACCAACCAAATTTTAGTCGCTAAAAAAATTAAAAATCCAAAATTAAAAAAAAACTTAATTTAAGGGTGATTGAAATTTGGAATGCCTGTATTATATATTATAACTAATTATTAAAAATTATTATATTATATCTCTATATCTAATTATATTTATTATTTATTATAATATTTTTATAAGTATTAATATTTTATATAATAATTTTAATAATGTATATATAATATTTATTATTTATTTTTATTTATATATAATATTTCTTTTCATTACTATTAATTATATAACATTCTAAGTATGTTATAATTAGGACATTATTATTCTAAAAATTTAGGCAACTAAAATTTAGTTACCCTAAACTCTAAACTCTGAAATTTAGTCGTAAGGTCAACTAAACTAATTTTTCGCAACTTTTTTAATTAATTTTTTATGTAAATTTTTTTACTTTTTAAATTTTATTTACTATTTAGTGACTAAAATTTTTTTCTTCCTTTTAAAAATTAGTTGAAAATAATGTAAAGGTTGAAAAAAATCTACATATATATCATAGTAGTGGGAATTTAGTTGAAAACGTCACTCAAAATCCTTAACAATTTTGCATTGTCCTTTTTAAGTTACCATAAAACTTAGGAATTTTTCCACTTTGACCCCAAAAACGTATTTAGTCAGGTTTAGCATTAACATTTTTTTGACTGATGGATACAACAAAATTTCAGCTAATAGGATAACTTTTTTTAACTTTTACATAATTTCTAACTAAATTTTAGTCTAGTAAATAAATTTTAATCGCTAAACAATGTTGAATAATAAAAAGTATACAAATGTGCACAAAAATTAGATAAAAATTACACAAATTTGACAAAAAGTTTGATAACGGTACACTTTGGCGATTTGTATTTTTGTCAGTGAAGAGGCCAACTGATTTTAATTTTTATTAATTTGTTTACTTTTAAAACATAAAAAAATTATTAAATTTTAATTCAGTTGGCCTTAATTTTTTTTATTTTCAATTTATCAGTTAACTTTTTTTTACAAGTTATTTGTTAAATTTTTTTTAATAAGTTATCCGTTAACCTTTTTTTTTCACAAGTTATTCATTTCTTAACATTAAAAACTAGCTGTTAAAAAAAATTAATCTTTGAAAATCATGGTTATATAAATTATTTTTTTCATGGTTTATTCTTTATTTCTCTTTTTATCTATTTCTCTTATTTTCTCTTTGCATTAATAGTTCTTTCAAGATTTCTAAGTTCTCTTATTTCTTTGGTTTTATTGCATTCATTCATTCAAAACTTTCTTTGAATATTTGTTTCATTGGAGTTTCAATTCCAATTTCTTTTCTCTGAAAATGTATTTTTTAAAGTTTCATTATTCTCTCTTGAAGAGTTCTTGAAGAAGTATGTTGTATAAATAATTGATGGATAATATTTATATGAAATATTATTTGGTATTTAACATGGTTATTTATTTATTATTTGTTGATTATAAATAATTGCTTGAATAGTATTAATTATTTATTGATTTGTGATAATAAATAAGATGGATTAGTTGTAACAATTTTTTTCTTGTAACAATTTATTATTTTCTCTAACTAGTCATTTGGAACTACTAATCTTCTCCCTCTAAAAAGTTAAGTAATTTAGGACTGATTTGGGTTTGGTTGAAAGGGAAAAGATTAGAGTTTGAAAGAGAAGTCTATTGCAATGGAAGAAGCCTTTGAAAAGTCTTGAATCAAGGTAATTTTTTTTAGCTATCCTTGCATCTCCTTCTTACTTTTCAAGGGTGTGAGTTCAACCAGCCCATGGCCCATCTAAGAGGAGATAAATTCTGACCTAACCAAAAAAGAAACATCGATTATAGAGTGTGAGGAGCAAAAATATGCAAAAAAATCTAACTAAGAAGCATTAGAAATTAAGTTGGCACAACTTGGGGTTTTGGAACAAATGATAAAATTTGATTTTTTTTCTAAAGATATTTATCTTATGTAAGATATGATATCAGTCCCTTAGACCTCTAGAAACTTTACATGAGTCATTTCCTTCAAGAAAATAAAGACAACTTAATAGGTTCCATACACTTATTATGTCTCGGCCAAGGAGGCTTGGAACACCTAGGGAGAGTTTTAATTTTTTTCAAGGCTAGAATGGGACTAGATATGATAGGAGAACATCAAAGAAAGTCTTTAAAAAAATTTAGAAGCTTTAGAATGTGAGATGGAGGTGTAGACTCCACAATGAGATATTAAGAAGCAACTTATAGTTAGGCTCCTTAAAATGAATGTGTGATGACTTTGAGGAGTCTAAAGAGAGTTAAGAGATCTAGAATGAATGAGAAATAGGAGCTAAGATCATGAATTCCCATAATTGCTTCATAAGGTCTTGTATAAAAGTATAATGGAGCCATAGAACAAAGTAGCTTCATATAAAGTATGTATGATGCCAAACCTTATTTCCATAAGTGATTTATGCATTTTTTGATATGTCTGGGCCAAGAGAACCAAATGCCACCTAGTTGCAAGGCTTGACCAAGAAGAGGGAAAAGAATCCTAAGAGAAAAGTGTGTGCATTTGCTTCAAGGTAACTCTCTAACTTTTCTCTTATACATTTATGGATGTTTTCTTGTCTTTGGGTGTGCATATGTATGTTTATACTATGAGAAATGTTTCTAGCTATTTCATATATGCCATAGTACTATGATATTCTTAAAATATGTTTTATAAATGTGTTTTGACTTGAATGGATATGGTGATGCCAAAAATCTCTTAACTAGGGTGAAGATGAGCCAAAAGTCTTAGGATTAGATGAGATAAAGTTAAAATTTTTAAGAAGAGTGAGGGTTAATCAAAATTCCCTTGAAAATGGATGAGGTAAATCCAAAAGTCTCAAGAAAAATGGGTGAGGATAAACCAATGCCATTAGAGCCTATGTATGTTATGTATGAGTTTCTTGAATATGAAAAATGCTATGTATATGTTCACTAGTAGTTTAAAAGCCATGCATGTATTCTTTGACTTGTAAATGCATCCATTATGTATGTTTAAAAGGGCTAAGAGCTATTGAGATTTTTTAAATCTCACTCTTCCCCCTCCATGTGTTTATTCATGTCTAAGTGAGCCAAGAAAGGAGACCAAATGACTTAGAGCATGATACTTTAACAAGGAAATAGCTAAATAGTTGTTTTAAGGATATATTGATGTTAAGAAATGTATTCATATGTTGCATATGAGATGTAACCATTTGAACAATTTTGAATGTATATATATATATATATATATTTGATGTATGAATGAATCTTGAAGCCAAATGTAGGAAAATGTGAGAATTTGCCACTCTTGTGCTAGTATGTATTTGTGTATGAATGCAAGTGGCATGGTGAGTTTGAGCTCCATGAAATTTAGGACCATTTGAGAGGCTTTCCTAAGCTATGTTTGTTCTGTGGGACGTGATCAAATGGCTATGGTATGTTAAGAAGACCATTTGATGCCTCTTTGACCAAATTATAATGCTAAAAGTGACTAAAACTGGAGTTAAATCCCAAACTAATCAAATGGGAAAATTTTATCATGAAATTTGACATGATTATAGGTCTCATCTAGAGCTTTTCATAGAGTTAAAGAGCACCTAATTTGAAGATCTAAAAAATTTATTATGATTTTTCAAAGCTAAGAAAATTATGTTAATATAGTATGTGCATTGTTCAAATGGTCAGTTTATATTTTTGCGTCACACATGGGCCAAATGAAGTCCAATACTTATAAAATTTTATAATAATAAACTAAATATCATAATCATTTTATAGCCACTAAAATCACCTCATTTGAAGCTCTATAGAGGGAGAAACAATTTTTGAAATTGCATGACAGTACCATTAATACTACTCAATCTCTAGTATTGTTTCATCAATTTTTATGGGTTTAATGCCACTACATTGGTTTGAAATTATTTTTAGTCATTAGTTAACATCTATAGCTTTGCAAAATAGTATGGTTTACTTGATTTTGAATTTTCCAAGATTACTTATGAATTTTCAAAGTCTATATCAGAAACCTATGACAGCAGACCCAATAGCTAGACCTTTAGTATTGTTCTATAGTTTTTCATAATCTATTTGATGTTGTCATGGTCTAGAATGATTTTTAGTCTTTAGTTAATATTCAGAGTTTTACATAAAGCTAGCATTTGCTTCATTTTGATTTTTTTAGAATTAGTTATGAAGTTTTTAAATTTATATTAGTAAATTGGAATACTGAATTCTCTAGCTCGGACTAGCAGGTTGGCTTAATCTAAACTTACTTACTATATATATGAAATAAAATCCCCAGGGAATTAAGGGAATGACTTTTCATCTAACCTTGCTTACTTTTAAAACCTTGCTTTGAACTTCCTTACTTGATAGCACGTGGGATTACTATATCCTTACTTACGATATAATATCCCCATAGG
Organism: Erythrophleum ivorense; assembly: GCA_026724425.1. Classification (NCBI taxonomy): domain Eukaryota; kingdom Viridiplantae; phylum Streptophyta; class Magnoliopsida; order Fabales; family Fabaceae; genus Erythrophleum; species Erythrophleum ivorense. Next base: position 390,071 of record JAIUCV010000238.1, on the reverse strand, counting down.
TGCTGGAGCTGGAGAAGAAAATCAAGAATAAAATTCCCTATCATTATAAGTCTGCTCTCGCTATCGCTCGAGCACTTTATGCTCGTGCTACGTGACTCTTCCTAACTCTCATTCCTCTCCTTACCAGTCAAGAGCTTAACGCTGAGAGTAAACCATTATTTTTCTGATGTGTGATGCTAAACCCATGAAGCATGAGATGTTTAATGATATTTATGACTTATATAGATGTGTTATGAATAAAAGATGATATTGATGGATTCATATGACCCATAAAGCATGCAAAGAAATTTTCGAGACTTACATAACGAGATTTATTATTATTATTATTATTTATATGTTTTTTTCATGGGATTGTATGAAGCCAAGAAAATTGTGTTGGTATAAAAGACTAGAGGGTTAAGGTGTTACAGAACGTGCTTAAATGGTCACAGAATGGCTAGGACACTATTGGACGTCATTTGACCCCATTGTGGTTTTAAAAATTGACATAATTTTGAGTTGATCTACAAATTGATCAAATGAACAATTTTGTATATGAAATTTGATATGAATATAAGTCTCATCTAGAACTTTTCATATAGTCAAAAATCACTATTTTTGAAGCTCTAAAGAATTTATTATAAATTTTTAAAATTAGCCTAATTATATAGAATTGTCTCAGTCACTATTTATATGGTTAGTTTGTATTTCTGTGTCCTTTAGGGCCAAATGAAATCCAATGCTTATAAACTTTTATAAGCATATAATAGACATCATAAGCTTTCCATAGCAATAAAGAGTATCTCATTTGGAACTCTATAGAGAAAGATATGAATTTTTGAAATTTAAATTCTATTGCAGGATGCATCAGTGACCCATAGTATTGTTCCATTGAATTTCATGGGGCCAATTGTTATTGGATTGATCTAAAAATTTTATAATAATTAGAGGACATTTTGAACTTTCCAAAAAACTATAGTATGCATGATCTTAATTTTTTTAGAATTAATTATAATTTTTCAAAATTCATACCAAATTATGGAAGTTAAGGAAAATTGCAAAGTGTACATGATTTTGATATATATACTTTGGATCTGACTTTTGGGCTTTAAATTATGTTAGTTCTAATTGGACAAATGTGTTAGGAATGAAAAATAAATTTGGTAAGCTCATATAGTCTATAAAGCTAAGAAAGCATTATTTTAGCTTATAATGCCAGTTATTTCCGCTACCAAAAATGTGAAGTTTGTGAAAATGGAATTAAATTGATACTTTTAGCCATTTTTAATATGAAATAGATGCTACCTATGTATGGTGTGACAGAAGCTCCTCACATGTCCGATAATGATAAGGGTCAACCAATCTTAAATGGCTTTGATCTTTTCTTCATCTACCTCGGTCCCCTCGACACTCATAACAAAACCAAGAAAAATAATTTTGTTAGTGCAAAAATCATACTTCTTTAAATTGCCAAATAATCTTTCTTTTCTTAAAACCTGTAAGACTTATCTTAAGTGATCTACATGCTCATACAAAATCATACTATACACAAGAATATTATCGAAATAAACTATTACAAACTTACTTATGAAAGCACGCAAGACATGATTCATTAACATTATAAATGTGCTAGGTGCATTAATGAGGACAAAAAGCATAATCAACCATTCATAAAGTCCATGTTTAGTCTTAAATATAGCTTTTCACTTATCTCCTTTTTTCATTCTAATATGATAGTAGCCACTTTTTAAATCAATTTTTAAGAAAATAATAGAGCCATTTAATTCATCAACCACATCACCTAACCTAGGGATAGAATGCTAATACCTCACCATTATATTATTAATGACTCTACAATCAACACACATCCTCTATATGCCATCTTTCTTAGGCACAAGCAACACTAGTACTACATATGGGTTTAGGCTTTCTTTCATATATTCCTTATCCAATAGCTCTTGCACTTGTCTTTGAATCTCCTCAATCTCTTAGAGATTAATGCGATATGCTAGGTGGTTTGGTAAAGGTGCTCTAGGTCTAAAATCAATTTGATGTTCTATTCCTTTAATTAGTGTCAATCCAAGTAGTATCTATTCAAGAAAGACATATTCATATTCCTACAAAAGAAACATAACAACACTAGGTAAAGTAAAGGTTTAGTCATTAATGTTCAACATAACTTCTTTGTAGATAAATATTATGAGGTTTTATTGAGAAAACAAAGATTATATGAGTTTACTCTTTCTTGTTAACCTTTCTCTTTCTTCTTTTGGCTTACTCTTTTTTCTCTCTAATTTTCATTCTCTTCTTTTTAGAAACTTTTATACTTTTACTTTCTCTTTTCTTTTCCCTTTTAATTTGATCTTCTAATACTTGCTTTGGTGACATAGGAAGGAGGGTTATAAGTCTTCCTTTTAGTACAAAAGAATAACAATTTAGAAAACCATCATGTGTAACACACTTATCATACTACCAAAGCCTACCTAACAAAAGATGGCATGTTTTCATTGGTACAACATCATACAGTACTTCATTTTTATACTTGCCAATAAAAAATATTACCTTTTCTTGTTTTGTTACCCTCAACTCTCTACATTTATTAAGCTATTGAAGCTTATATGGTCATCGATGCTTAAAGGTAGATAAATTCAACTTTTCTACTATCTCAGTGCTTGCCATATTGCAACCACTTCCACCATTTATGATTACATTACATATTTTCCTTTGGATTTCACAGCAAATATAGAACAAGTTTTCTCTTTGCTCATCTTATTTCACCATCATCTGGGCACTAAGGGCTTTTCTGGTCACAGAGAGTTTTCCTTCTTCTGCATATTCTCTACCTTCATTCTTTATGAATAGTTGTTCTTTTTATTTAATTATTTCTCCTTCATTTTCCCACTCACCGAGATTGTTGATAGTTATGGTTTGCTTGTTAGGACATTCACTAGATATGTGTCATCTCTCTTGGCACTTGAAGTATCTTATGTCTTGGTTTCTTAAAGAACTAGGTTCACTTTAAACCTTCTTGGGTGGGATAGCTAGCTTTTCTCCTTTCTTAGATTCATTCTCTTTTAAATTTAAAGAAAAGAAAATATCATTCTTTGGGTCGTTCCTCTATGAGTTGAAAGAATTTGAATTAGAGCTCTTCTTTACAACATTCTTCCTCTTAAATTGTCTTTCCACCTTAGTAGCTTGATAGACCAAGTCATGAATTTTCACATAATGGTACATCTCCATAATATCGACTATGTCACAATTGAGCCCATCTAAGAAGCAAGCTATTATTACTTTTGGATCTTCCTTTACATTAGCTCTAATCATGGTTATTTGAATCCCCTTATAATACTCATCCACACTCTTGAATCCTTGAGTAAGGTGTTGAAGCTTTTATGAAGTTGCCTTTAAAAATAGGATGAAATGAATCACCTTCTCATGATAGCCTTAATCTCCTCCCATGTTAAGATGGAATGTTCACTATATCTAATTCGATCCTTCTGTATCTAGTCCCACCAAACAAAAGCAAAATTAGTAAACTCAAGAGCAACAATTTTGACCTTCTTATCCTTAGAGTAGTTATGGCATGAAAAGGTTTGCCCTATGCATATCTCCTACTCCAAGTATATTTCCAAATCACTCTTGCCCTAAAAGGAATGAATTTTGACTTTAACTCTCTTAAGACCTTCTTCTTCATCTCTAAGCCTCCTTAGTGATCCTCTTTATAGGTTGAGTGGATTTCTTCTTGGCTAGACATCCTCTCATTCATAATCTTTGTCATGGCTCTCTATGTCTTTCACATACTCACGATGTTATGGATGTGCAGCTTAAACTTGTCTTTGGTTAGTTTGAGTAATCCTTTGACTAGAAGTTCTACTCTCCACTCAATCTAAGCATTCATGGAGACACTCTAACTTTTTATCAAGCATCCTCTCAAAATGACTCATTAGTGCTTTCATTTGTAAAGTGCTACCCCGAATGGATTGTGACTGTCATTATCACTTTCATTAACAACTTTTTTTTCTCAATTATCTATCATGTTAGTGAAAAAGAAATGAAAGAAACAAAAGTAAATAGGACCTCACAAACACTCCCTCACGTGTTTCACTTAATTAAGATACAACACTCCCACTAGTGTTTGCTTTCTCTCGCTTTTTTTTATGAATTTTTCTATAATGATCTTACTCACTCTTACTTTGTACATCTCAATATCAATCATGAACTTTTTATGTCACCTAAAACCTCATCAAGTGATCCAATATATTCAATTCTTGGTTCAACCAAGTATATGCAAGTGAAAGTTCTAAAAAATTGTGACTAACGTACATAGGTCACAATTAAGGTTAGGATTTGGTTAGGTTAGGGTTCCAAAAAGAAGTAGAAAGATTTAACCACTTAACAATGAAAGATCAAGTTTAAAATCCCAAAAAGCCACACACAATGCAATTTTGAGAGTTTCAACTATAAGAAAATAATACAAGATCAAAATAGGAAAGTTAAAACAAAGGAAAAAAGAAATACAGGCAAATCAAAATAGAGAAGTGCACAACACAAGATCAAAGGAAATAAGACAAAATAGGAAACAAATGGAATAGAAAGTTATCTTATTAACAATTTTTTTGTTTCTTTTTTTTTTTTTTTGGCTCTTCTCTCCTAACTTAATCAAATGAAAGAACCAAACCAAAAAAAAAAAACTCACAAAATAAGAAACAAACTAGATAAATCAAATTTGCAAAAGTCAGAAAATGTTACCAACTAAAACCCAATATATCTTAATATAGAAACTCTGATCGGAACAATTATAAAACAACGTGAAAGTTAAGATTCTAAACTTTAAGAAATGCTTATTAATCATCTAAAAAATCAAATGAAAAGAGGTTGAACAAATAAGAAATCAAACAAAACATCCAGATAAGAAAAATTTTCAAATTACAGAATAAATGGCTTCTATAGTATAAAAACTAAATCTTACATACTAAAGATCAAATCTAGAAAAAAGGAAAGGTAGAAATATTTTTTTTTTGGTATTAAAGGGTGGAAAAGAAGAGATATAGTAAACAAAAAAATATAAAGGCTAGAAGAAAAAAAAAGATGGTTAATGAACGAAAGATAGTTAACTTATCATATAAACCAAGACTCTAGTACCAAATGATATGAAATTAAGGGGTGGCTTGATCTTCACGGTATAGATTGAAAGATAGATGATGGTTTTAGACTTGACAGAAGCAAATAACCAATCAACATTATAGGGATGTTGACCTACTACTTAAACAACATGTCTAACTAAGAACATGATGAACCAAGCCACACAATAATGCACTGCAGTCAAGGCATGAATTAGGGGTCTTTACGAACTTGAATCACTAACCTGAGGATAGGTTAATAAGAGCAAAGGAAGGGTAACACTTTTGCAATTAGAGAAAACACTCAAAATAATTTTATTACTTCTAATCTAATTATAGATGGAGGTAGCATATATGTTTTTATAGTGTAAGTCAAATCTATCTTTTAAAGGAAAACTAGGAAAATAACTGCATAACCTTACTGAATGACGTAGGAATCAGGAATTTAAAATAGTCAAATCTTTTTAAAAACTGAAAAGGAAAGAGAATTTGTCTAATTAATTCTAATTTTGATCTAAATACATAAAGTTTTTAGAAGTTAACATATTAAGCCCATAATAGCATTATTTAGGCATAAATGAGTCAATCAATATATTGTTCTTAGTTCAAGCTCTTTAATTTGTAATATTCTAAACTAAATAACTCCAGCAACTCCATCTTTAGCCTAAATAATGTTGAAGACATCCTGATTAATGCTTGAATCAAATTTGTCAAAATTTTGTTTGATCCAAGTCTCTTAAATAAGTTTATTCAATGCTTATTTAAGTCTTTTAGCCCTTTCCTTTGTGATAGGTTCCAACTGGAAGATGCAAAGAATCATTTGAATATTTTAGAATTAGCTTATTCTTTTGAGCTAGCTAATTTTGTCCCATGATTCGTAGTAGCATCCTTTTCCATATGAACCTAGTTGATATCACCCTTAACTTGTAGGTCAGGTCCTTCAAATTCATACATAGATTTATTTGCTATATGACGATCAAATTCAAACAAGTCTATATCTTTCAAGGGGTTGAGTTACAAGACATTAGTCATTGCTCTTGTATCTACTAGGATGCGCTTCCTCATCTAATGCCCAATCATGATTGTGATTACCATTAGATTATCCTTGTTGTTGATCACTATATTCAAGTCTTCTTAGTAGAATGTAATAACCTTAGGTTGCATTTGGAATAAGGCTCAGGCATTGCCGTCGATGGTTATTACCTCAATGAGGTAGTACTTAATATCTCTTTGCATACTACAAGGTTAAGCTGAGATAATATGAATGATGCTGCTACTATAATAGGCACGAGAGCACATGCCCAGTTTTAAGGTTATCCTTGCACTGTTCTTCGTTCCCCTACTTCTTCATGCCTTTTGTCATTATTATCCATGTGTTATTACCCCTCATGTTATCATTTTTGGCAACATATTTTTATAGATAACCTTTTTGGATGAAGTCTTTTATGGTGTCTTTCAAGTTTATATATTGCTCCTTATCATAACCAACATCACAATGGTAGTAACAAAATTTACTCTAGTCAGTATCTTCTCTCTAAATCTTTAATGGTGAAGGTTACTTCTAAAACTCCTCCTTTTCTAAATTCATCAAAATCTTAATTAGGGAAACTTTTAGTGAGGTATAAAATTCATACTAATTCAAATATGAGTTTCTGAAGTTGACTTTTTCTCCCAACATTTCTTTTATAAGTTGTTAAGACTACTTAACTTTCTTTTGTAATCCAAATCTTTTTCCTTCTTTCTTTCTCTTATCCTTAACTTTTATATAGTTCTTTTCCTTTATAAGTTGTAAAACCTATTGATTAAAGAGAATTTCAACTTTTGCGACCATAGAGCTATAGTTATGGCTATGATGGCCATGCTTTAGTCCAAATTCCTAATAATATACAACTTTTTATTGAAACATTTCACAAATTCTTCCAAACTCTTATCTTCCTTTTTATACATCCCTAAAAAGGCAGATGTGTTTAGGATTTGAATTTTGTTTATAACAAACTAGGCTTAGAATCACTCAATGAGCTAACAAAGGCTACTAATTGAGTTATGAGCTAACAAAGTTTTGCATATGAGGTCAGTTTTCTCATCATACAACTCAATCGTGATAGGTTCATACCTTTGTAGGTCTCATGCCTTCTGAATATCATCCATGAAAAGGAAATTGTTATATGTAAAAAGCTCACATCTCTAAAGTAGTCGGCCTAATGAGCATTTTTGCTTTTTTTTTTTCCATTGCCTCTTATTTTTCTTTCTGAGCTTGTCACTCTTCTATTACCTTCCTTGGCTCTCATAAGACTTCATCATTTCCTCCTGCACGTTCTTTAACTTTGCTTACCATTTGGCAAGTGTTACCTTGACAAGGGTTTTTGACTCCACTCACCTTCAGACAAGCAATAGCTCCTAAAGAGTTCTCACTCTCTTATTTATATGACTTCCATCAAAAGTGTCTTCCACTTTATCTTCTCTTCCTAAGCACTCACAATCTATCTTGTCCTCTTTAGTGGGGACATAGTCTTCATCAGTTGAGGTGTTACGTGCTCGTCTCTCTTTTCTAACGACTCAAACTTGGCTCACTTAAGAATCTTCTTTTATTACTAGTGCAATTCATCTATCATTGACTGCTTTGCATTTCTAAGCTGCATAACTTTATCATCATAATGTTCCTCTTTTGCTATTACTAGATATTCTTACATCTTTACTATGTACTTCTTCTACTAGTAAATTTTTTGAAGGATCTTGACATCGTCGACCTAAGGTTAAGTCGAGGCGATTACCATGGCTAAGTTGAAAAGGTTCATATTGAAGGCCTTACCCATTCATAGGCTAGTAGTATTGGCTACTTTAGTAAGGTCAGGGATGTTACCTTTTTGCGTTAGGATGGCAATGTTGCCAAATGGCCTAACTTTAGTTAAAATCTATAGATTTTTCTGGTCTTGCATATTTGGGTGGCTTTGAACATCTTGATACTTGTTCCTACTATCTTGCTAGGAAGAAATAGAATGGCAACAATCCTCAACATGTGTCTTACTCTAGACTCTAGTGTTCCAATCATTATTTTAGTTGCTAGAGCGATTTTTCCTCGTTTAAGCCATGGATCTTGAATAGCTAACAGATTTAGTGTAATACTTTAAAATTTTTAACTTATAAATAGATTTTTAATAACTAAGAAATTCATGAATAAGAACTAGATTAATGTTCATTAATTCATAATACATTACCTTGGGTAGAAAACATAGGAAAAATAAATAGAATAATAATATTGATGAAGGGGACTTATTTGAGAAAAAACACTGTATGGATTTGATTAAAATGTTTTAAGATTTTCAAAAGCCAAAATATAATTTTTCCTAAATTATAAAAATATCATCATTGTCTTTTTTCCTTTTTGTTTTTTAACCTCCACAATTCCTTTTATCTTTCATACTCTCCCATTTCTCCCCTTATTCTTATAAAGGTTCTATGCTCCCTCTCTGATGCAACATTTCTTCTTCTTCTTCTTCCATTTTTTGCTTCATAGATCACTCCCTCCCACGCATTGTCATTGTTGTCATCTTGTTCCAATAGCTAACTCCTAATTCCATCTTCCTTTTGTTATAGGTAGCTATGAAAAGAGAGTAAATATGATGAGCTCCATTTTTTCCTTTCTTATTTTCTTTTCTATTCTTTCATTTTGGATACTTACTCCTCTCACTCCTTTTTCATTTTGCTTCACACTTGCTTCAATGGAGGTTTGAAACTTTCAACTATCTTTTCCTTGATATTTTAGCCATAGGTGAGCCAAATGCTTAGGATTTTTTTTGTTTGCATTTCTAAAATTGTGACACCCACACTTCAATTACCAGTCCTTAACTCTATAAGATATAAGATAATCTCTAAACCCAATTTGAAATATATATATATATATATATGTACGTATATGCTTAAATTGAAAAACTTAGATATAAGGTGTGTAGTATAGATAGGAAACTTTGATAAAATTAGAGGTTTAGGTATTAGAGAATATATTTGATTAAATAGATAATTATGGATACTAAATGAGTAGTTAAAATTTTGTTTATCTTTTATTGTTATTAATCCCTTATAGTGAGCTTACAAGGGGAAGTGAACTATTATAGTCCTTGTATTATGCATATGAGTGCTTGAGTGGGAAACTACTTATTAAATTCCCAACTTGGGTTCTCTAAGGTAAATACTAAATTCTATTGCTATTTTGTAAATTAATTTGAATCAAAGGGTGACACAGATTATGACTAGATTTAAGAGTGAGATTAATTATAATTCAAAGTGACTTAGTTAAAAAGGCATAATAGAATTGTATTGTAATATAAATTATTCTTAAAAAATGCTGTGGTAGTAATTAAGTCAACTCTAAAGTTGGAAGCTTTGAGTTCTGACAAGATTTATTGGTTGGAGTTAGAGTTAAGGGTAGGAATTGGCTTCGAAGTGAAATAAGCTAGTAAAAAAGTGTTATAAAGTTATAATGTAGTATAGTTCCTATTAAAAGTTGATGGAGAAGCAATGAACTTAATTCTAAAGTTTGGAATTTAATATTAATAACAAGCTTAAGATGTTTAATAAAATATCGTTAATTTAACTTTATGCTAATAAATATATCACTTAGTGATGATAATTTCATTGTAGGTAGTTTATGAGGTTTTGGGTCAACCCCACATCTATTGCTTAATTCAAGGAAACAGTAGGAAGTTCCTTGGCATGGCTTTTGTACTATAAGTAGATAGTGCTAACTAAACATGTTTTACATTTTTTCCTTTTCTTTAATTCAACTAAATATTTAATTTTACTCTTGTGCCTTCAAGACAAGTCATATGTTTTATATTGTTGCTTGAATTTAAAAAGCTATGTTTGGAATCTTCTGATTTATTTAATTATCTAAATAGGTTGTAATTTACTTTCGTAATATTATTTGATGAAAACTCAATGAGAAATGCTATTTTTAAACTTGGAAGGTATTTTAATTTGTAATATTTATTTTGTACTAAGTATTAGTTCTCAAATTATGGATTAGATTTTAAATTCTAATATAATGGTTATGATGATTGGAATTTTAGCAATATTTTAAATTCAATTCTATATATATTATTGAAAGGTATATTTATTTGAAAGGATTTTGGAAAAAATGTCACATTTAGAACCTTCCAAGTGGTAATAAGTGTTAGCCATGGTGTACCATGAAGTGACATAACATGATATGATGCAATGTGAGATAACATGAAATCATACTTCAGTTGTGCTTTGGTGTGTCTAGAGCTTATGTTCCAATTGTACTTGGTGTGCATAAAGGTCATAGTTTGGTGTGAATGGATGGCATTATTATGTAGTGTGATAGAGTGAACAAATGGTGGTAGAGGGTTTACATATAATTCTATGTAGATACTTTTCACCCTAATTTGACAAATAATTTTACAATAAATATTTGATTGAGATCACTTGTTTTAACTATAATGCAAAAGTTGATTTATTCACACCTTGCATTGCCATCTTATATCATTTCAATTTATTATATTTTTATTATTATCTACTTACTGAATGTCACAACTCACCATCATAATTTTTTATACGTTTTAGGGGCGGCTAGGATTTGGTTTGTAGTGTAAAGGATGGGGTAGCACTTTGCTAGTGAGTCTCATACTTGTCCATATGGGAAATTTTCCTTTGAAGTTATATTTTTATTTTGTTGCAATTTAGAGTAGCTCCTTAAATTTATAGATAGGATCTATCCTTTTGTATGTATTGAAAATTTTCCAACTTGAAATGTCGTTATTGAAGGTAGAGCTCTCATGTCAAACAAATGTATAGGTATCTTAGTTGTTGTTCTAAAGTGGGAACAGTCTATATTTTTTAGGAGGTTGTATTGAAATTTTGTGGAAGCCTCCTACAATTCTAACTAGAGAATTTTTTTTAGTATTGAGTTATTTGTGTATCTTTATTTTGCAAGCTTACATATATGAGGTATCATCTCATATTTTATGCTAGTTGCCTTCTCAATTTTGGGGTGTGATATTGAGGTTTTAAGATGTGAAGCCCCTCTTGAAGCACCAAATGTCGGCATCGAAAGTAAAGCAAAAGAAGAATCAAGAAGCTTAGCTTAACTTAGAAGTATTATATTGTTTGGTTAGAATGAAATATAAGAGATTTTTTTTCTTATGACCCGTTTGGTATGCAAAAAATTAAGTATGAAAATGGAAATAAAAATGGAAAGGAAAAAAATAATTTTGTAAATAAAAAATACCTATAATACCTTTGTCTTTAATGATTGAATAATAATTGATTGATAATATTAAATAATGATTGAGTAATAATTATAGGGGCAAAATTGATATTTCATCAAATTTTCATTTTCTTTTTCCCTTTCCAATAACCAACCAAACATGACGTTAGTTGTGAGGAGAATTCAAGGCTATCTATAGTTACCAGTGTGTATTGTTTTTTCTTATGGTAAAATGACTATTTTCTAGAGACAATAGATCAGCCTCTTTATAGTTTAAGATTTATATCCCTTATATAGCTAAAGATTCACGCTAACTATTGCCTAGCTTCATAGGATTTTGTAATGTATGGTTTTTGGCAATAGCAGTTAGATTGTTATGGGGTTATAAAAATATTAAGCCTACAAAATTCCCATAACATATATAAATATATATTTGTAAAACTATATTACAAAATTGTATTTAGGATAAAAAAATTATATTATTTTTATTCATTATAATTTTATACCTTATTTCTTTCTAAATAAATTAGTTTGCTTAGTCTTTGTGTGCATGGGTGTGTATGTGCAACTCATGCCATAACATGGCCAAAAGAAATTTTAATACCATATTTAGTTATTTATATCTCTTTCTATTTATATAGTAATCATAAAATATTACATAATTTATTATTTTGAATTAAACTTATATGATAAAATGTTTTTAAAAAGGTGAGAATTAAATTTTGTGCAAAAATATAATTTCTCTAATATATAGTAATTTAAAATAAATTATATTTAAAGTTTGTTTTATTACTTTTACTTTCATATTAAGAATAAAATTAAAGTTTTAATTGAAATTTAAGATTAATTTAATTGTCTTAGATAATTTTATAAATAATAAATTTTATAATTTATACCAAATATCAATGAACCAATAATATTTTTAAAATTCAATAAATATAAACTTAATTTAACAAGGCTAATATAATTTGCTTTATAATTTTTGAAAACTACAATCATATGCTACAAACCCAACATGGGTAATTCTTCGCTTTCAAAAGGCCAGCTACTCCGCTTGTCACATCATTCAATATTGCAGACGTAACCGCAAATCACAAATAATAGCTACAATCACATCATAGTAAATTGCTTTCAATTCTCGATGAAATTTTGGGTAAAATTCATTATTTAAGTATTTTACGAAGTTCTTTTTTCTGCGACATTATTGTCATAAAAAATATATAATTCAAAAAAATAATTTTTATATTTTTATTTTTAAAATAATAATAATAATAATAAATACTATTAAACAATGATCACAACAATATATAAATATTATACTCAATTAAAAAAAATTCTTTTCACCTTACAAGCAATCAAAAAGGTTCTAATGAATTTAAAAATACAGCTTTAAAAAATTCTAAATGCATACCTTTGTTTGAGTTTAAGGGTAATCTAAAGCAAATTAAAATTTTATATTTTCATAAAGATATTTACCATGAAAAGAATTTTTCAAGTACTTCATGTTAATAAATTATTCACTAGATTTTTATATACTAAAAAAAATGAAATCTTTGATATCTGATTTATGTTTTTATTAATATCCCAACATTTTATTGCTTACAATTTTTGAATAGGTTAGAGAAATTTTTCTTTTTTATTTATACACTATATCCAAATGAAAATCCTCTCAGAAAGGAACTACTAGTATGCGATTTAGACTTTTTTTGTTCACAGACTTTCAAAAAAGAATGATATTGGGGGTGAAAATAAATAACAAGTGAAGTGGAGGGATGATTCTTGTAGTAAATTATTTAATTAAACATAAATGAAAAGAGGATTTCCAACGCATATTTACATTTCAAAACTCTAAAATTTGAAGATTTGTTTAAAATAAAGAGAAAAAAATGTTTATTTTTGGCTGATTCAACACCAATCACTACAATTAGAAGCCATTTCTAAGTAACTATTATAAAGAAAGTTATCTTTAAAAAAAGTTGAAGAAAAATCCACACTGTCAATTTGTTTTTAGCAACTGAAAGGTTTCGTAATTGTGCTGGCCAATTGTGATTACAACATCTAATTAAAGAGTAAATTACACTATTTTGTTTTTAAATTTGGTTAAATTATATTGATCTTCTTTTTGTTTTAAAAATTGTACCTAGTTAAAATGCATTTTTTTAAAAAAAATACTTAATTATTTTTATTATCATATTAAAAATTAAAATTACAACTTTGTGTTGGAATTTAATACTCACTTAACTAATTTTACTATCATATTAAAATAAAATTATAATTTCTTGTTATAAAAAATTAATTTTGACGAAAAATAAATCAAAACAAAAATTTTATAATATATCTATATTAAAAAATTTATGTGTGATTTTACAAATAAAAAATATATTAAATATAATTTATTCAAAATATATATATTCAATAACTAATATTTTATAAATTTTATAATAAAAAATTTTAAAAATTTAAGTTATTTTTAAAGACTATAATTATTACAAAATTTTAAAAGATTCACCATTAAATTTAGGGGATTTAATATTATCTAACAATAAATCTCTAAACTCAATAATAAATTTTTTAAAATTTAATAGTAATTATGATTTCTAAAAATAATTTTAATTTTTAAAATATTTTATTATAAATTTAATAAGATATGAGTTTTTTAATATAATTTTTTTATTAAATCTTGAAAAAATTATCATAATTTTTTCAATAGCACATGATGTGACATGAACATAATATAATTGCCGCCCTCACAATGAGACGGTGACATGTGGTTACAAGTGTTGGATATCAAGCCTATAATCGGATGGTGGATACAAATTGAAGTGGGAATTAGTTTCAAGTTTATGGTTGTCATCATGAATTATATATATGTCTGTCACATACGTAGATTTTGTAGCATATAAAGCAATATTACGATTGATATATGATATTTTGTTATGCAATTGTTTTTCTACTCTAATTTTTTTTTCTGACGTTTAAAATATTTCTGAGTAATATGTATTTTGATCGAGACTATATTTTTATCCGAGCACTTTTATAGGTACTTTTTTACATTAACCTGATATATCAAAGAAAATAATTTTTTTTAAATACAAATCCTAAGGATTAAATTTCTCTATATCACACTTCCTTAAATACTAAACTAAACCTTAAAATTTCTGTATATCTATTTGTAGTTATATAAAATAAGCTTATTCAAAGTAACGCAAGTTCCTGTGTATTTTGTTTTACATTACTTTTTTAAAAATTTGAGTAAAATATAGTTTGGTGTTTTTACTTTTTAGCGCTTTGCAGAAAAAAAATGATTAGATTCAATTTAATAATAAATGTTAGATTATTAGATTATGATGGGCTAATCCAAATTTATAAACTCAAAAACAAATCATTAATTGATTAATTAATTAATATTTAGTTTTTATTTTGAATTTAAAATTAGTCAATTAATAGATTTAGTGGAAACTAAATAAGAGATTTTATGTGTGATCTTGCGTATTATCATGAGTTGAGTGAATGCACACACACTAAGAGAAAAAAATGCATCAAAGCTTCTTTGAAAGAGAAACACAGAGCAAGAATTTTCTTCTTTCCCTTTCACTCTCTAAATTTTTGGTGCTTTCTATTAAGGATAACTGATGCTCGTGACCGTTATAACGTTTAGTTAGTTGAGTTAGAAAAACAAATCCGTTGCCATGTAGTTGTTATTTATATTCAGGATGGAGCCGCAATAATCAATATATCATTTAGTATCAAAACTCTTCATCGTTCTCTTGTCTGCTCTTTACATGGTATCAGAGCCTCAAGCATGGCTCTGAACCAAGATTGCTTCATAATCAAGATTCCTCTTCTACTTCCTTTTCTCTGTGATGGCGAAGACAAGTTTAACCGTAGAACATTCAATGACTACACTCAATTATAATCATCCCCTGTTTCTTCATCCTTCAAACACACCAGGCATCATTCTTGTTTCACAAATTCTCACTGGAGTCGACAATTATCCAGTTTGGAGTTGAGCCATGAGGATAGCTTTATTGGCTAAGAACAAGCTTGGTTTCATCGACGAGTCATGCGTGAAAGACACAAAAGACCCAGTCTTATCAGCACAGTGGGAAAGATGTAATGCTGTAGTTTTGTCATGGATTCTCAATTCTGTCACCAAAGAATTATTCTCAGGGATAGTCTATTCCTCTTATGCTCATCTCGTTTGGGAAGATTTACGTGAAAGATTCGATAAAGTCAATGGTTCTCGGATTTTATTTCTTCATCGGGAAATTAATTCTCTCACTCAAGGACACCTCTCAGTCTCTAGTTATTACAACAAATTAAAGGAACTATGGGATGAATACGCAACCTTAGTACCCCTCCCAACCTGCAAATGTCACACAGCTAAGTCTTATGTTGATTAAATTCAGCAACAGAAATTGCTTCCATTTCTTGTTAGTTTGAATGAAGTTTATCATCAAGCTCGAAGTCAAATTCTTCTGATGAACCTGTTACCATCTATTAATCAAGCTTATTCTCTCATCCTACAAGATGAATCACAAAGACAGCTCACTGGAGGCATTCAAAACTTGACAACTGATACAACACTTTTTTCAAGATCCATTGTACCTGATAAATCTTCCAGGCCTAAGTTTCAAGGTGAATGTAATCACTGCCACAAGAAAGGCCACAAGAAGGAAAACTGTTACCGATTGATTGGATTTCCTCCTGACTTCAAATTTACCAAGTCTAAGAAGACAGTTGAAGCACAAGCTCATAATGTTACTAATGAAGCATCAGAGTCTCCCATTACTTCTTCAATTTCTTCGTTTACCACTGAACAATATCAACAGATCTTGCAACTTCTAAAAAAGGAACACCCAGAGATGGCTGTCAATACTGCAAGTATCATTGCTTGTAATACTAAAACTTCTACTAACACGTGGATCCTGGACACAGGTGCCACAAATCATATGGTAGCCAACATTCAAGGTCTTAATACCTTCTTTCCTTGCTTTTCTCCAAACCATTTTGTTTCTTTACCTAATGGTCAGAAAGTTCTAGTCTCGCACAAAGGAACATTTCCTTTTTCTTCTCATATTCAATTACAAGATGTTCTGTACATCCCTCAATTCTATTTCAATTTAATTTCTATACCAAAACTCACTCGAGATCACCATTGCTTTATGGTTTTCTATCCGGATTTCTGTTTCTTTCAGGATCTTTGGAGTGGAATGGTCAAGGGGATTGGTAGGATGCATAATGGCCTATATTTTTTCCAACCAACTGCAGCAACCACAGACAAATGCCTCGCCACCACTCTCCTGTCTTGTACTGTTACTTTTGATTCTAATGTATCAAACAAGCTTGATAGTTTTCCATTATGGCATAAGCGATTTGCTCATGTATCATGCTCAACCTTACAACATGTTCCATCAATAAAAGATCATATTTCTCTCAATCCTTCTAAGCAAACTTTTACATGTTCTGTATGCCCACAAGCCAAACAAACTCGGCTACCTTTTCCAGATAGTCAAAGCAAAACTGATCATCCTTTTCAATTACTTCACATGGATATTTGGGGTCCATATCATACTCCCACTTATCAGGGTTGAAAATATTTTCTTACTATTATGGATGATTACTCACGAGCGACCTGGGTATTTTTAATGAAAACTAAAACTGAAACCACTACTCACATTCAATCCTTCATTTCCTATATTCAAAATCAATTTGTTGTCACTCCTCGCAAAGTTAGATCAGACAATGGGCTTGAATTTTTCACTTAGCAGCTGAATCTTCTTTTTAGTAGACTAGGCATCATCCATGAAAGTTCTTGCCCATATACACCTCAACAAAATGGCATTGTAGAGAGAAAACACAAATGTTTACTTGAAATGGCCAGAGCCCTCCTCTTTCAATCACATCTTCCCATTTGTTTCTGGGGAGACAACATCAGAACTGCAGCCTACATTATTAATCAGACTCCATCATCTATCTTGAATTACAAAACACCCTATGAACTCATATATAACAAACCTCCAAACATTCATCATCTTCGTGTATTTGGTTGTTTAGCATATGCTACAACTTTAACCCATAAAGACAAATTTGCTCCTAGAGCTCACCCTTGTATATTCATTGGTTATTTCACAACACAAAAGGGATATATCCTCTACAACCTTATCTCTCACTCTATCCGGGTTCATAAGGATGTGACCTTTCTTGAACATAAATTTCTTTTCCGTGACAACAATTCAACCTCCATTGATAAACCTTCATCTCCCACATCATTTCCTCATGACCTTGACATATTTCACAACTCATCTCCTGTCTGTAACTACAATCCCAACCCTGTTCATTCTCCAACTCACCCAGATCCTTTTCATGCCTCCTCACCTAGTTCTAACATTACACTGTTAACCTCAACATCACCAGATTCTTTGCCAACTACATCTGCAGAGCCTCAACCCTCTCCACCAGCAGATCAGATTATAGCTCAAAGTCACAAACATTCTACTAGAATTGTCAAACCCCCCACGTGGAGTAAAGACTATATCTGTCCTACTATCTTCAAGCCATCCACTTCCAACGGTTCTACTCCTATCTCACAAGGTACTTCTCTTTCTTCTCCGTATCCCATTTCTAATTACCTTTTTTATCACCATTTATCTTCTCCTTATCAATGTTTTATTACTACTTCAACTTCTCTGGTAGAACCTAAATCATTTCAAGAAGTAATGCATCATTCACAGTGGATTACAGCCATGAAATCAGAAATTCTGGCACTCGAAACCAATAAAACATGGGAGCTTGTTCCTTTACCTGCTGGAAAACAACCCATTGGTTGCAAATGGGTGTATAAGATCAAATATAATTCCGATGGTACAGTTGAAAGATATAAGGCAAGGTTGGTGGCTAAGGGATACAGTCAACGAGCTGGGATAGATTACCATGACACTTTCTCTCCTGTCGTTAAAATGGTGACTGTGAGAGTTGTTATTGCGCTTGCTTCCATTAACCGTTGGCCACTCTTTCATATGGATGTTAATAATGCCTTCTTGCAAGGTGATCTCCATGAAGAAGTGTACATGACCTTACCACAAGGATTTGACAGCCAGGGGGAGAAGGTAGTATGTCGGCTACACAAATCACTTTATGGGCTCAAACAGGCTTCAAGGCAGTAGAATTCAAAATTATGTCTAGTTCTTATCTCAACAGGATTTGTATAAAGCAAACATGATTATTCCTTATTCACAAGAAGAAAGGAAGATGCTCTTGTAATTCTTCTGGTCTATGTAAATGATTTATTAACACTGGGAATAAAGCAGAAGTAATACAAGAGACAAAACAATTGTTACATGATCACTTCAAAATTAAAGACTTGGGGGAGTTGAGATACTTCCTTGGAATTGAGATAGCAAGATCCAAAGAAGGCATTGTCATGAATCAGAGAAAATATGCTTTCGATTTAATTTCTGAGGTGGGGTTGACTAATTCGAAACCAGGGGGAGTTCCCTTGGATCAAAATATCATACTGACAACATTTGAAGCAAACTCTGATATGGCTCGAAATGATCATGATCATCATGATCCCTTGATTGCAGAGCCAAGTGTATTCCAAAGACTCATTGGAAAATTAATCTACCTAACTATGACCAGGCCAGATATTAGCTATTCAGTTCAGACATTAAGTTAGTTCATGCATGCTCCCAAAAGGTCTCACATGGATGCAGCACTTAAAATTGTGAAGTATCTTAAGCAAAGTCCAACCTTAGGATTGTTGATGTCTTCCTCTAGTAAGATTGAGCTCGAGTGCTACTGTGATTCTGATTGGGCAGCTTGTCCAACTACCAGAAAATCAGTAAGTGGGTTCATTGTAAAGCTGGGAGAATCATTAATTTCTTGGAAATCTAAGAAACAAAACACAATAGCAAGATCATCAGCAGAAGCTGAATACCGGGTAATGTGTTCGGCAGTTTCTGAGCTAATATGGTTGATAGGATTGTTCAAAGATTTAAAGGTGAAAGGATTAGAGCCAGTAATACTTAGATGCGATAATAAAGCTACAATATACATAGCAGCTAATCCGATCTTCCATGAGAGAACAAAGAATATTGAGATTGATTGTCATTTTGTGAGAGAAAAAATACAAGCAGGATTAATTGTTACTCAACATGTCAGAACGAAGAGCAGGTGGCAGATATATTGACGAAGGCTTTAAGCAAGCACCAACATCATTATCTGTTATCCAAGTTGGGTCTTGTGAATATTTTCAGCCCCAACTTGAGGGGGAGTATTAAAGATAACTGAGGCTCGTGACCGTTATAACGTTTAGTTAGTTAGTTGAGTCAGAAAAACAAATCCGTTGCCATGTAGTTGTTATTTATATTCGGGATGGAGCCGCAATAATCAATATATCATTTAGTATCAAAACTCTTCACCGTTCTCTTGTCTGCTCTTTACACTTTCTGTTATGAAACTGTAATTATAATTCGAGTAGTGATTGTGACCTATTGTGTGGAGTAATTTTTTAAAAAATCTACTGCTGCAAATGGGTAACTCAGACCATCTCTTTAAAATTTTTATCTGTAAATACATAATGAAACTTTTTGCTGGTTTTCTTATGCTTAATTTGATCATAAAATCATAACTATATATTGGGAGACAAAAGAATATATATATATATATATATTGCATTGTTATGGTTAAGAATTATTCGTTTTGATAACGAATAAAGATTATTTTGTTTCTTAACGTACGTAAACTAAAATAACTGTCTCATCACACATGCCTATTAAATTCTACGTATCAAAGTGCTGGATACAAATGACTGAGTAATCGTGTTCAGTGGCTATGAGCAAATTAATGGAGGTTAGGCTTTGCTTCCAGATTGTCATGGCTAGCTGGCTGTGCTTGCTTCAAAAATCATAATCTCACTTTTATGGTATGTTAGGATGGTGATAGTACAAAGAAAAAGAACGAAAGAAAATATTTTATTTGGAAAAATAATGTTTTATGAAGAACTTTCAATTAACTTTCTAAAATCCCTTACAATTCTCCTTCTTTTAAGTTTATTCAATTGAAGATTTCGGAAACAAAAAATCTCCAAACCAATATCACAAAAATTATCAGTCAATCATAACTCACTTGTTTCGCTTTCATTATATTTATATTTCTTTCCCTTTGTTAATTCCAACTCTCAAGCATACCCTTTAAGCAAATTCTAAAACCGCGCAGTATAACAAGCCTTTTACAAATATAACCATGAATTGCAATGTTGTGCAATAGCAATTGTTTAGTTTAAACAACTGTGATATACAGGTAATTACCACTCCGTGATCAGTTCTAGTTTGATTAATTATCTTCACTCTCTTAAAAAAACTGTTAAGTAAATTTAGTTTATGATACTTATGTGTGTGTATGTGTGTGTGTGTGTGTGTGTGTGTGTTTCAATCCCTTTGAAACACTTCTTTTGGTTCTCTCTAATACAGTCTCAGTTTTCTGGAAGCTAAACAAAAATGGTCTAATTAAATACTCTCTTTCGCTGGCACACACCTTGTATATACCACGAAGGAAGAAAGTTCCATTTACTGGTCTCTGCCAGATATTTCTCTCTGTGCAAAGGATGGCTTTCCTTATCTTGAATAAATTAATAATTTAGTCAGGAAAGAATTACTTTTCTTTTAATTTAATTTTTCAAATATTTTTTCTTAATTAAGTGGTCTTTTCATTATTAATGATGTTTTGCAAAAGTGATGTTAATTTTTCCAATCACTTAAAAATTTATTTATAAAATATTCCAATATAAAATTTTTATGTTTAATATATATGCTATAACTAACTCGATGTTAAGTGATTAATTAAGTGTTTGTATATGTTTAAAGATAATATTTGTTGCTAAGAGAGGAAACTATGTCAAAGCTTCATAAAGTACCTTCGACTTAGGCAATTGATACGCTTAAAATGATTTATTTAAATCTAAAATATCATAATAAATTGAATTATGTATTTTATTATGGGAGTTTTACAAACATAAAAGTCTTACAAGTTTTGGCCAAATCTACTCTATCAAGATTCAAAGAATTTAAGAATTATAATTTATTAAGCTATATACAAATAAATTAATATAATAAATTACTCTAAATAATGTAGCTCGAAGTAGCTCTACACAGCAAGGCCACTAGCTTTGGATTTTATTATTGGCTTACCTTTTAAAATAATATAAATATAAACTTTTTCACAAGCGAAGAGGGAGAGTGACTTCAAATTTATCTTAATACTCCTATTTCATAATTGTTTTTCGTCATTTGATGGTTTCCTCTATTTATGTCGTGATCTCGAAATTGAAACAATATTATATATAACCCTAAGTCATAGCATAGAAATTAAAAAAATAAAGGAGAAAAGGAATAATCCCTGAAAATAGTTTTTTTTTAATTTTGAGAGACTAATGAAAAAACAACCTCTAAAAAATATTTTTCCCCAATTGAAAGAATATTAAAGACAATATTATCTTTAAAATGTAATTCATTCTTTTCTTTCTTTTATTATCTTATCTCCTGAACCAAATAATTAAGTTAACACACAAATTGGTTGAAGAACATTCTTATCATATTTCTAAAAAAGATTAAATTAGTGTGATAGATATATCGTTCCCATTTACATCTTAATATTAAACATTCAAATAAGAAGAAAATAAATGTATTAAATTTTCTCTACTTTTCATGTTGTGTCTCTTTTCCCATTTAGCTTCTAAACATTTTCTTTGGGGAAGATAATTACAAACAACATTTAGCTACCGTCAGTTATTTTTATGTTAAAAGGGAAACTCAAATTCTTCAAGGCCGGTTGTTTTAGTTAGAGAATGGCATTCCGAAGTGTAAATTTTGATTATGGGCTTGGGCCATTATGTGACATATAATTTGGTCTAAATTAAGTTGGACTTACATTAATACCAAAGCCCAATATCTAAAAGTATTGGACCTTGACCTATGAAGAAGTGTTCTTCATTTTAGGCCAAAACCTTCGGCTTAGGTTAAGTTTTTATTTCATTATACTCATAATAATAGCATCACATCTTAATAAAACTTCCACAAGACTTAACCCTCAGAGAAAGATTGAGAAGTATGTTATTTCTGCACGTATGTTAACTATCTTGCATCCTTTTATAGCTGCTTTCTACTGAATTGTAGTTTTTCCTTTTAGGTTTCAGAGCAGTATGAGAGAGATGCGATGCCTCTTATTTTGGTTCTTGTTCATTGCTAACCTCAGGAGTGCATGCTTGTTCTGTTTATGTTTTCTGTTTGGTGTGCTTGCCTTTTGTCTACTTCGCGTCTATTGTACTTTCTCCGTTCATGTTTACATGACTAGAAGTTTAAAAAAGAAAAAAAAAAAAAAGGACAACATCAAAATTAGGGACGAATGTAGACATGATACGATAATTATCATTCTCGAACACATAGTTAGTAGGTAAAATTTTTTTTATCTTCATTGAATTTTTCAATTCTTGGACCCAGGCTCAAAACCATTAATCTGAAAATTTTTAAAAATGAACGAAATTTTTTAAGTTGAAATTCATTCGCATAAAATCTTTTTTATATAAAATCACAATAAAATAATAAAATGTTTTTAGATAATCATTAATATAATTCAAAACCATTAGAATACTATTTGAATGGTTTTTTTTAATTTTCTAATAATATATTAGATTGATTAATATATAAATATATGTATAAGTATAAATAAATGAATATATATACGCTGAAAGGTTTGGGTGAATATTATACTACCCAAACTCTGACTCAAACTCTTAAAATATTCATAAAATTTTCATACTCAAATCTAAAAAAATAAATTTTGCAGAGCTCCTATATAGGATGTAATTGTTTTGTTCATCCCTAATCAAAATAATGGCTAAAAATTCTACCCTACTAACGAATGGGGGATGTCATATTATTTAGTTTGCTGATCATGTGCCTCTTTTATAACGCTTCAGAAGTCAGTACAAAATACGCATAATAATAATAATAATAATAATAATAATAATAATAATAATAATAATAATTTCTTATTATTTAATGCTGATCATAATTAATTACACATTCATACATTAAAGGGGGAAAATGAAAAAAAAAAAGATTGACAGAAAGGAGGAATCTCTCAAAATATAAATTCATGCGTTGTGTTCACTTTTTTTATTTCCATTTTATATATTATTTCAATAAATTGAATTACATAAAATTTATATTTATAATTAAAATATATATTTAATTTTGTGAATTTATATTATAAAAATTTTAAAAACTTTTGTTTGGTTTGATTAGCTATAAAGTAAACACTTTATTTAATTTATATAATGCTATTATATTCTTATTATTTTTATTTTATCTCAAATTATTATTTTAATTATCAAATCATCTTTTTTTAAAGTAAAAGTACAAAAGTCATTTCATATTCCACCTTTTTACATTTTATATTTTTTCTCATTTACATTACTCAACCAAACATATAATATATATATATATATATATTTAATTTATATAATGTCTATTATATTCTTATTATTTTTATTTTATTTTAAATTATTATTTTAACTATCAAATCATTTTTTTAAATAAAGGTACAAAAGTCATTTTATATTTCACCTTTTTATATTTTATATTTTTTTTCCATTTACATCATTCAACCAAACACTATATATATATATATATATATAATCTTTTACTTTTAAGGAAATACATTTTATTCCTATAAATTATAATCAAATTATAAAATTAGTACATAAATTTTAAAACATAATAAAATGATCCTTTAAGGATTAAAAATGTAAAAAGTACCTCATAAAAATAGTATTTAGTGTTTAGTATTTAGGAAATATTTTGTTATATTTTTAGAATTTATGAGAATATTTTATTGCAATTTAAAGTTTCTAATTGTGTAATCAAATCATAGTTCATGGAAGTAAAATTAATGTTCTCCTAATTTTTTAAGAGATTAACCCAGTAAAAAGCAACCTCATTCATATATGGATTAAATTTTTTTTTTCATGGATCTCACTATAAAAAAAAAATTTATGTATCTATTTCTAATTGATTTATTTTTCAAATTAGGCAAACAAAAAGAAAAATGATATAAGACAAGTTCAAGTTAATAGAAATGGCTGTTAATTATACCATTTTTTCACTAAAGAAATGAGTTCTCTTTCTTTCTCTCTCCCCCTCTCCCTCTCTCTCAGAAGAAATGAGACTATATACATGTTATGTGTATATATGTATATATATCATAATAAATTCATACCATTGGCTAAAAAAGATTTTAATACCATATCTAGTTATTTACATCTTTTTTATTCATAATATATTAGAAAATAATACATATTTTTATTTTTATATTAAACTAATATACTAAAATGTGTTAAAAAGAGGTGAGAAAAGGTAATGTAAAAATATCCTCTATATAAAAAAAATTATACTAATCTTTGTTAAAATTTAACAAAGTTATACTTAATAAAAATTTTATTTCAACACTATCACTTGGTCCTCTTAACAGTTTATATATTTTGCAAAAATCTATCATTTAATTTTTTGAAATATATGTATATATTTTTTCAAAAATCTAATTATTTTTATTATCATATTAAAATAAAGCTAAAATTTTATATTAAAAATTAAAATCAATTTAATTTTTTACGGTTATAAAATAATATAATTATAATTTAGGTTGTGTAAAAAAATTAATTTTTTGACAAAATAAATTATAAAAGAATTATAATATATAAATGTTGGAATCAATAATCAACTATCCTTTGCTTTATACTTTGTGAAGGTAGAATGATAGGCAAGAAACCCGCCACGTGTAATTCTTCGCTTTTTCTTTTTTTGTGAAAAAGCTAGCTACTCTCGTTGTCACATCATTCAACACTGCAGTCGTAATCATAATTCACAAATAATGGCTACAATCCCATACGAGTAAATTGCTTCAATAAAATATTGAGCAAAATTCATTTTTTGAGTATTTTATTTAATTTTTTTTATCAAAAGAGAATGATATACCATATGAAATTAAAAATAAATGTCTTAAAAATATCTTAAAACGCTTAACCTTGTTGAGTTCAAAAGTAATCTTAAGCAATTTAAAATTTTTAATTTTCAAATTTTTTTAAATTACTCCCTTTTCGTTAGTAAATTATCCACTAGATTTTTATTTACTAAAAAAATATGAAATCTTTTAATGTCTGACTTATGTTTCTATTAATATCCCAACATTTTATTGCTTACAATTCTTGAATAAGTTGGAGAAATTTTTCATTTTTATTTACACACTATAAATATCAAGTGAAAACCCTATTGCATAGGAACTACTCGTATACGATTTTAATTTTTGCATATTTCCTATTACGGATGATATTGGAAGTGAGAAGAAATAACAAGTGAAAGATTCACAAAGCATGCTTATATGTCAAGACTCTAATATTCGAAGATTTGTTTGCAATAAAAAGATTAAAAAAAAGATTTTATTTTTGGCTGATTCAACACCTAGCACAACAATTAGAAGCCATTTCTAGTTACTTTTTAAGGAAAATTATCTTTACCAAAAAGTTGAAGAAAAATCCGCAGTTTTTTTTTTTCAATTTGTTGTTTTAGCAATTGAAAGGTATCATAATTGTGCTGGCCATTTGAGATATTTTAAAGAGTAAAATATACTAATTTCTGATTACGACTGATATGATTCGTATTTGAATATTACATCCAACTCTTTTCTAATTTATTTTTAATCAATAGAATTAGCTCTCTATTCATTATATGCTTTCTCTAAAAATAAAATTATTTGATTGTCTTTATTGTTTTATTAAAAATAAAATTATAGTTTCATATTATGTAAAGAATTTAATTTTTTTAACTGAAAATAAATTAAAATTTTTTTAAATATATATCAGGATATCAAAAAAAATTAAGTATAATTTTTTAAATAATAAAAATATTAAATATAATTTAATCAAAATTCCAAAAGAAAAAACTAATGCGATTCACTCAATATATTAAATGATGCGGCATCAACATGATATATAATTGCCACCCTCACAGTCAGACAGTGAAATATGGTTATAAGTGTTGGATATCTAGCCTATAATCAGATAGAGGATATAGATTGTGTTGCTTTCTAGTGTATGATTGTGATCATGAATTGTATGTCTTTCACATACCTAGATTTTGTTGCATACAATAATCTTATGATTGATATATGATATCTTGTTAGGCAATTTATTTTTTTAGTTTAAGTTTAAAATTAACTTAGTTAAAAATAAAATTATAATTTCATATTGTGCACAGAATTGATTTTTAAACAACAAATAAATTTGGAAGTCCTTTTTTAAATATAATATATCAAAATATCAATAAAAGAGTTATGTATAACTTTTAAAATAACAAAAAATATATTAAATATAATTTAATGAAACTTCAACATTAACATAATCTACTTAATATTATATGATGTGACATCAACATCATATAATTGCCACCCTCATAGTCAGACAGCGAAACATGGCAATAAGTGTTGGATATCTAGCCTATAATCATGGGGCATATAGTTTTAATTTAAGTCTTGTTTCTAGATTATGATTGTCTTCATGAATTCTATGTCTTTCACATACCTAGATTTTGTTGCATGTAATAATCTCATGATTGATACACGATATTTTTTTATGCAATTTATTTGTTTTTTAGTTAAATTTTTTTTACAATAAAAGTATTTTTGAATAGTTTATGTTCTAATTGAGACTAAATTTTTATTTAAACAATATTATAGATGCGTACACTCTCTATATTGATTGGATATATTTAGGAAAATAAATTTTTTTAGTTGTTGAGCTTAAAATTTAAATTTGATTAGTTGAGAAAGACCACACATCTATTTAACTATTAAGTTAATTCTCCAGATTACACTAAATCTAGTTGTAGTTTTATAAAATAAGCTTATTTACAGTAATGCAAGTTCTTGGATGATTCTTTTTGCATCAATTTTTAAATTTTGAAGTAGAATATATGGTTCGATTGTTTTAATTTTGAGCGTTTTGTAGAAAGAAAATTATTAGATTCAATGGAATAGTAAATATATAATGAAACTTTTTGTTGATTTTCTTATGTTAATTTGATCATAAAATCATAACTATATATTTGGAGATGAAGGATATATATATATATATATATTCTTTTATTATTTTAGGAATTGTTTGGGTAAGAATTATACATTTTGTAATGTATATAGATTATTATGTTTCTTAACGTAAGTAAACTAAAAAAAAAAATAGCCTCATCATAGATGCCTATCAAATTCTGCATACCACAGTGCTAGATACAAATGATTGAGTTGAGTAATCATGTTGTTCACGCTAATAGATCCTCTCTTGTTTGAAAAAATATGCTGAAAATAGAAAGAAATATAGGGTGGGAATAAGGTGAGTCTCACATTTCATGTCTTTTTCTTTTTCTCATAATGTTCTTTCCTCAACGAGAATCTTGATTCGTGATTCGTTGGCTATATGAGCAAATTAATGAGCTTAGGGTTATTTTGCTTCCACATAGTATTTCATGGCTTTAGCTGTGTTTTCTTTTATAAAAAAAAAATCAAAATCTCTCATTTTTAATGGTATGTTTGGACGGGGATAATAAAAGAAAAAAAGGAAAGGAAATATTAAATTTTTTGTTTGGTAATTATTAATAAGGAAGAAATAATATTTAATGAAAAATTTTCAACTAATCTTCTAAAATCTTTCAAAATTCTTTTCCTTAGGTTTACGCAATTTGGATATTTTGAAGGAAAAAATTTTTCTAAGTAGAAAAATTATATATCATTTTACCATATCTTTTTCTTTACTTTCTTTGCTTTCATTTTATTTAAATTTCTTTTTCTTTCTCTCCACTAATTTCAACTCTCACACGTACCCTTTAAGCAGATTCTAAACTGCAGTATAACAAGTCTTTCACAAATATATCCATGCATTGCAATGTTGAGCAATTGTTTAGCTTAAACAACTGTGATATGCAGATTGGTCATTATCACTGCATAATCAGTTCTAGTTTGATTAATTATCTTCACTCTCTCCAAAAAGTTTCAAGTAAATTTGGTTTATATATATATATATATATAGAGAGAGAGAGAGAGAGAGAGAGAGTGGTCTCAGTATTCTGGTAGCTAAAAGAATAAAAATGGTAGAATAAAGACTATCTTTCACTGGCACATGCCTTGTAAATGCAAAGAAGGAAAAATCTCCATTTACTGGTCTCTGTGAGATATTTCTTTCAGTGCATAGGATGATGGTTGTTCTTACCTTAATTCGTTGAGCAAATTAATGATTTAGTATTTAAAAGGTTTTTTTTAATTTAGTGTTTTAAATATTTTTCTCCAATTAAAATGATTTGCTAGACAAAATCATGCACATTTAACAAATTTGTTGACGTAGCATTAATGAGATCTTATGCGACTATTAATTTATAATTTAAATTTTCTCAAGTGTCATTTTCTCCCAAAACGGTGTCCTTTTCCTAAATTTGCAAAAAATGTACTAAATGCATGCTTGGACCATGGGCAAACTATGCCATTTTAGGAAAAAAATGATATCTAGACAAGTCAAAATTATGTTATATCAGTAACTTTGTTAAGTGTTGTTTATGATTGTATTTGATGGAGAAATTATTTTGATTAAAAAAATATTTTAAAAAACTAAATTAATAAGAGAGTGAACTTTTGAAAACTAAATCATTTATTCACCCTCAATTGTTTTGTTCGCACAAAATTGTGGTTACATGGTTGTAGAACTTGGACTGTTCCTTATTTGTCTTCCTTCTGGGTATTGAGTTTTCTAACCTAACTTGCCTTTCCATTTTCTTCTTTTTATCTGGCATAAGATCTAAATTTTAATTCATGAGGCATATTAAAGTTTGGAGAAATTGTAAGAAAAGAAGGAAAAAATTATTTTTCATTATATAATTCTCATTATTGGAGGTAAAAAATGAAAAACCTTTTCCCTATTATATTGCACAATTGGTATAACTAACGTTTCGTAGCTGATCATTTTTTATTTTCCTTTCCAACTACTTAAAAATTTATTTATAAAATATTTCAGTGTGAGATATATAAAAAGTTTAAAATTTTTGTATTTGATATATATTATAACTAACTCTACCTATGATGAACTTTCATGTAAATTATTTTTCATAGTCGGTCCCAAGCCCGGAAAAAAGAGGAGGGTTGTGTTAGGCAGTCGACAACCAACGTAAAACTTTGTCGAATCTTTATGACATGGACAATCGATATATTAAACGTAAAGCTAGGTCGTTGCCTGTAAGTAACGCGCTGTATAGCTCAAGGAGCAAGAGCCGCTGCATCGACGCCTGGATGTAGTGAAAAATAAGCAAAGGTTCCCACATTTTCGTGAACGAATGTGGCTAAAGAAGTTAGTTCATGAGAGTAGGATTCGTTTTGGCACTTGGAATATAGGTACACTTACGGGTAAGTCTATGGAAATAGTAGATACTATGATTAGGAGGAGGATTAATTTTATGTGTTTACAAGAAACTAAATGGGTAGGAGAAAAAGCGAAAGAATTAGACACTTCAGGTTTTAAACTTTGGTATACTGGTAAGGCTAAATTTAGAAATGGAGTAGGTATAATTGTAGATAAGTTTTGGATGTAAAAAGGTTAGGAGATAGAATCATTGCATTAAAGTTTGTAGTAGAAAAGGAAATCTTTAATGTTATTAGTGCTTATGCACCACAAGTAAGGCTAGAAGAATATCACAAGGTAAAGTTTTGGGAGGATTTAGAATGTTTAGTTCAAGAAATACCATTCGGAGAAAAGATTCTTTTAGGAGGAGATTTAAATGGACATGTGGGAAGGGTATCTTCAGGGTACGAGGGTGTTCATGGAGGACATGGCATAGGGGAAGCAAATGCAGAGGGTAAAACTATTCTAGATTTCTCATTAGCATTCGATCTTATATTAGCTAACACTTGTTTTAGAAAGCGTGAGGAACACCTTATCACGTATAAAAGTGGAAGGGTATGTTCTCAAATTGATTTCTTTCTTATAAAGAAATCAGATAGAAAACTTTGTATAGATTGCAAAGTTATCCCTGGAGAGAGTTTAACTACTCGGCATAGAGTTTTGGTTATGGATGTAAGAGTTAAGAGGAGAATAAAAAACAAAGGCGAAGATAGGGTGTTAAGAACTAAGTGGTGGCAACTAAAGGGGGATAAAGAAAGGAATTTGCAGAGACGGATTGTGGAGGAAGGATCTTGGGAAATACAAGGAAGTGCTAATGATATGTGGAATGGAATGGCTAAAGAAATTAGGAAGATAGCAAGGGAAATATTAGGTGAATCAAAGGGTTTTGGACCTAGGGATAAAGAATCTTGGTGGTGAGATGCGAGTGTACAAAATAAGATTAAAGTTAAAAGAGAGTGTTACAAAGTGTGGTCATTATGTAAGAGTAATGAAAATTGGGAAAAATATAAAGTAGCAAGAAAAGACACTAAGAAGGCAGTGAGTGAAGCGAAAGCAAGGGCATTTGATGGATTATACCAATCTTTAGGTACTAAAGTTGGAGAAAGAAGTATTTATAAGCTAGCTAAAAGTAGGGAAAGAAAAACAAAAGATGTGGACCAAGTGAAATGCATCAAGGATGAAGAAGGGAAAGTGTTAGTAACGGAACAAGATATCAGAGAACGGTGGAAGGATTATTTTCATAGGCTTTTTAATGAAGGGCATGAGATTTTATTGCAATCGGATAGACTAGACATTAGAGAAGATGATCAAAATTATACTTTTTATCGTAGGATTCGTGAAGTAGAGGTAAAAGAAGCATTACAACGAATGGAGAATGGCAGAGCAGTTGGACCGGATAATATACCCATTGAGGTATGGAAGGGTTTAGGAGTGAAAGGCATAAGTTGGCTCACAAAGTTATTTAATGAAATTATGAGATCCAAAAGAATACTAGACGAGTGGAGGAAAAGTACTTTAATCCCTATTTATAAGAGTAAAGGGGACATTCAAAATTGTGCAAATTATAGAAGAATTAAACTCATGAGCCACACTATGAAATTATGGGAAAGAGTAATTGAGAGAAGGTTAAGGAAAGAGACTCAAGTGATAGAGAATCAATTTGGTTTTATGCCAGGAAGGTCAACTATGGAAGCAATATACTTGTTGTGAAGATTAATGGAGAGATATTGAGAGAATCAAAGAGATTTACACATGGTATTTATCGATTTAGAAAAAGCATATGATAGAGTGCCAAGAGAGGTTCTATGGAAGGCTTTGGAGAAAAAAGGAGTTCGTATAGCTTATATTCGAGCAATCCAAGACATGTATGATAAGGTTACAACTAGCGTAGTAACAAAAGGTGGACTTACGGAAGATTTTTCGATAACTGTTGGTTTACATCAAGGGTCAACTCTGAGCCTTTATCTTTTTACTTTAGTCTTGGATGTGCTTACTGAACATATCCAAGAGCCGGTGCCACAGTGCATGCTTTTTGCAGATGATATTGTCCTAGTAGGAGAATCGAGAGAGGAAATGAATGAGAAGTTAGAGAGGTGGAGACTAGCTTTGGAAGCTTATGGATTTCGTTTAAGTAGAAGTAAAACGGAGTATATGGAGTGTAAGTTTAGTAAGAAGCACACCATTTCTAGCGTAGAAGTAAAAATTGGAGAACATATCCTACCACAAGTCACACGATTTAAGTATCTTGGATCTATCATACAACATAACAGAGAAATAGAAGAAGATGTAAAGCATAGGATTCAAGCGGGGTGGATGAAATGGAGGAGTGCCTTGGGTGTTATTTGTGATAGAAGAGTACCACTCAAACTTAAGGATAAATTCTACCGTACAGTTATAAGACCTGCAATGTTGTATGGAACTGAGTGTTGGGCAATAAAAAGTCAACAAGAAAATAAGTTAAATGTTGCAGAGATGAGAATGTTGCATTGGATGAGTGGACACACTAGAAGAGATAGAATTAGAAATAAATGCATTAGAGAGAAGGTGGAAGTCGCTCCTATTGTGGAAAAGATGGTAGAATCGAGACTTAGATGGTTTGATCATGTGGGGAGGAGACCTATAGAAGCCCCAATTAGGAGAGTAGATGAGATGGAGAATAGTCCAATAACTAGAGGTAGAGGAAGACTAAGAAAAACTATAGGAGAAATTATTAAGAGAGATTTAGATTTAAATGGTTTATCTAAAAATATGATTTATGATAGATGTTTATGGCGTCGATTGATCCATGTAGCCAACCCCACTTAGTGGGAAAAGGCTTTGTTGTTGTTGTATATATATTATAACTGTAACATGATAATTAATTAATTAACTTTTCAAACATATATGTTTAAACATAATATTTGTAGTTAAGAGAGAAAGCTCTGTCAAAGGGTCATAAAGTACCGTCTACTTAGATAACTGATATGCTTGAAACGATTTATTTAAAAACATCATAATTAAGTGAATTATGTATTATATATAAACCAACAGTTATAACATAAGATATAAAAAATAAAGGAGAAAAGACAATAACAACAAAAAACATTTAAAATTTTTCATTTGAGAGAGTAATAAAATAATGAATCTTTTATAAATTCAACTGTGGAAAAAAATTTCCACAGTTGAAAAGCTATTAAAGACAAAATGATCTTACAAATGAAATTCATCCTCTTCGTTAATTTATTATCTTATCTCCTAAATAAATAAGTTAACATATAAATTAATTTGAAAACAACTCTTGTTGTATTATTTAAAACAAAAAACAAATGTGATATATATATATATATATATGAGTCCTATTTAAACCTTTATATTAAAAATTCAAATAAAAAGAAAATAAATGCATTAAATTCTCTCTAATTTTGATGTTGTGTCTCCTTTTATATTAAGCTTCCAAACATTTTCTTTAATTAATTAATTTAGTTCAATTATATCTATTAACTTGTTTCTTTTCTTTTCATTTAACCTATGAACTTTCAATTTGTACCATATTCATCTTTTAATTTTATTTTATGTTTTAAAATAATCCCTTAATATATTTTTTAGCGTTTCAAAATGATATTTTAACTTTTTAAATGTTTTAAAATGATCCTTGATATATATAACAAAAAATAGATAAATATGATATAAATTAAAAATTAAAAAATTAAATTAAAATATAAAAACAAGAAATCAAATCAAAATAAATTAATAACTAAAGGGATAGTTGGCTTAATCCTAATCATAAAAAATATATATAATCTTTTATTATTACTACTGTTTATAATATATTTATACATGAAATTTATTTTTTTCAAGTTTTGAACCACCATGCATCGTGTACGGAATACGAATATAGTTTTATAATCATACTATATATTGTTCTTATGTCAGAACAAAAGCAAATTAAGAGTCAATTCAAGAGGCAAGTTGATTACTTTGTTCGAGCATAATTTCAATATGAAGTTATTTTCTTGGAAGAAGATGGACATGCGGCTTTTACAACGGTCACGGAGCCCATCGAATGGAAAGTGACCTCTAAAACGACATCATCCACCAAACCCGGTCCATCACTGGGCCCACCCATACTTAAGAGATCCGAAGCCCGATTTGCCAACCAATCACGATTCAATATTAGATAGACCACGCTCAGCCACTACTTTAGATATGCAACCTTCCCACGTGTCAACGAAGCGGCCCACAAAACCCTTCAACAATCCACGTGACGTCACGTGCGATGGACCCCACACAACCCAATCTCCTCTGTCTCCCACACTCTCGCCCACCCTCTGGAAACTCCGTTGCCGTTTTACCATGTGGACTCTGAAGAAGGAAGAGGAAGAAGAAGAATAAACTGAAAGAGCTTCGCTTCTTTTTCTCTTTCGTTGCATGCGTCTCTGTTATTCCTTTCTGCAACGTCTCTGCATGCCGCTGTTCTTTCGGCCCGATTGGATGGTGGTGTTGGGCTGTTTTTCTCTGTGATTTTTCTTCGGAAATCGGCGATGAGTGAGCTGACTCACTGGATTGTGTTTCATTCTGGTTTTCGCTTTGAAAATTGCTGTGGTGAGTATATAAGAAATGTTTGATTGGAACGACGAAGAGGTGAGTCAATTTTTCAATTTTTTCTTTTGGTGTTTTTTTGGGGGGGGGGTGTTTAAATTTAAGTTGATAATTTGTTGTCTATTTGGTGGCTTAATTACAAAGGATTGTAAGCACACGAAATTGAGGTGAATTCATTACTTGTGTTGCTGGGTTTTTTTCCCCTACTATTTTTGTTTTTTTTTTGGGGTAAAATGCTTATATATGTGGTGTTCTTTTCTATGATTTAAGGACCTCTTGCATCGTATCTTGAATGTGAAATATTTTGTGAATTGATATAAATATGTTATGCAAATTATGGGAGCTGTAACAAACGTCTGCTCTGTCACTGGTTTGTTGTGTCTTAGGCCTAACTCTGAACTAGGAGGGAAGAGAGGAATTTTGCTTTCTTTTCAATATGTTCAGATGTTTGCAGAATTATTTAGGCATATTAAAGAATGACAAAGTATTTAAAAGAAAGGGAGGAAGGCTTTTTTTTTTTTTTCTGGAAAATCCGAATGGTTGTACTATAAAGTTTTCAATAAATTAGGATTATAGTCGAAAGAGGTTGTCAGTTGTAGAATAACATGATTCACTGGTTTACTTAAATACATTACTGGTGCCCTTCAGTCTGCAGAAGTTCTGAACTTGTTTTAGAATATGCCAATGTGAATTATAGGTGAGGATAGTTTGCGTGCTGCAGGGGGATTTTTTTTTTTTTAAATCAGCTGCAAGCACATGAAGAGACAAGGAATGGATTGGAACCAATATGCTGTATTTTGGTAACTAATGTTCTGGTTTCAAGTTATTGTGGTAAATGGAGTTGTAGAGGGGGGTTGGGAATTGGGTTTTAATCAGATTCTGAGAGAAAGACTTATGTGATGGACCTAGACCACAAGGTGGAGACGGTATAGAGTTAAGGTTATGGCTGATGGCCTACAGGTATAGTTACAACCTACAACTAGAGGCCTCAGTATAAAATGTTACCTTAACCTGGTTGACAGTAGATGGAACAATATCATAATTTGTGGGGCCTATTTCCTAGAAAGGATTAGAAAAATCAAAACTGCATGGGAATGTATGGATACCTTTTGTAAAGGTGAGCTGTCTCTGATTCACAATCTTCTCTGGTTGCTTATGATATTAAGGAGGCATGGGTGTAGAGTGGAGTGAGTTACTGTATCTGGAGAAATATCAGGATGATTTGGTTTCTTCCTAAAGTAAACTTTACTATTGCTTCTTTTTAATCAACTTTGAGAGAAGTGGGTTGAAAAATATGGATGTGAAAAACCACTAAAACACTCATTTTAAATTATTTTTTCACTAATATAATGATTTTGTTGTTTTCCCCTTCAAGTTGCTTAAGTTTTTGCTTTTGTTCTCAACTTTGAAATCCAGATTGATGGATTCACATAATTTTGCTTTTGTTTTCTGTCCTCTGTAGTCAATTTGGTAATAAAAGGCCTTGATATTGGACATAGCTTGGGGTGAAATTATTGCAGTTGTACTTAGTAGCCTTTTAGTGCTTGTACCTACATCTTGTTGCTATATTCATGGCTAAATTTTTTTCCTTGTGCCCAGTGAGCTTCGCTTTTGGTAGCCAAGGTTTCCTTGACTAATCCTTTTTTAATTGCATATTACCTTTTAATGATACATAGATTTGGAACTTTCATTATTTCTTAAGGGAGAAAATCATGGTTTATTGTTCAAGAGGATGGAGTGTGTCAAAAACCATTTCAATTCAAAAGTTTAAGCTGTTAAGTGAAGATTTATGAATAGTATTTAATTATAATTTCTAGCTCACCCTTTCACACAAAAGCCTTTTGGGCTTGATGTGTGGACAAAGCATAGTCTCATTATACCTTTTGCTAAAATGTAATTTTAATTAAAAGAATAGGGATTCGCAAGGATCAAACTCTTGGCCATTTGGTCATAGAGGCTGTGATACCCTGTTAAAAACCACTTTAACTCAAAAATTTAAACTGTGAAGTAAAGTTCTATGAATAGTTTTTTATTATAATTTCTAACAAGGTGGGAGGAGGATTTTTAAATTTTATGCAGGGGGTTACTTTTTTTTTTTTTAAATAACTTTCAGATTAGTTTCATTGCCCCAAGAGAAGTGAAAAAACATACAAGAATGGGTACAAAGAAGTAGGATTGAAGATAACAATTTGGAAATAGTTGAAAAGACTGAAAGATACTGCAAGGGCTGTAGATTATAGATTTAAAGAAGGTGCTAAGAAATATAGGAAAATTCTAGTGTTTGGACATGCGCTTATGTGTGCATCATTCTATATTTTATTGTTATATGAAAAATCAGAAGTGGGTGGTTTTAAATCTTAAAATAATAACCACTGACTTAGACTTCATATTTTTATTTTTTTGGCCAAATTACAACTTCATATTTTGAATTGTGAACCTTTGAGTGTGTCATGCAGTATGTCCTCATGTGCATGTCAATCCACTTTTTTTTAAAATATTTTTTATTTATAAATAAAGAGATAACTAAGTAGTTTTAAAACTTAAAATGACTACCCACGAACTACAATTTCCTATTTTTTAGATTAAGATTTTTAATGTCGAAGAGACCAAGATATTGAACTCTTGCTGGGTCAAAAATATTAGTGTGGATTCAATAATATGGATGTCTCTTTATGATTCTCAGCTAATGGTTATTCTAGTGGGGTTTCAATGGTGAAAATGACAAAAAAGATTGATGAGCTTTGCTTTAGTGATGTGTCTATTTTGGCTTTGAATTTCTTTCAGGAGGAATATTTTATCATTTGCTCATTGCTCATTGAAGTTTGGAAAGTTTGTTGTTTCATAGAAAGTTTCTTGTTTGTTGAGCTCATTATGGTTCAATTAAGCTTCTGTTCATTGGCTGAGCTTGTCATGTTGTTTGACACTGTTTTCCATTGACTGAACTCATCATTGTTTGATTGAGCTTTTGTTCAAATTACGCAAGTTTGGTTCCTTGAGCTCATCATGTTACAGATCATCGTGTTCTTTACAATTCATTCATTGATTTTGTTCTAAGTGGTTGTTCTTGAAGCTCATTAGAAGTTGTTAGTGGAGCTTCTAAAGTTACAATTTGTTCGTCTTCATTGAGCTTGTCAAGTTGCACCTTGACATTATTATTATGATTTGGTTTGTGAAAAGTTGAAAGTTTACATAAGCTTGAGATTGAGGGGGAGTGTTGAGTAATAGAAGAAGGCATTTAGTAATTCTTGATAGTGTATTGCGACTTAGAAGGTAGTAGCTTGTTGTGAACCCAATGTAAAAGGTTAAGTGTCATATGTATTTGCAGTATCAGTATAAACAGGAATAAGGGTCAGTGTTGTCTAAGTACTGCAGTCAACATTGCATCCTTACCTGTTTCTCCAGCTTTTCATCCTCTTCCTGTTTTGCTTAGCAGAAGGGCTGTTTATTTATAAGTTTTGATGTTGGCTGAACTAATTGATGCTTTAATTGGTAGATGAAAAACGTTTCAAACGAAGTTCATGTATATTAACTTGCACATGTACTCTGGAACTGTCTCAGCAAAAGACAAAGAAATGTAGACAATGTGAATTCAATTTTGCTGGTGTCTCCTAATACCATGTTGGCGTTAGTTAAAAGGTTTATGTTGACAGAAAATGGACTCAATTGAATTAATCTATACCAAGTTAATGCACTTTAGCATGTTGACCAAAAACAGGCACTTTATCATAATATATTTAATATTGCATCAGGACCTTTGATGAATACCTTTTCTTGATTTTTAGGTTCATGAAGGTTCACTTTCTAACTGTACATTTATTTCAGAAAAGCCATATGCTTATTTCTCTCTCTGCATCTTCTTAAAACAGAACTTGACCAGCTGGTTGAACTGAGAATAGGCCACCTTTAAGTGGATTGGCCAAACCTATAAAGTCTGAAGTGAACCAAGCAGTTAATAGGTTCCAGTCCAAGGCCTTTGAACTAATTGACGCAGTTCCTTCTAAAAGGATCACTCTTCTATTATCCCCCCCCCCCTCCAAAAAAAAAAAGTGATAATTTTTTTAATAAAATATTTTCTTCAAATATTCATAACGTTTATAAATCATAATGTTAAAAAAAGAATTATAAAAAACTATAGCTTAATTTATTTTTTGGAGAGCAAACTCTCTAAAGCATGCTTGGATACGCATGTTGCTTACCAAGTTCAACTAACCTTTATGTTTTAAGTTATGATTATGAACACCTCCATGCTGTTAGAGACATAGTAAAACTATTCATAATTCTGGAAATTATATTAGAGCCTTTATGACCAAGTGGTTAGAAGTTTGATCTTTGCCACCTCCATTCTTCATTATTAAATGGGATTTCAACACAAGGTACGTGGGCATATGCTTTGTCCATACTTAAAGCCCTAGGATCTTCATGAAGGGGAGGGGGTATTAGAGATTATGATAATACTGTTCATAAGCTTTTACTTAATAGCTTATGCTTTTAAGTTGAAGTGATCCTTGATACACCGACACTCCTCACCTATTTTGGTATTTGCTAGCTTAGAACCTTTTTCTCATATATATATATATATAGACACACACACACACACACAATCAATAAAAAATAAGGCTTCAATTTCTGTTCAGGAGAGTACTGCAGATATAAGAATCTGAACTCTTTTAATCTTACTTGTCATGAGATTTATAAGTGTAAGTGAGCAACAGTTTCTAGCTTATACTATGGAGCCCTGAGCCTATTGTAGTTTCAGTCTCTATGATATGACTTAAGTCATGAGTAGAACACATCCCAAGAGACTAGCTAGTTGGGTGGGAGAGCTTCAAGTCTTAAATACCATCTCAAGTCTAAATGGTTGCCCAATATGGGACGTACTATTGTACACTCCTTGGAAAGTTGGTATCCATGACAGCCTACTCTAGTTGCCCACTTTGTGCAGCTTTCACACTGGGGCTTCCTCAACCCCTTTAGGCACTAGTAGCCCTTATTAGCCCACTCCTTCCTAAGTCTACCCTTTTGCATCAACCGGTTCTCAGTTAAAGCACCAAATGACACTATTTAAGCCATGAGGAGGCACATACCAGGAGACTAGCTTGTTCCTCGAGGATTAAGTACCATCTTAGGTCTCAATGGTTGCCCAGTGCGAGACATATAACTCTAACTTGGAGTTATCAGTCACTATATATAATTTTACATGTCTTGATGTCATCAATCTTTGTCAGATTGAGATCACAATACGATATTTTTGTTGCCTTGTAGAATAGTGGACAGAAGTTACATTGATTCACTGCCGAATTTCAAAGGCAATGGAAGAATCTTATTGGAAGTTTTCTTGTGTGCAATGGATTAGCCAATGGGGAGAAAAAGGAAAACATAATTTGACAATTATTTCAAATTCAAGCAGCCAATTCACCTAAGATCATCTTAAATCAACCTAAGGATCCTGGCAATATATTAAGAACAATAGTGAGATAGTCCCACATAGTATTGCAGAAGATTGATATTTCTTCTCATATGAAGTGGACAAATTTATGACATCTGGTGTGGCTCAAGTCCAGCTTTGGCTTTGCTCCATTGGGCATAATTTAATCCAATTTCCATGTGACAGAGAACATATTTCCCCAAGAATCTAGGATACCAAATTGAAGGAACATGTTCTTAATTAGCTTCTAGGACTGTTTGACCTGTTTGTTACAGGATGTTAAGATCCAGTTCTCCCAAAAGTTTTAGTTGTTAGGCTACAGCCTGAGATAAGCTTTTAATTTCTCTAACACAGAAATCATGTGAGAACTGATTTCAGAGTTGCAATAAATTTTAGTGATGTGTAAGAATGTTACTACTACTGGATTTCAAAGCTTTTTCCCTTTCTTGATGACAATTTTCCTAATCTGTATTTATTATATGCTTTACAATGAATTGTTTTCAGCTAGCCAACATAATATGGGGTGAGGCTGCTGAGAGTGATGATCATATTGTGCCTTTCCTAGAGGCAAGTGAAGATCTTTGCAACAAGAAAGAATGGAATCAGGGAGCTGCTGGCATTACACTTGCTGAGCAGAAGAGACCAGAGGCTAAAATTGATTTTCAGGGCAGAAAGCTAGGAAGTAGTTCAAACCTTGATAACAGTAAAGGACTATCTCCCTCAGGATATGGCGTGCACTCATGGCCTGACTTGTCTTTATCTAGTGCAGCTAAAACTGATCAGGGTGCCCTGCAAACTGAAGTATCTAGAAGTTTAAGTGAAATTAGCAAACACAACTCATCAAGAGGTAGTAAATTTGCTAATTGCTGGAATTATGAGCAAACACTAAATAGTAGGGGTTTCTCTGTGTGTGTGTGTGTGTGTGTGTGTGTAGACATTTGTCTGCCTGTGTGTTCTGTGCGAGGCCTGATATCTGTATATGAAAACTAAAAAACATGTACGTTATGCAATTTTCTTTGGCTGTTTCTAATTGTATATATATTTGACAGAAGAGGCTGCTCAATCAGATAAAGATGCTGAAATTTATCAAAATGTACATGAGGGGAAAGAACAAGGAGATTTAATTGACTATGGCTGGGCTAATATAGGAAGTTTTGATGACCTTGGTCACATTTTCAGGTAAAGTAAAAAATCTGTATCATGAAACATGTGATATAAACATTGTCTTGATGTCATTCCAGTTGGGAAGTCTTTAAACATTTTTATGATTAGTTTTCACGAATCACTTTATTCTATTCACATGTTTCTAGAACTTGACTAAGAAGAGTAAAGGACCAAACTTGTCTGTTTCTCATCACAATTTTTGAGATATTGAAGGAGTAATGCTGCCTACACGACTGCTGCAGTCACACCTATATTCATGGCTCCATCTGAGTTAAAACGGAAAAAGTTTAACTAGGGTCACAAGGCACATTTGTGAATGCATTAATTGTATAGGTAACCCTATTTAAATTCAATGAGGAGGTCTTTAATGAAAAAGACTTCATTTGTTAGTTCTTCTTTTTTTTTTTTCAATTTAATTTTAGAATGCATTTCTTTTGTAGTATTGTTATATTTCCTTGGATTTCTCTGGATAGTCCATGTGATTGGAGGAAACCGAGTATCTTATTAATAGTAAATATTTGTTGACCCACATATTTCCTTATTGTTAACTGTTATGTATTTTATTGTATTTTATAATGGCATTAGTCTGACTCATTATTCTCACAAGTGATGGTTTTGCAGCAATGATGACCCTATTTTTAGCCATGTAAGTATTGATAATGGTGATGGGCTGTGGTCTTCAAAAGATGAGGGTAACAGCCCTGCACCCATATCCTTGGACACAAACCCAGCAAGTGGTTTGAGGAACAGATTTGAGCCTTCAGAAATTAAAGCAGAATGTGTTCAGTGTGATGATGATCAATCGTATGCCCTCTGTCATGAGAAAATCACTGGTCCTGCATCTCAAGACATACAAAATGCACATGAAATCACAGTTGATGTGGGATATGCTGGAGTTAGAAGAAAGCGTAGTGTAAAGGAGCAGCTGGTATGTTCAGTCAACTTGCAGTGTGCGCAATCAATATACTCCCTAGTTCTTTACTTATTAGCGGAGCAAAGAAATTACTTATTTCATTTTTCTTGCCACAGACAAATCATGATACGGGGGGAAGGACCACTTCTGTGATCTCTGGTTTAGCTTCTGAAAATGTTGCAACAATAAATGAACTTACTGATAAGGTATCTCGGATTGTTTTGGAACAGTATAATACCACTGTCTGATAATTGTTTCCTGTTTCCTGGTACAGACTGATGAACTCAATTAACATGATTTTAGTTATTCTTCGATAGACAACATAGTGGGTTTACATAAAATGAGATTTAGTAAGTTTGACTTGTGAACTCAAACTGTATAGTTGCAAGAGTTTATAGTATACACATTACTATATAGCTAATAAAAACTCATGTGACTTACTTCTTATCATAAAATAAATAAATACTAAGTGATATACCATAAAATTCATGTGGACCAGCTAGGAGAAGGTTGAGAGAACTACTAAAGAGAAGTAGGCCGAAGACTTTTGAGAGCTGTGTCAATATGTTAAATGACGTGGCCAAGGTGAGTAATTGCGAGAATGTCAAAGAGGCTGCTTATACGAAGCAAGTTGAAAATTTTACAAACTGTTTGTCTACTGAGGACTTGGTGAAAATGTTATTTGCTGAAGTTCTTGAATTGCAATTGTGCCACTGAGTGTATCACGATGCTTTGTATAAGTGTCCAGGTTTCCAAGGCTGTACATGTTTTTAGTTTATTATAATTGAGTTTTACTTGTAACCAGCAAAAGTGTGAATAATCTTCAGCTTAAAGGAGAGTATTAGGATAATTTAAATGTCTAACGGCGATACACAATGGAATAAAAAATTTGATAATTCAGTTACTAGCTTCACTTCTTATTAATTCCATGAGTATTTCTTCTTGTTACCCCTTATTTATATACACAGCGGTACAATAGGTAGTTAAGTAGTAACAACCATTAACCACTTCCTAACTCCCTTTCCCAACTAACGACTTACAACTACTTACAATCTCATCTAACATGCAGTCTCCCCCTGTAAGTAATCCTTGTCCTCAAGGATTGGTAGCATTCTTAATGGTGGGAAAGTCTGGGAATTGCTCTTGAATGACAGGTAGTGATTCCCATGTAGCATCTTCCTTGTTAGAGTGTTTCCGTTGGATAAGAACCTATATAAAGGGTAGATCCCCTCTCTTGACCACCTTCCTAGCTCTTATTGCTTCAAGATTCATGGAGAAGTACTCTTGGGCCTTCACTTCAGTTAACTTTGAACTTGCTGGAATATGATCCCATTTATGCCCTTTAAGCAGTGAAACATGAAATGAAACACATGGTGGGCTCTTGGGTTTTTTGGTAATGCCAATTTGTATGCTACCTTCCCCACCCTTTGAACCACTTTATATGGTCTATAGTACCTAGCAGCAAGCTTATGGAGGGAAGAGTTGTTAATGGTGTTCCTTTTGAAGAAGTAGAGCTTGACATAAACTAGGTCCCTTACTGTGAACTCCTTTTCTATTCTTCCCTTATTTGCCATTTGAGTCATGTGATTCTATGCCTTTTGTAAATGGTGTTTTAGCAGTTGAATTATGGTTTCCCTTTCTTGTGAGTTTCTGTTCACCAAGTCATTGAGTGAATCACTCGCTAAGTAAGGCATGTGTTGATGGGAGGACGCCATAGACAGCCTCAAATGTCATACTCATTGTAGAATGATATGAGGTATTGTACCAC
Organism: Erythrophleum ivorense; assembly: GCA_026724425.1. Classification (NCBI taxonomy): domain Eukaryota; kingdom Viridiplantae; phylum Streptophyta; class Magnoliopsida; order Fabales; family Fabaceae; genus Erythrophleum; species Erythrophleum ivorense. The sequence continues at coordinate 346,411 of JAIUCV010000238.1, read as the reverse complement.
AATTTGGCCAAGGAGAGCCATATTAGCCATTGTTTAAGATGGCCTTCTATCATACACCACAAGTAACACTCCAAACATTTGTTAAGTACCTCAATCTATCCATCTATTTGAGAATAGTAGGCCAATGAGTAAAGTAATTTCACCTTTTGTGGCTTGAATAACTCACTCCAAAATTTGCTACAAAAAATGGGGTCTTTGTTTGTGACTATGGTATGAGGAAAGCCATAGAGTTTAATTGCATTATCCATGAAATCTTGAGCTACCTCCATAGCTGTAAAAGGGTGTTGAAGGGCCATAAAATGGGTTGCTTTGTTCAAGCTGTCCATTACTACTGGAATGACCGATTCCCTCCAATGAAATCTATAGCCAAGTCAGTCTAAGTAGCTATTGGAATTGGGAGGGGTTGTAGTAGCTTTGGGATTGCTACGCTTTTTGGTTTGTACCTCTAGCAAGTTAGGCACTCCCTTATGAAGTTCCTCGCCTCTTTCTCCATACCCTTGCAGTAGAATGTTGATGACAACCTTTCGTAAGTAGGTGTCATTCTAGAATGACCTCCCATCGCATCATTATGAAAGTCTTGGAGCAATTCGTTCTTGAGGTCTAGGTCTTTCCTTACCATCAACCTCCCTTTCCTCTCAAAGGTGTTGTGGGCCCAAGAATACTTTGTAAGAGCTTGTAGGTCCTTGTTGGCGTTCAGTGCTTTCTTCATCTCCATGATTCAAGCTTGCCTTCCTTTCCTGTTTGGTCAATAGTTTCCTCATTTGCTTAGCTAGGATTCAACGTTTTATAGCTGCCATTTGTTTCCTTATTTTTCATAACTATGTATGGTGTTTCTCAGGGTTTTGTGTAGCTCTTCTTTACCCTATTATAAAGGTTTATGTTTTGCGGACATAGAAGAATAATGAGAATGAAAGATTCACAATTTCTTATTCTCTAAACTCTAAAAACATCTCTATGGTATTAGAGCTTCTTAGCTATCTTTCACCATAATCAAGATTGGCTTTGTCCTAACTACTGATGGACAAGAAGGACTTAGTAGTTTGACTCAGACTAGTAGCTTGTCTTCTCCACACATGTACGCTGCAATTCCTTCTCTCAACCATGTCCCTCTTGATTCATCTTCTTTGTTGATCATCACTCTATATCGCTTACATGGCCAAAATTATCTTTAATGGTTTTCAAGCATTATGTTGTTCATCAAAGGCAAAGGTGAGATCGCCTACCTTATTGGAGTTGCTAAACCTTCCGACCTTGATGATCCTAAGTACCTAATATAGGAAGCCAAAAATAGCATGGTGGAATCTTGGTTGGTCAATTTTATGACAAATGAGGAGGTTGGGAGAGAATTTCATGCTATAACAAACAGCCCTTAAGGTGTGGGAGGCAACCAACGAAACTTATTCTTCTATTAAAAATAGGGCTATAACTGCTGAAATTAAAGGATTCCTCCATGACTTCAGGCAAGGGGAGTTACCTGTTGCTCAATATTTCAATGTGCTTGTTCGCTATTAGCAAAAAATATGATTTATTTGAGACTCACCAATGGTCTTGTGCTACTAATGGTACCAATTACACCCAACTCCATGAAGGAAAAAGGGTCTACAAGTTTCTTTTAGGACTCAACTCGAGTTTTAAAGAAATAAGGGGGGCAAGTCATGAGCCTAGATCCTTTATTTCTAAGAGGTGTTTTTTGAAGTCAAGAGGGAGATGAGTAGGAAAAGATTAACTATTGGCCTTTAAATCCCCTCTATTGCTTCTGAATCTTTTGTTATGGTTGTGAAAAGATCTCAATTGGGTGATTAGAAGCCACAAAACCAAGGAAGGCCTTGGTGCAACTTTTGCAAGAAATTGGGACATACTAAGGGTGGGTGCTGGAAGTTACATGGAAAACCAACCAACTTTAAAGCTAAACAAAGGCAAGAAACTCATGGTTTTGCAATAAGTAGTGAAGAGAAGCCACAATCCAAAGCCAATGTGTTTAGCTAGGAACAAATTCAGGTGTTGAAAAAGATGTTTGGCAATTTTAGTGTTTATCTGACAAAGTTTGTGTGTAGGTGTGGTTGCTCAATAAGGTAATTCCTTTGCTACCCTAGGCTCCAAGGTTCAAAAAATAATACTTGGAAAGTGGACTCTAGAGCTACTAATTACATGATTGGTAATGCATCTTATCTCATTGACTTTATTCCATGCATTAAGGAATTAATGGTAAAAATTGCTTATGGAACCCTCTCAAAGGTTGTGGGATATGGAACTATGAAGTTATTTGAATCGTTGATAGATTTGTAATTTATTCTCTATTAGTAAATTGTCTAAAGATCTCCATTGCATCACTAATTTCACTTTTGGTGGTTGTATTTTTAAAGATTTGGAGGGGCGATGAAGGGTAGTGTTGAGGAATGTGGGATCATCTATGGTTTAGATATTTCTAGCAATGTAGCTTTGTTTTCAATGACTAATCTTAGTGATGTTATGATGTTACACTATGGATTGGGTTATCCTAATTTTGATTATTTGAAAAAGATGTATCCAACATGATTTAATAGAAGTTCTCCGTATTTTTGTGAGGCGTGGCAATTGTCCATACATGTGAAATCCTCTTATCCTGCTCATGATCACCTTCCCTCTAGCCCTTTTGCTCTTATTCATAATGATGTGTGGAGACCCTCAAAAGTTAAAACTCTCACTTGAACTAGATGATTTGTTACTTTTCTTGATGACCACACTATATTCACTTGGACTTATTTTACGAAGGAAAAATTAGAAATTCTTTCAATCTTCAAATACTTGCACTTCTTTGTCAAAAATCAATTTAATACAACCATTATTGTTTTTAGTATTGATAATGGAAGGGAGTTCTTTAATTTTGTCCTAGGTGAGTACTTAAGGAGAAGGTATCATACATAATAGTTCTTGTATTAAGAGTCTAAAACAAAATGGGGTATCCAAAAGAAAAAATAGACACTTTTTTTAGGTTAATAGGTCACTTATAATTGTTTCCAATGTGCCAAAGCCATACTAGGGTAAGGATATTCTTATTGCCACTTATCTTATAAACCCATTATCCTAAAAAATTTTGAACTTTAAAACACCTTGTGACCAACTCCTCCAAATTTATCCTAATTCCCACCCTATCAATTCCTCACGACCAAAAATCTTTAGTTGCAGTTCATTCATCCATTTGTATCATAGTGGTAAACTTGATCCTAAATCCTTAAAGTGTGTGTTTTTGGGCTATTTTCCCACAAGGAAAGGGTATAAATGATACTCTCCAGCTTTTAAAAAATTATTACTCTTAATATCACTTTTTTTGAAACTTTACTTTACTTTCATCAAACTCTCATGCAAGGTGAGACCTGTGATGGCAAACCATGGAAAACATATTTTAGGCATAGAAAATCCTATATTAGCTCTATTATTTGTATATTATAAAAAAGAGGAGAGAGGGGAGGAGAAGGAGAGAGATATAGAATAAAAGGAGAGATGTCAAGAGAAATAAAAGGAAAGGAGAAGGGCCCTCAACTGACAAATGTAGATAATTTTATTAATAATTCATTAGAAGTTGCTTAATCCTAATTACTAAGGGTTTTATGTACAGTTGAAGAGATAACTCTTAATAATTTAAAATAAAGAAAATATTAAATTTTAATTGTAGCCAAAGATAATTAAAATATCAAACCTTAACAAAAGATATTTAAGCCAATAACTAACTAATGAAACAAAAATAAATTGAAAATGCAAAATAAATTCAATATACAAATAATAGTACTACAATAAAGCTAATCAAGGTTTTCCTATGCCTAGAATATGTTTTTCATGGTTTCTCATCATTTTCTCCCGACTCAGGGAAACTTTCTTATGGAGAGGAAGATTGCTAGTAAGATTGTAACATGGCTAGGTCTAAGCATAGAAAGTCATTCTCGATGATCTAAGTAGCATCTAAACTAGTGCGGCCTTTCCAACAACAAGGTAACAATGGAGGGGGCTATCAAAAGTGAGAACAATTTGATCATCTATAACCACATCAGTTGCCTTAACTAGTGGTGGAGTAGACGATAAGGTAGGTATGGTAGCATGATAAAGCTGAGTTCTTGCATAATCATCAAGAAGCAAAGAGGGAGGTTCAAAAGTGCCTTGGTAAGCAAATAAATCTTTCACATTGAAAACTAGACTAATGTTTAAGAGGTAATTTCAACAAATATGCATTAGAGTCAAGTTTTTTAAAGATATGAAAAAGGGTCAGAGGTTCAAGCATGCAACCTTTTGAAAAAATGTTTAGGATAACTCTTAAGACAAATACAAACCATAACAAAATCACCTTTATTAAAAGTTTGGAAGCGTTTATGAGTATTAGTAGATAATTTATATTGTTTATTGCTTATAGCAAATTTATGTTTAATCTTAGGATGCCATTCATGAAAGTGCTAGGAAAATGATTCTATAGATTCAAATGTGCAAAAAATCAAAGAGATAGTCATAAGATCAATAGGTTGGTGAGGTTTAAAGCTTTGGACAATCTAAAAAAAGACTTTTACTAGTTGACCTATTAACTAACTTACTATAAGCAAGTTTGGCTATCAATAAAACTAAATCCCAATTTTTAGGCTTGTCCTAAAAAAGAACGCTTACTAGTTGACCTACTGACTAAATTATTATAAGCAAATTTGGCTATCAATAAAACTAAATCCCAATTTTTAGGCTTGTCCACCTTTAAAGTCCTAAGCAAATAATCCAAACTTTGATTAATAACCTTAGTTTGTTTGATTATTAAATGGTGGAAATTGTGGAAAACATATTCTAGGTGTGGAAAACCTAGATTAGCTCTATTTAAATAATATTGTTTGTATATTGAATTTATTTTATATTTTGAATTTTTTTTTATTTCATCAGTTAATTATTGGCTTAGATATTTTTTGTTAGAATTTTTTATATTTCGTTTATATTCCATTAGGATTAGAATTTAATATTATATTTATTTTAAATTATTAAGAATTATCTTTTAGGCTCTATATGAACCTCTTAGTAATTAGGGTTAACCAGGTTATGATTGATTATTAATAAAATTATTTGGATTTGTCAACTCTCCCTTCTTTTCCTTCCATTTTATTTCTCTCTACATTTCCCCCTTTATTCTATATCCTTCTCCTCCTTTATCTTTTTTGTTTTTACTTGTTCTACATCACTTGGAGTGAATAGGACTATCTTCAAACACCTACCAATGTCGAGCATATAAACTTCACAAATTTTCGTATAGGCTCAAGTAATCATCGTAAGTTTGGTTTGATAAATTTACTAAGGCTATCACAAGCTACGGATACACTCAAAATCAAGCTGATCACATTATTCACCAAGTTCTCTTTAGATAGTAAGGTGCCTATACTAATTGTTTATGTTGATGATATAATCGTCACTAATGATTTTGAAACTAAGATCAAGAAATTGAAAAAGGACCTCATCTAAGATTTTAAGATTAAAATTCTTGGAGGCTTAAGATGCTCCTTTGGTATAGAAGTGGCTTACTCAAAGAAGGGCATTGTGGTTTCCCAAAGGAAATATGCTTTAGACCTTCTGACAGAGACAGGGATGTTGGGTTGCAAACTAACTAAAAACTTCATAAATTTCTATATAGGCTCAAGCAATCACCTTGAGCTTGGTTTGATAAATTTACTAAAGTTATCAGAAGCTACGGATATACTTAAGATCAAGTAAATCACACAATATTCACCAAATTCTCTTCAAATGATAAGAATGCTGCACTAATTGTTTATATTGATGATATAATCATCACTTGTGATTTTGAAATTGAGATCAAAATTGAAAAAAGATCTCATTAAAGATTTTGAGATTAAAATTCTTGAAGACCTAAGATACTTTTTAGGTATGAAAGTGGTTTACTCAAAAAAGCTCATTATGGTTTCTCTGAGGAAATACATTTTAAACCTTCTAGAAGATATAAAATATGGAGAAAAAAGGAGAGAAAGCCTTGAATGAAATGTAGTTGGTGAATTTTGACCAACATGAGATTTGATACTTATAGGAGAATGATACAAGGCAACACATTGAAGACTTATAATTATTGAATAATATCCTACTAATTACAAAGTCATTTCTTACCAAATTTGGAATTAGAGACATGCTATATGCGCTACTATACACTTACCATCTAGCTAGCATTTTTACATTCTAACGTTCTTCCTCAAGCTGAAGCATATAGATTATATGTATGAAGCTTGTTACAAATGTAAGAAATGCATGGTCCCTTTAACACTTTAGTGAGAATGTGAGTTAACTAATCACTGAAATTAACATGGCTAGTGGTGAGAGTCCCAGATAATATTTTCTTTCTAATAAAATGACAATCAATTTCAATTTGTTTGGTCTTTTCATGAAAAATTTGATTAAACGCAATATGTAGAGTAACTTGATTATCACAAATTAATGTCATTTTGCTTAAATCTCCAAATTGGGGTTCTTGAAGCAATTGTTACATCCACACTAGTTTACACATTACCAATGCCATGTTATGGTATTCAACTTAAGCACTATATTTAGCCATAACATTCCATTTCTTGCTTTTCCAAGATACAGAATTTTCTCCAATGAAAATGCAATAACCTATGGTGGATTGTTAATCTATAGGAAATCTTGCCTAATTTGCATTAGCATCTCCAACCACTCGAGTATATTTATGATTCTTATGCAGCAAGCTTTTACTAGGAGCCCATTTGATGTACTTGAGAATGCATGTCACTGCATCACAATGACTAGTGCATGGTGACAATAAGAATTGACTTGCTACACCTATAACAAAGGAGATATCTAGTAAAGTGATTGTAAGATAGTGAAACTTTTCAACAAGTCTTTAGTATTTATTAGGATCCGCCGAAAGCTCCCTTGTCCTAATAAAAGTTTAATATTAGGATCCATAGGAGTATCAACTGGTTAACAATTTAACATACCAATTTCTTTAAGATTATCCAATGTATACTTTCTTTAAGAGATTACTACCCAAATATTTGAGTAAACTACCTTAATGCTCAAAAAGCATTTTAACTTGCCTGAATCCTTGGTCTAAAAGTGATCAAGTAAGTGCTATTTAAGTTGAGAAATTCCATCTTGATCATTCTAGATAATAACATTATCATTAACATAAATAACCAGATATATATAAAAATTACAAGCTTAAAGCATGTAGAATAAGGAGTGATCTGCTTCACTTTTAATCAATCCAAATTATTGGACAACGTTGCCAAATCCCCCAAACCAAACCTGTGGTGACTATTTAAGCTTATAAGTTGAATGGTGTAATTTACACACTAATCTAGACTCTCCCTAAGCAACAAATTGGGTGGACTACCAATGATAACATGTCACTATAATCTAAGCCAAAAATTTCATGTCAAGTTAATAAAGAAGCCACTGTTAAATAGCAGCAATAGACAATACCATACAAATAAAGGCAATCTTGACTACCAATGATAACATGTCACTATAATCTAAGCCAAAAATCTGAGTGTAGAATTTAGCTACATAGTTTGCCTTAGAAAAATCGATGGTACCATTAATGTAAACCCATTGACAACCAACAGCAAATTTATCAGAGGATAGATGTACAAGTTTCCAAGTGCTATTCAACTACATAGTCTTCATTTTTTTAATCATAACTCATCTTCACCCAAAATGAAAGCGAGTTTCTTGAGTAGTTTAAGGAATGGAAACAGAGGACAAAAAAGATACAAAAACATAGTTGGGTGATGATAAATGATGGTAGCTCATAAATTTATAAATAGGATGGGAATTTTGAAAAGAACGAATACTTTTTCGAATGGTAATGGGAAAACCATCATTAAAAGACAAGTTTGGAGTAAGTTTAGATGCTAGAACAGTGTGTGAATCAAGGGGTACATCTATAGAATTTGTTGTAGTGATAAGTGGAGTTAGGTCAAAGGAGAAAATGGAGTCAAATGAAATAGAACTAGGACCAAAGTATGGAATCAGAAGTACCTCAATAATAGTGTAAGCATTTTGGAAAATTGTCAAAGAATAAAACAGTGTCAGCTCAAAGAAAGTAACATCTTCAGTTAGTGTTAGGGGAATAACATCTGTACGTTTTTGAAGATAAGAATAACCAAAGAAAATAAATTTGAAATAGATTTAGCAAATAGCTTATCCCACCTTGGAGTCAAATTGTGGACAAAGCTAGTACAACCAAAGACAAGAGGATGATACAAAGTTTCATTGGGAAACAAGATAGAGTGAGAGACTTGATTTTGTAACATAGAAAATGGCATCCAATTGATCAAGTAGCATGCAGTGAGGACAACGTCACCATAAAAATAAAAAGAAACATTGTGATGAAGTAATAAAGTGCAAGTTGTTTCAATGAAATGATGATTTTTATGTTTTGTGATCTCATTTTGTTTAGGTGTATAACCATAGGAGGATTAAAGTGCACCCTGTACAATTATAAAATTTTTGAAAGGAGCAGAAAAATTCATGGGCATTGTCACCATGTAAAACTGACAGAAGATCCAAATTGGCCATGGATTTCATTGCAAAATTGTTGAGAAATAAAGAACAACTTAGAGATTTTTTTTATTAAAAATAACTAAGTACTACAAAAATAATCATCAATAAAAAAGACATAATATTGAAAACACAAAGTTGAACAAATCCAACTTGATCCCTAAGCATTAGAGTGAACAAGAGAAATTGGAGAGATCGCTCTAGTTTTATTTCTTTTGAGAAAAGAAACACAAGAATGCTTACCCAACTTACATGACTCACAATTTAAAGATGATAGAGATGAGAGACTAAGACCATTTTCTAAAGTTTAATAAGATTAGGATGACCCAAACAAAAATGTAATGGCTTCAAAGAGTCAAAAGAAATGCAAATATTAGAGATGTTGGCACAAAAAAGTTATAGAGTCCATGAGATTCATGCCTAATGCCAAGTGTTTGTCTTGTATTCCAATCTTGTAAAATTACAAATGAATCAATAAAGGTGAGAGTACAATTAAGTGTTTGGCTAAGTTTACTAGTAGAAACAAGATTCAAAGGACAACCAAGAATGTAAAGAATTTTAAGTATAAGGAAGGAAAAGGTTGTGTTTGACCAATACCTTTGGCAATTGTTGTTAAACCATTAGAGTAATAAAAGGAAGTGAAGAAGGAGAAGTATCAAGATGTGAGAAAAGGTGTGAATTACTAGAGATATGATCAAAAGTGCTAAAGTCAAGAATCCAAGGCTCAAAGGATGAGGATTGCGAGAGATAAGCTATAGAATTACCAATCTATGTCGCAGAGGCAACTAAAGTGCCACGGTGCTTGGTGACTTGATATTGCAAGAAAGCATGGTGGTCAACTCCAAATAAAGTAATTGAAAAAGGACCACCAATCTAAGGAACATTGACATTCACCATTAAAGTGGCATTCCTAGCAGAGATAACAATGGTCACAGACATGACCAAATTTGTTGTAGTAGGTACATTGAAAGTCATTGCCTGTGATTGCATCATCCATTGTTATGTTTGCCATGTCTATGATTCCAATTGCGATCATTGTGTTGAAAGGCAAAAAATGAAGGGCCTTGGGTAGCATAACTTCATTCTACGAAATGGTCAACCGTTGCAATCAACCAAGTACATTATCAAAAGATGAAATGTTAGGACTGAAGAGAATTTGATCACGAATAGGAGTGAGGTGTAGCCTCACGCAAGCAAGTGTAAGAAACATGAACAATTTGTCTCATTGTCACTCCTATTCTTAGGCTTTCGTGGATATCAATAGGAATTGGTTGAATTTTTATTTTGCAAACTCAACCTTTCTCACATAAGTACTTATGTTTGTATCCAACTATTTCAAACTTATCTTTTGAGTATCAAGAGCAAGAACATGTCAAATATCATTGGTATTCATGGATTTGGCCTTCTGTTAGATATAATTATGGAGAATATGTCATGACTTATACTTAATTGATTGCCATAGTAGACCATATTGTTGACGGTTTATTTTCTTTCAAGTAGGTCAATTAAAGACTGAAATATCATATACCTATTTCACTAAATAATTCTCATAGCCTTGGCCAAAAAACCAAAATTCAACAGAAGCAACCCAAGCAACATAATTAGAGTCATCCAATTTCTTAGGAGTAATAATGGGATTTCCAAAAAATGCAATAATAAAATTATCTGACTATTGAGTTAAGAAAGCTTGAACAATGTCAAACATAGTGAATTTAGATTGAAGGCAACTCTTGAAGGTGACAAAAAGTGAAGAAAAGAGGAAGTTAGCATCAAACACCATGAACAAAGGCCAACCAAGGAACTTGAAAGGTTGGGATGGATAGAAGAGAGGCTAGCAATTACTTCTAAGGAGATGGCGATCAGAGTGTTGTCACGCGCCAATGCTTTGGCAAGAAGCAGTTTTATGATGTTGCGCGTGGCGATGACTAGCAGTGATTAGTTGGCGCATCTAGGGCAATTGGTAAAGGTCATGGGTCAAAAAACAAATGCAGCATAGTAACTGAAATTGTGCATGATCACTAGGAAATGACTAATATAAAGGAGAAGAGGGTTTTGCGTTTATAGGCTCTAATACTATATAAAATATGGAGAAAGGATACAAAACCCTTGAATGAAATTTATTTTTTGACCTACATGAGACTTGATATTTATAAGAGGATAATACAGGACATTGAAGACCCATAATTACAAAATAATATCCTGCTAATTACAAAATCAGATCCTACCAAGAATTAGACATATGTTAAACCTACTAATGTACATTCACTATCTAGTCAAACATAGTTACATTCCAATAGAAGAGATGGGTATGCTGGGGTGTAAACCAATTAAAACATTTATAAAAATAGATTACAAGATTGGTTTCTGTAAGAATAGTCCTTTAGTTGACACAGGGAGATATCAAAGGCTAGTTGGGAAGCTTATTTATCTTTCCTATACTAGACTTGACATTAGTTTTTTCGAGTGTGTTGTCAATCAGTTTATGAATAAACCCACTAAGGAGCATATAGAAGCAGTATACAGAATCTTGATATTCTTGAAGATGACACCTAAAAAAAGTATTTATTTCAAAAAGGGCATTGAGAGAGTTATAAAGGTATATACTGGTGCTAATTGGATTAGTTCCATCACTAATAGAAGGTCTATTGCAAGATACTGTACTTTTGTCTGGGTTGACCTTGTACGAAGAAGCAAAAAGTAATATGTGATTGCTAAAAGTAGTGATGAGGCAGAGTATAAGGCCTCATCTCAAGGGATTTGTGAAGGTTTATGGTTGAAAAGGTTGTTAAGAGAGTTGTGTCTTCCTATAGAGGCTTCTATGAGAATTTTGTGTGACAACATAGTCATCATAAGCATTGCTAAGAACTCAGTTCATCACGATAGAACTAAGTATGTTGAGTTGGATCAACATTTCATCAACGAGAAGCTGGATTCAAGAGTGTTTGAACTTTATCACACATATACCTAGTTTCAGGTGATTGACATGTTGACCAAGGCTATTAGATCCAAGTTTCAAGACTTAAGTGGTGAGTTAGGAATGATTAATATTCATTCTCTAACTTGAAGGGAAATATTGGTGTTCAGCGCATTCTTCATCTCCACGATTCAGACTAGCCTTATTTTTATTTAGCACATGTTTTTTTTTATTTGTTTTTGATGAAAATCAGAAAAATGATGTATTGATTTCTTAATTCTTTAGAATGGAAGAAGCTACATATATATAAAAGATCCCAGGCAATAAGTCTGCCAGTGTTTCCTTATTTTTCATGACTATATATGCAAAGTTTCTTAGGGTTTTGTGTGGTGTCTTTTCTGCCCCTATTATAAAGGGTTGTATTTTGGGCAATAAAAGAATAATGAAAATGAAATATTCACAATTTCTTCTTCTCTAAATTCTAAAAAAATCTATAGTCTCTCTCCAATTGGCTTTTCTTCCTTTTGTTGTGCATTGGTTTAGAGTAGGTATGCTTACTTGGAATTTCAAAGCTGCTTGTCTTGTATGGTACTATCTTCCAACAACGCTTCAAATTGTTTGGCTTTATAAATCTCATATATTTTGCCCTTTAAACTGAAACTCATAATTTGTTGTTGCAAGACCCAAGTGATGCTTCCCAAAGTGGATAACCATTTCCAATACTAAATCATAATCAACCAATGCCATCACAAAGAAGTCTGCTTTGAACAACTTTCCTTGCATACTCCAAGCCAGCTGCAAACAATTGGCTTCCACCATAACTTGTTGGCCATTAGCCACTAATACTTTGATCCATTTTGTTAGTTGCAGCTTCAATCTCAACTTCTTGGCCAATGAGGCATCCAAGAAGTTGTGGGTGTTGCCTGTATGCATAAGCAACATCATTGGTTGTTTCTTAACCAAACTTTCCACCTTTATTGTTGAGTAACCAATGGATCCCCTTATAGCATTCAAGGATATTATAGGCTCTTCCTCCTTTACATAACTCTCAATAACTTTTAAGTCTCCCAGGTTGATCTTTTCTTCTTCTTGCACCATAATCATAAAGATCTTAAAGTTTTTACACCCATGCTCAAAGGTATATATTTTAGGGCACCAATGACAAAGGCCCTTTTTCCTCCTCTCATCCATCTCTTTTTTGGTAAGTTGTTTGATTGGTCTATCATTTGGTGGGTTGGTTTTGTTTTTTTTAGGGTTGAGGATTGGGTTTTGGTCAGTTTTGGAGGGATTTTTCTAGTTCAATGTGGTTACTTAAGGTTTGTAGGTGGGATTGGTTGGGTTATCTTGGGTTCTTGGGTTTAAGAAAGGGGTGGAGGTGTTTTAGAGTGTATAATTTTTCTTAGGATAGGTGTTGGAGTGGTTATGGAAGGCTTGGATGGAAGCTTCTTGCGATCTTGCTAGGTACATGGTGTTCATCAATATGCTAGGGTTGACCATACATACAGGGGCCTCAATGTCGGCTTTCTGTCCCCCCAAGAATCATCTAATGGCTAACTCTTATGGTAAGTCTATTTCAACAAGTAGCTCTTCAAATTTCTCTCAATACTTAGCAATCGATCTTTCCTGCCTTAGATTCCTTAACTCAACCATTGGGTATACTCATAACATGTTTCCAAACCAAGCACCCAAGCATTCAATGTACTCTAACCAACTTACTTCTCCTATCTTTCTCTTATTTATGAAAGTTAGGTGCCATTTCAATGTCTTCTCATCCAAGTGGATACTTATCAATTTGATTCACTGGCACTCTAAAGGAGTGTCATCAACCTCCAAGAATTGTCAATAGTGAAAGAGCCATCCTTTGAAGTCATTTCTTTTGAATCTTGGGAATTAGATGTGTGAAAATTTTGTTTGAAAGATGTACCTTTATTTGGCTTCTAATGAATAAACTAAAATTTGGATGCTCATTCCTCACTCATGCTCGTGCCTAACCCCATTTGCGTCCCCCTTTAGAGCTCATTGCTACTTGAAGAAATTTGGATGCCAAATCAAAGAGCACACTCTCCATCTTCGAACATAAAATTGCGTAACTCGATCACCTTCAAGCAAGTCCCATTGCTTGCTCGAGCTCCTTGAATCTATCCTATGACCTTGTCTCTTTTGCCTGCAAGAATGAAAAGCTTTGATACCACTTTAATACACAATGGAATAAAAAATCTGGTAATTCAGTTACCAACTTCACTTCTTATTCTTTCCATGAGTATTTCTTCTTATTATCCCTTATTTATGTACACATAGGGGTAAGGGATTACATTAGGTATTTAAGTACTAACTATCGTTATCTGCTTCCTAACTCCCTTTCCCAACTAACTACTTGTAACTACTTGCAATCTCAAATAGTGGCATGACGTTGGGTTTGGGGGGACACAAAAAAAATTTTTCCTTAGAAATTTTTCTATATCCTATTTAAAAAATATATATATATATATACTTTTATAGTATATTGTTTAAATAAAACACTTCTTTTTAAACTTTTGGATTAAGTTAAATCAGATTAACTCACAATATCTTGACTTTCTCCCTTTTAAATATAGAAACAAATTTGAATTTAATAAACAATATATCAAGAATTAGTCTTTATATTAATATCAATAATTCCACTATCTACACATGAGGATGTAGTCTTTTATCTACTCATTACTTATGTTATGCATAACAATGATACAAAAAATAAAACATATCATCACTTAACATTATAATAATTCAATAAATAGCTTAGAATAGTATAACAGTATTTTGAAAGGGAGAAAAAATTTTATCTCATAAAGTATAAAAATTTATGACTATCAATTTGCAAAAATTATATCTATAAAGTATAATAAATATTATTTTATCCAATAATATCTCAATCAGTTTTGTAGTATTTTCTAAAATAATTGTTTTAAGTCCAGCTGAAACCAATACATTGACATTTGAATTTGGTTATATTTCATTTAATTATTGTAAAACTACTAATTACAAAAATGTATTAAAGAGCATAGATTAAATATAGATTGAAAAATGGAAGAAATATTGAGTAAGGGCCAATCAGGAGAGAGAGAAGAAGCATCGTGTAAAGTCTAACTAAAGCTAAGAACAATTAAAAAAAGGGGAAAAATGAGGGGGAAATGAAAAAAGAGGAAGAAGGTAGGGAGAAAATAACAAAAGGAGAAAGAAAAGAAAAGAAATGAAGGAAAAAAATTCATGTTTGAATTCAGTGGGCTTAATTGAAAATGTCAAATAGTAAAAAAAATATATATATATATATATATATATATATATATATGTGTCTAGTGAGTTCAATGGGTTCAAAATTTTAAGGAATTTGGAGGCATAATATCAAAATTTAATACTATATATATAAATTTTGCAAAATTGGAGGGGAAGAACGTAGCTCTGTCAATGATCTCACGTAACAAACAACTAGATTAAAATAAGTTTCTTAATTACTAGTGGGTTAGGCTTGTACCAGTTGTATTGTCCTTGTATTTGACCTAATTTATGATTTTAAATAGACACATAAGGAGCTTGCCTAAGGCTAAGCAAGCTAATGATCCCAGACTGATTCCTCTTTCTTTCTTATTCTTTGTCAATAAGGAAGAAAGGGTGTAAGGTTTTGTGGAAGTTGCTAAGTTTGTACAAGTGTGATGTATAAATAGGATGGAATGGTAGAGTTTTTCAGCAAAGATTTCTACCACCACAGCTCTTTTGGGACATATATACTTTGATAGCTTTGGTTACTTTTGTAGAGGGATTGGAAGGTACTTTTGAACGGGTTTACTTTCAAGCTTATATACCTTTTTCTTTGCTTTAGGAGGATCTCTTGATGTCCACTCTTGTTTTCTTTTCTCTTATTTTATTAATTCTTTCTCTTGTCTAACAAATTGGTGCTGTTCCTTTATTAAATTGTACCTTTTTATTTTCCACATGTATTCCTTTAGCGTTTCACTTCTGTTTAGTTTGTGTTTATATGTGTATTCATGCTTTTTGATAAGATTTGCATGGATATATTAGACAACCATTTGATAATTATGTGTAGTAGATCTTGTCAAAAAATTCATATCCATCTATTTCCCTATCAAAGTGACTAAAGAATTTGATGTTTTTGTCATTATATATACACAGGCTTTTGAGCAAAAGAATCCATTGAAAGCTCGGAAAAAATCACGGGGGAAACAAGAGGGGAAAGTATTGCAGAATTCTTATGGAAGTTGGTCTTCTTTAACAAACTCATTGAGACGATTTGAGAATCAAATGGCATCTTCCACCATACAATCTTCTTCCTCTTCAATTTTAGGACAACAGACACAGCTTCAAGGAACTGAGGCGTTATACCAGAACATCACAAATCCATATGTGGCATCTCCTGTCTATGGAAACCTTACAAATACATACCCTGCTATGCCATTACTCTCACAGGCCCAATCAGGAGATCTTAGGCATCAGCCTCTACTTTCTGGCTATGAAGTGTCTCCTGGTATAGTGAATCCTGTCAACTCAGTCAAGCCTCTGACCATGACTCCTCAAGAAAAAATTGAAAAATTAAGGAGGCGGCAGCAATTGCAGGCAATGCTTGCTATTCAGAAACAACAACAACAACTAGGCCATCAAGTTCTTAGTGCCTCTGAACCCATCACTCAAAAATGTCCTTTAGAAATGCAGAGTCATTCCTTTGACGGTGCTGATCCTGGAATTGAAGATCTAGGCAGTCTTCCTGCACCTGAGCCTCCTATCGAACAAGATGATTCCAATACAATTTCTGTGGCAGTTGATGATTATTTTGATGAAGACGCCATACTGTACAGGCTGCAGGGTATCATATCAAAGGTATGGTTGAGTTGTTAATGGTTTATGTTTTGTAGTATAATAATTTCCTTGTATACTAATTGGGACATGGCTACAATCCTGAGGCAAACTTTTTGTACAGTTAGACATCAAAATAAGACTCTGCATCCGAGATAGCTTGTTCCGGTTGGCACAAAGTGCAATGCAAAGGCATTATGCTAGCGATACAAGCAGTACAAACAAAAGTAGCAGAGAAGAACTTGAAGTTGTTGCAAGAGAGGAAAGCAATTGCTCGAGCAGGTTAGTTAGGCTATCATGATACACAATTAATTTAACTTCTGTGACTAGCTGATTTTTTTTTTTAACCTAGAATACTATTTACAACTTACAAGTCAAACACTTGCTATTGTGAGTACAGTATAGTTCCTCCTCCATTGATAGACAGCGTCAGAAACCATTAAGGGTGGAAAACAATATCAATACTATTATGTGTCTTCTAGCATCACTTTTTGAGAAAATTTCTGGTGCTTGTGTATGAATTCAGTATAGCTCCTTCATCACTGGTGGAAAACTTCAGAAGCAGGAAAAAGGTGGAAAATAATATGGCGACTGTCATCTAGCAGCACTTTATGAGATTATCCAGTGCTTGTGTCACCAGTTGGGCTATGGAGGGCCAAAAAAAAAAATTCCTTAGAAATTTTTCTTTACCCTATTTAAAAATATCTATAATTTTTAGTATATTATTTAAATAAAATTCTTCTCTTTAAATTTTTGGTTAATCAAAATGAAATTAACTTACAAACAATATCTTGACATTCTACTTCCTAAATCTAGAAACAAATTTGAATTTAAATGAATAATGTATTAATAATTACTTTTGATATTAATATCAACAATTTCACTACCTCTCATGCATGGTTCTATATCTACTCAATACTTATAAAATATATAACAATGATACACTAAAAAATACATTATTACTTAATATTATAATAATTCAATGAATAGCTCATAATAATATTTTGAGGGAAGAAGAAAAAAGGTTTATCTGATCAAGTATAAAAATTTATGACTGTTGATTTGCAAAAATTATATCTACAAAGCACAACAAATCATACTTTATCCAACAGTATTTCAAAAACTTTTACAGTATTTTTAGAGATAATTGTTCTACGTTCAACTAAGGCATACATAGATTACATATAGATTGAAAAATAGAATAAATATTGGGTAAGGAGTAATAGGGGGAGAGATAAGAAGCATGATGTGAAGTCTAACTGAGGCTAAGGATAATTTATATATAATTAAAAAAAAAAGAGGGAAAAGTGAGGGGGAAATGGGGGAAAAGGAAGAAAGCTAGGGAGAAAATAAAAAAGGGAGAAAGAAAAGAAAAGAAATGAAGAAAAAGAAAGGGGGTGGAATGTGTGGATTTAGTGGGTTCAATTTAAAATGTTAAATAATAAAGAAAAAAAAATATGTATGAGTTCAATGAATTTAGTGGGTTCTAAATTTTAAAGGATGTGGGGACATATAATATCAAATTTTAATACTATGTACATACAAATTTTGCAAAATTGAGCTAGGGTCAATGTATCTTTGCCAATTTCTATACGTGTTATAGTTTTTCTACTGCAATTTCCCTGTAACTATCTCTACGTCATGAAAGATTACATAATTAGCAGGAATATTTTTGTGCAAATAATGTGATCTTTTTTCAAAGTATCTTTTTAATTGAAGAAAAAGAAGATTGAAATAAGGAAAAGAGGCAACGGCGGTATTGTGTTTCCCTTCTCTCGCTGTGTGTGTCTCTGTCTGTGTTGATTTTGGGACAAAAGAAGGGGAAGAAAATAAAATATTTGGTGGCAATAGCGCAGCAGGAGAATTTTCATTTTAAAAAGAAAACAACAAAAGTAACTAGGATGGATGCATGTTTGATCAACCATTTTAATAATTGCAAAAAGGCTAGAGAGGGTGAATATTGATTCTGGAACATGACAACAGAAAAAGGATGAGTGGTCAGAAACCATTCTTGTGACCTTGCAGTGGCTTGTGCTTTTAGGTTGAGCCCTTCTTTGTTACGTATTACTATTTAGATTGTAATTGACTAAAGTGTAGAGAGTTTGATCCTTACCACCCCTCGTCTTACAATTAAATTTTAATATGAAGTAGGGCTTAGTTTTATCTTATGAAAGATAATTGTAAAAATGTAATATTCCAACTTTTAATAATTTACATTTGCAAAGATTATGTATAAAGTATGTTCTTATGTTGCATTAAAAATGAAGAAAAATTGTGATCATTTTAGAGACTTTAAAAAATTCCAGAGATTGAGGTGCTTTTTGCAAATTCTAACAAACTGGTGCCTTCCCATGTTTCTGTATCTCTTAAGCTAGTTAAACCACAATTGAAATAACTGTAAAAGGTGGGGTTCCTCCTTTTTAATGATACAGACACATTTTATGCATTGCAGAAGAAGCAAAAATGGACTTTGCCGTAGGAAACAGATTCTGGCAACATTCATAGCAATTTAGTTAGATAAGTAGACAAACAGGTAGACAGATTAAGAGAGAGGTGCAAAGTGAAAAAAGCGAGGAAAATTGGTTGACCATACTTTGGAATCCTTGCTATACTGAAACTCATTTGGATTTTAGACAAAATCAATTCAAAATTCTTTGTCTTTTGAGAATATTTAAAATCGAAAAGAACAATCTGGTCATTATCCCTTTGAACACAGATACCTTTGACAATCCTCTTATGGTTTCTCACTTTCTCCTCCTTTCTCTAATTCTTTTTCCTTATTGTTGCCCTCACGTCATAGCTACAAGCCAATTGCACCAAATGCTATGTCTTTTATTTCTTGAATGTTGGTGTTGATTTAGCTGAGGTTTATTAATTAGATAATATATTAGGTGCATACAAAGGTGAGTGGACTTGCGGAGTTTTGTTTGCTTGGTTAGCAGTTGTTTGTTGACAATTAATTGCAAGTTTGAGCTGAACAGGTTAAACATGTACTATAAATTACTTCTTGAAGAAAACCAGAGTCTTGGTGGCTCTGATTGTTCTGTTATTATCACAGATAGGAACGAATAAAAATATAGGGAAGAAGGCATTAAAACAGCCAATCCATATCCCTGAAAAGTAGCTTACAATTTAAAATTGAAATTAGTCTATCTACTGTGACATATTAGGAGAGAAAACATGATGAAGATAATGCTGAATAAAGACTATAAATGAATAAAATAAAACGGACTATCTGAACTGAGCAACATGTCGTAATTCAAGTATTCTCCAACACTTTTACTGTTTATTTCTCTGTATTTTTAACTGAACACCTATTCATAACTTAAATACGGCTGTAATTTCCTAGTTACCCATTGTAGCCTTACTAATGTCTCCACTTACAGCATCTTTAATTGGCACAGTGGCGATGATCCATCAAACTTACTAATTTTTATTTTTATTTTTTTCTATATGAACCATATTGGTATCACAGATATCCCAAGATGCCCAATGCTGAAACAGAGACAAATCCTATTGATCGAACTGTGGCTCATTTGCTCTTTCATAGGCCTCTGGAATTAAGAGGAAATCATCCTGACAAATTGAACTCACCTCTTTCTGCTAAGACGCAATGCGAAAGTAAAGCAGCTAACCTGGCAAACTTGCCTTTGGATTGCTTGCCAAATGAAGATTTGAAAAGTAACCAACCATTTTCTCTCCAAAGGTTCAAGAATTCTCCCTCATTGTTTGAGGCCCAGCCTATGGATCAATTTAAAAACAGTCCTTGCATAGACACGTCTGAGAATGCATCCAACAATGAGCCCACTGATGTTGGAGTTCAGGAGCTTGAAGCTTCTCAATGAAGAAAGAGTTTCTCAATAAATCTGAGGGTAATTCCTTCCCATATGACTTCTATGCTTATTGCTATGCTTTTCACATGCAATTATGGATGAATTTACTGGTAATGCAAAGGTTTTCTTTTATTGCCAGCCGTCTTGTTTCCAGTCAAGCACAAGTGTTGAGGACTATCGTCTTCAAGAATCCCGAGTACCAGTGTCATGCATGCACAATTTTATGTCTTAATAATACCTTCATTTCTTCTGTTTTAAAACCATGACTAGTGTGTATCTTCTGAACATATGGTGATATACTGTCATAACTCTACATAAATGTGTGTAGTAGTAAAACCACTCAAATGTTAGATTGATCAAGTCTTGGCCTGACTGATTTAGACCAAGTTTTAAAGCTGATGTAAAATTTTTATTTATGCAACTTAACGGACAGTTGCCCCTCATCATCAAATTAGTGTAGCTAAAAATCAGCTTGTGATTTTAATTAGGATATTAATTATGTCTTTGATTTCAGCCAAAAAGTCGTCTTTAAGGGAGGTACAAGAAGCCCTATTGGTTAGTCTTGATTTGGGGATAGAGTTATACTTGATTACCCCTTCAATTCTCAGTCAGTAATTTCAATGCAAGGTGCTATCACAAAAGGTGTCGGATGCTATGCTTTGATAAATGTGAGTGTAGGGCTAAAAGGAAATCTTGCATGTTGCTGGCAACGTAACTAGTAATATGAGTAAATCCATCCTCATTGTTATGTTCGCCCAAAATAATAATGATGATGATGATGATGAAGTTGTTAATAATAATAATAATAATAATTTGTCATGCTTTAAGGCATGGAAGCTTTTGAGTGGGGACCTAAAATTTGAAGTTGAATTATAGTCAGGTGGGTGTTGATATGTTAATGATGTTCTGATAAGGATATAGTGTTTGCTATTACTTGAATTACCCAATCTGAGTAACATATTTTGTCCTGCAGTGTATATAAGCCATAGTTTGAGCGCTTGATAGGAATATATGCTAAAAAATTGTCTTTAATATTGATCACAAGAGCTAGGTGCCGTTTTTGCTGTTCTTTGTCATTGAAGACTGAGTTTAAGTGCCATGAATGGTGGAAGGGCAATGACATGCAGTGAAGAAAAGATGATCAGGGGAGCTGAACAAAAATTGTTTGGGGGACTACTGAGAGCAAATTTTAATAGTAATTTTCTACTCGTTAGATGCCCTCTCTTTGCGAGCCCTTCTTCCGAAAGTGGGGGGAGTGAAGAGTTGGAAAGTGTTTGGTGTGTGTGTGTGTGTGTGTGTAGGCATATTAGTTTTTTATGATAATTGTGGCCTTGTATCTATATATTTAGGGTAAATCTCAATTTATTCTAGTGTAGTTTTATCTGAAATTAGTTTATTCCCCTGTAATGTTTCATTTAACTCTCAGATTGTTTTGTTGCCGCTTAATTATTATATATTATTTTTTTAAAATTTTAATTTTAACAAAAATAGTTACATTAATGTTAAAAATAATGAACAATTTTATTATTAAAAGAATATTTTATGCACAAATTCATATCTTTTAAGGTTATAATTATAATTAGGTTGATGTTTTGAAATTAAAATTGACTATTTAATTCAAGAAGTAGCTTTAGAATAATGTAAAAATGTCCAATAATATTAGTGAAGCAGACATTTAATGCTCATGTGATTATTTTTGTTCAAATTTTGATATAACTACTACAAGATGTTTAAAAAGTAGGCAAGCAAATTATAATATAGTAAATAATACACTTTAAACGACATTCGGGACTCCAGAATTGGTTTGGTTGCCTAGCAGTTATCATTGCCCTAGTTAGATTTGTGTCGAGAGAAAAAAAATCTCCCTTCTTGGCCAATTAAATAGGAATCACAAATATTTTTAAACCAAATTATCAACACAAACTTAAAATATCAAAAAATTAACAGACACAACACAATTTATCATTGAAAATACAAAATAGTGAGAGTAAAATCACGGAATTTAATGCAATGAAATTATCCACTAATAAAAACCATTGCCCTAGCATGATTCGGCTTACGATAGTCACAAATTCAGCCAATACCAAATAGCAATTCTCATTGCTTTAACCTCTAGCTAGCTTTGTATTGAGTGAGGGGGAAAATCCTTCCTTCCTTGTGTAACTAAATAGAAATCACAAAAATTTTTAAACAAAATTATCAACAGACAAATAAAATATTTGGAAAAAATTAAGAGATACAGTACAATTTAACATGGAAAATGATAGTAACGGTAGAATATCCCACAAGTTTTTTTTTTTTGGTGGGAAGAATGGGGTAAGAAGCCGATAAACAGAGCCAAAGCCCAAAAAAGAGAATCAAATGACAAGATGCAAAACTAGGATTCCTTTACTACTATGAACAATAGGGCCTGTTTGGTATGACGACAAAAATTAAAACTGAAACGAAATTTATACCAAAATGTATTTGGTAGATACGGAAAGTATAGAAATTACGCATTTTTCTTTTCTATTCCACGCATTTTTCCCTGTGTCATTAGTAATAACTTTTTACCTTCCTTTTTCATTCATAATATGCAACATAGTTATCACTATTCTTCAAATTAAGTATTTATTACTTTTGCCTAAACATTATCATCATACAAAATGTATTTATTATTATCATATAAAAGGTAATTATGTATACCGGAGGAAAATAATTAGTCTTACAAAAAAATGAAAGACTAGTGATATTAACCAAAAAAAAATAAAAGCAAATTTCTTAAAATAAATTGCTTAACAAATAAGAATAATGAATTTTCAAAAAGAAGAACAAACTTATAAAAAGAACATTTTAATTTAAAAAATATTAAGCCAAATAAAGAAATAAAAAATGAAAACCAATTCAAAAAAAAATTTCAAATAATAGGAAAAAAAATTATTGTTGAATAAGGTAAAAAAATTCCTATTAAAAGAAAATACATAGTTAAAATTTAAAAAATTAATTCAAATAAATTAAAAAAAATTATTAAATTCAAAAAATTCCAACTGAATTTCAGTTGAAACATCTAATCTGACTACAATGTCGTTGGAACATCACAAATTCTAACTGCAATACAGTCAAAATGCGTGCAACCAAACAATAATTGGATAAGTTTTGATTGCATTGCAATCAAAATGCATCTTTTGACTATATTGCAATTGGAATGCATTTGACTAACAATAGTCAAATGAGTTCTAACTATATTGCAATCCAAATGGATCTTCTAACTGTATTATAGTTTGAACACATCTAACCAAACAATAGTCGAACAAGTTTTGACTATATTGTAGATGGAATTTCTGACATCTTTAAAATGCATTATAGTCAGAATGCATCCGATCGAACAACTGTAGAAACTCGTCCAACTCAACTTTTTTGAAGGAGCCATTATTGTAGTTTGTTAGGATTTTTGTTTACATATTTGTTTGTCTCTCCTTTTTTTTTTTTTCCTTTGCTTGTTTTTCAACTTTTCCCTTGGGCATAAAATAATTATTTTTAAATTTGATTGTCTCCACTAATAATTCAAAATGTTAATAAAAAAATAAATAACAAGAAATAAAATAAAAATATAATTAACTATATTACTTACAAAATTAATTATAAAAATATAAAACACAAAATAAGGTTAGATTTATTATCTCAACATCTAAATTAAAGGCAATGTGTTCAATTTTAACACATTTGAATATTTTTTTTTTGGGATATTAGGCTTTGCAAAACAACACAAGGTAACTAAAGAATTCAACACAAGGTACATTATATTATATTGTGTTTGTGTGACGTGAAATTATATCTTTTTTTTTTGAATGACGGTGTTTTTGTCTTTTATCTTCAATTACTTTCCGTTTCATTAATATTTTATTCAATCAAACAAACAAATTCAAATATAATCTATTTCCTTTTCATTCGTATCAAACATAATTTTTTTTCATTATATTATATTTATCTTTCTATTTACATTTCTATTACTGAGAAATTTGCATACCAAATAAAGCTCTAGTAACCTTAATTCTGTAGGGAATATTTAAAAATTTACAAGCTAATTGGAAGGGTGAACTTCTTATTCGCTGGCCAATCAAGGCACTAGTTTGCTTTTTTGAAGGTGTGCATGATCGACAAACTCTAGTTAATGTTTCTATCTACAAAAATGCCCATACACAAAAACAAAACCAAAAAGCAAATTAAATGATAAAAACAGAACAAAGACCCCTTTATAATTAGGAATGGCTAGTAACCCTAGTTATGGAAGGGGTTATTCAAAAATTTACAAGCTAACTGGAAGGGTAAGGTTCTTATTCACCAACGAATCAAGGCATTAGTTTACTTCTCTGAAGGTGTGTATCATGGAAAATCCCCATGGTTGTTGTTTCCATCTACAAATTCCATTGATCAAACAATTTTTTCTAGGTTTTTTTTTTGCATCAATGCCATAGAAAATGGTAACTAAAGCCTGTGAGTCACCTTTGATAATCACTTTCTAGTACCTCATGCTCCATCCAAATTCAATTCCAATAAGAAAAGCCTAAAGTTTAACACTAAAAGAGTTACCCAACCTATATTGTATGCAAATCCCCTTTGCCAAATGCTATCAAAATTTCTAGTTACAGTACCACAGCTTGAACGTCTTATATTCTCTTTGCTAGCTCCATTAGTATTAAGAAACAAAAAAAAAACTTATTCTTGGTATATTCTTCAATTAAAATATGATAAATATATAATTTTTTCAAAAATAATATAATAAATGTATG
The DNA here is from genome assembly GCA_026724425.1 of Erythrophleum ivorense. NCBI lineage: Eukaryota > Viridiplantae > Streptophyta > Magnoliopsida > Fabales > Fabaceae > Erythrophleum > Erythrophleum ivorense. Next base: position 321,530 of record JAIUCV010000238.1, on the reverse strand, counting down.
ATTTTTGAAAACAAATATATGGTTTCTCAATCAAATTACACATTTGTTATGCTATTACTAAAACAAATTTTAATTGAGGAATTTGATAATAATAATAATAATAATAATAATAATAATAATAATAATAATAATAATAATATAAGTAAATATGCCTAAATATAATTAGAGTACTAATTTTAAACTTCTTCCCACTTATAAGCCTCCCCTTAATATCCACTTGTCTTTTCTTAGTTACATAGCTAATTTGGTTTTCGCTTAGTTCACTTGACTCAATTTATTCACAACTAAGATGGGCTCTCTCCACAATTGCATAGGGCCTTATGTTTCCATTTGAAAAGAATATCTAAAAGGAGAATCATAGGAATAGAAAAGAAAAGAAAAGAAATATATAATGCAAGTAGTATGAGGAGCAGCAATATTTATGAATAATGCAACTCCTTCTAAACACATATACATTATTTATGACTTATAGTGTCACACCCCGCAACCAACAGCGTAACCGATATGAAAAATAGCCAAATTTTCTTTTATAAGCCAACACTAAGCAAAAATTATATCAAACACTAATCAATATCCCTAAGATTTAATACCAAATAAAACAATTGCAAGTTCATATAAGCATTACATAAATTTAGTTTTAATGGATCTTGTAGAAATTTCAATAGACTCTCCCCTGTAAATCGTACCTCACAAAATCTTTACAATTAGCCAGCTAGTTCAAAGCATCATAAGAAAGTTTAGCTATTAATCCAAACCAAAATACACTAGTTTCTAGAGGTGGGAGACCCTATCTATGATTCCGTAGAACTACATATAATATTCTCTAGTACAAAATGAATTTCAAAACATTAACAAAACATGCTCACGTGAATAATTGCGGGGCTCACCAAGTATGCAAGAAAGTGTCAATGCTAAGCTGCTGATGAGGGATTAGACTCATACCTACTATCTAAAACAAATTGAAAATAAAAGAAGTGGGTTGGTGTTCAGTGAGTAAACAAAGCTAATTATATGGTATAAGAACATTATAACATTAAAATCTTATTCAAAATAACAATTCACAAGTGAAACTTTAAAAACGATTATTAAAAAGGAATTTCCAAGTAATTCATGCATCTTGTGCAGTGGGAAGCATTTAATCAGTACCACAAATCAAACGCAAAGCACAGCTCTTAAAGGTAAGTAACATGGACACTGAACAACCTACTCACAAAAATGAGAATAGATCCACATATGGTGGCCAACTACATAGAGCTAGCAACACCTCTGCTAGTTAGAGTATTTATTACAGTGCATCATGGCTAACCACTATTGTGGTTAGTAGCAGGGTTCCAAAACAGATAGCTTCCACAAGAAATCATCTTATAAATATATGCTCAAAGTAAATCAAATTCTGATTTATATATACTTATATTCCAATCATATAACAGAGCACACTAATAAATATTCCTATAATCCAGAAATACTTATTAAATATTCCAATACATAAATAATCAGAAACACTTTTAATAAAGCTAATACATTAATTAAGAAATGTTTAATCATAAACCTTAAAATGAAATGTATAGCCAGCATTATTTACTCACCTTTTAACAATGAGAAAGGGAAACTTACTATCGTGACCTCTGTTAAATGCTTAGGCACAACTAATTCTTCTGAACAATCTATAATACCAAGTCACAATCTTTGATGTTAGAAGGGTCTCAAGTGATCTTATACTAGAGTTATTTTATTTCTCCTTTTTAAGCTTTCGTAACATTACTATTGACTAACTACATTGTCTATAAAAGAGAGGGACCTAATTTGCAACATAAGACTAATTTACATCATAAATAAAGATTACTTTAAACTTTACAATTATAAACAATAATAATAATAATAATAAAGTTTTAGTCATCATATTGGATAAGTTTTATAGCTTTACTTTAATGCTTAGAAATTTTAAGCTATGGCATAAAGTTATCATGTTTAACCATATATTCCATTTGCCATGCTTTTCATCATCACATAACAGAGTATTCAAATCTTATTCAATAATTCTAAAATTTCCCCTTTATTGGTCTATTAAGTTCTGTGAAAATAATTGTGTAGTGGGCTACTTACAAGAAGGACCCAATAAAATAGGCTAATTCAACCCTTAGACAAACTCTCCCTAACCATTCCACCACAACAGGACAACCATAATCACAATCTTTTGCTTGATCGAGATTCAAGAAGGCCAGAATAGATGGAACTTATTCAATCTTTTCCCTCTTGGTCCCTTAACAAAAGAAACATTTTATCATAAAAGAAAATAAAATTGAATAATGCCACTTGATAAAGGGTAGGAATATTTTTCCAATAATCAATCTTATTTTAAATGGCTATAGAGATTAAGACCAAGGGAAGAAGAATGGAACAATTGTAGCCTTTTGCCCACCCCTTCTTCATTTCTTGGATTCTCCTTTCATTGGACACAATTTTTTTTAATGCAACAATTACACCATATTGTGCATCCTTGTTGGTTGAAAACCATAATGAGGGAGGAAAAAAATATAAAACTAGCTCAAGACCAAAGAAAGGATTGTAATGATGCACCAAAAAGCAATAAAGTTTGAGGAAGCGTTGGGCATGCATTTCTGCAAACACAAAGCTAAAAGTTCAAGCTAAGAAGCATGAATCTTACACAAAATTCTTGTACTGCATAAAGCTCTACTCCAGTTTGTTTTCTATAACAAAAAATTCTACATCATTCAATGAAAGCCAGAAGAGAATGTTGCTACATAACAACAAAGTTGAAAGGAGAACAATATACACTAGCCATGCTTCGAGCTCAAGAGACATACTTGCATGAGGATATGCCACCAAAAGGGATCAACAACCTTAGGTTAATACAGGGAAGAGATGCGCAAAAGACTGAAACAGAAATGAAGCTGGGTTATGGTGAAAATGGGAGAGAAGGGGCAAACAATTCTAGCATATTTTTTGCTACTGCTTCTGATAAAAAAGATGGAGGCAGGTGAGAGTAACATGCCACTGAGAATGGAGATATTAAATGACCTAAAACCCACACTTTAGTCAAGCAAATGGGGGTATATTTGGTATAGGAAAAAAATGACAACAAAAAAAGGAGAGAAAAAGAAAAAAAATTGCCTTTTGTAGTCTATTGGCCTCGAACCTATGCCTCAAGTTATTACATATAAATAATATAATTCCTTCCAAATACATAGAGCTCATAACTTATAAATAGTATAACTCCTTTAAACACATCTTACATTATTTATGATTTATGAATACTACAATTCCTTCTAAATATATATACATAATTTATGACTTATAAGAAATGCAACTTCTTCTGTACACATGCACATGGCGGTGCAAGGTACATATAAATGGCATAAATTGGGGCTATATTTGAAATTTTTATAAATTACAAAATGGAACAAAAAGAAAAAGAATGGAATGAAATGAGTTTACCTTCCCTTTGTTTAACACTTTAATATGGAAATTGACAAAAACTTCATTCCCTTTATTCGGGATTTATATTAAAAGTGAATAGAAGGGTAAGTATTATAAAACTTAGACTATAATATAGTACTTAACACTTATATAAAGAAATGAGTATATTGTCATGAAAAGAGGAATAAAATTATTAAGTTACAAGTCAAGTCTACATAATATATTTTATGTTTCTTTTTGATAAACTTTCTTTGATCATCTTTATATATGTGTGTGTATGTGTATAATCTGAGGTAATAAAGGATAATAAATTGGACTATAAAATCTAAAGGATGAAAATGTTGATTCATAATTAAAGTATGGTGTTCCCTCCCTTTACTTTCCAAGTTGGGAGGAAATTTTCTGGGGACCATATTAGTGCCTTAGATCTTATTCTGTCATTTTCAAATGCTTTTTACCTCACTCTATGTTTGGCTACATGATATAAAAAAAATAAATTTAAAATAACTACGTGTAATAAAAAATAATTTTTATATTTTTATTTAAAAATAATTTAATAATAAAATTAATTATTTAATAAATAAAATAATAATTATAAAAATATAATAAAATATTACATAAAATTATATAAAAAGAATATATCAGCTTCATGCCAAACCAATTAGAGCATTAAACAAGCATAAAATAAGCATTGCAAACAACAAATTAGAATCCAAATAAATCTATGAGGCCCATCAAACTTATATTGAGGGAGCATGGCTCGAATTTTTTTCCATCGTTTCCAGGCCTAAAGTATCCCACAATTTAATAGCCATTAGATGCATCAAGAAATATGCTAGTCATACCTTGGCTTGCCGTGATTCACCAATGACTTGCCACTCATTAGATGATTTTGCACATTAGATCAGTTTGCACATCGGTAAAAGCCTTCCATTCCATTTTGGGTGAATAAATGTGCAGCTGAATTGAGAAAGCAACATTTTATTTCAAAACATTCATGTTTGTTTTGTTTATCTATGAGATGAAAATTTCCAATAATTTTTCTGTGGATCATTTCCTATTGGATCAATACAACTGGTCTTTAAAATGATGCATATGAATGGAAGACTTTTACTGGTTTTTGTTCCCATAAGGTCAATACCTTTGCTTCACAAGCACCAGCTAAAGATGCCCTTATGCAAGACTCCTGGGACTCTTGTAACACACAAGACAAACCAATAGCTCAATAACCTTTATGAAAAGAAAAAAAAAATCATTTTATGAGAAATCCAATACTAAAAAAGAATTTATCTAAATTTCTCTCCTTCATAATCAAAAAGGTTGAGGTGTCCTTCATGAGTTGTCTTGCTTCATTAAAAGATGCATCATTGTATTAAATATAAAAGTTTGCATTACATGTAAATTATACGTATTTAACATAACTTCTCTAAATTTGTTTTATTAAAGTCATTTGTTTGTATCTTCGGACCTTCAACTATATATTTTGAAGCCATTCTTTATTTTAGGTAAGTTGAAGCTTTGAATCAAAATAATATTGAGTGTTATCTTCCTCATGTCTTTTTTTTAAACTTCCGTTGAAAAGATGAAAGATAGCTAGACAAAGCAAATAGTTTTTTACATTTTAAAATGTTTTTTAAGGAATGCTTTTAAATATTAATATATAAATAACTTAACGTAACATTATAAAAAATTATCTGATAAAGTAATTTTACCTAATTTCATAATTTTATTTTTTACAATTTGTTTGTAAGGCAATATATATGTGTGTATGTCTATCACAAAACACGTGTTTAAAAAAATCATGAACCATTTTTTTCCTAAATTAAAGATTGATATATTTTTAAAACATTAATAGAAATTGAATTGACTATCATTTCTACTTAACTTGAGGGTGAAATGTTTATTATTTAGAAATAATTAACTAAATTAAATAATTAATTAAACTTTCAGCTACTTTGATTTACTTAAAAATAATTTAGTTTTAATATTAATATGATATAAGATTTTCAAATATTAGTTTAAAGTCATTAAAAATAATAATTTGTTGAATACAAATACCTAATTAATGTTCATTTTATATAAAAAAAAGCTCATTTTTAATTACTTTTTAATAATAATAACTTACATTTCCTTCCACACATAACTTAATTACATGACTTTCACCCTTATTATAAACATACGCCCTCTTCTAAAATTAAAAGGTACTATGTTTGTAAGAATAATATTAATTTTTTATTAAAACTTTGTTTTAGTTCTTTGTAGATAAAATATTTTTTAATTTAATTATTTATGAAATCATCTTTTTAACTTAACCTCTCATAGAATTATTATTTTTTAATTTAGACTATTATCAATAACATTCTTCTATCAAAAATTGATAGAAAAACATTATTTGTAACCTATTAAAAAAATTTGTTAGATGTCATCACATCTATTAATTTTATTTACGATAGGTTAATAAAAAATATTATTGATAATCATTTTCAGATGATCAAACTTTCAGTTACTTTAATTTACTTACAAATAATTTAGTCTCTGTAATATTAATTAATATAATGTAAAATTTTTAAATATTGATTAAAGTCACTAAAAATAATAAAATTTTTTAAATATGTCTCTTTTAAAAATAAAATTATTTAATTACCTTTTGATTATTATATTAAAATAAAAATATTTTTATATTAAAACTTAACATCAATTTATTTAATTTTATAAAATTATAGTTTTATCTTGTGCCAAAAGTTAATTTTTTTTACAAAAACGAATTCAAAAAACTCTGCAATATATCAAAACAAAGTTTAAAAATATTTTTGAACGAGTGTAATTTGATCAAAGTCAGGAGGAAATTAGTATACTTTTTTAAACCATATTTTTTGAGATAGAAGTTAACTCCATAAAATGGTCCATTTAAAGTTTTGTAAGAAAGAATTATACATTACTATTCAAACCAAATAGGCCGTACCGCAATTGTTTATAAAACCCATTGGTAGAGTCCGCCAACCCTTGAACCCTAACGAGCCACAGCCTTCCGGCTACGTCCTTGCTGCGAAACCAGCACCTTGTGGAATTTTTCTTGAATCTCATTGTGATATTTCATCGTAACAGGTAAAGCGCTGTGAAGTTTTGAAGTTTCTTACTGTGATTGCTACGCTGGGCTAAGGCGATTCTGGAGCTCATTAGCAAAAAAATTGGATTCTTTTTTTCAAAATTTAGTGTATTTCTGGGTAGTCGACAAGTGCTTCTTTTCTTGTTGGCTGCGATCATCATTAATATTGTGGGGTAAATAAGCTGTTGTGGGTGCAACATGGTGATTCTGGAGTTTGTTTATTAGTTGTGAAGATTTCTTACGGAGAGGTTTTTTTTTTTTCTTTTTTCTTTTCAGGCTTGTTTGGGAACTAATAAAATGCTTGTGTTGTTTGAAACACCGGCGGGTTTCGCCCTTTTTAAGGTGCTGGATGAAGGGAAGCTTTCTAAAGTTGAGGTAACAATCCTGATAATTATTTGTACCCTTATTGCTTGGAAAATGCAATCTGGCATTGGAGTTTATTTTTATTTGCTTAAATGTTCTTTAAGGAAGTGCAGCATTTTTACTGAGTGGTTTTGGTGTTTTTTTTAAGCCATGAAGAAAGGAAATTTCTTTTCTTACCTTTCTTTTTCTTTTTATTTTTAAAATATTGAGCTCTGCTTGTAACATCTGTGTCTTGTATAAATGCTTTTTGAAAATAGGATGTATTAATAATGCCCTGGGTCTGAGTTGGGGTCGCTGCAACTAAGCAAATTGCTAGTAACAAGCATTCCATATGATGATTTCTCCCCCCAATTTAATCACCCATTTTGGCAACCTTGAAAGTTTACATGTTTCTCTTCCTTCCGTCCCGCTCTTAGTTACCATTTAGAAGGTTGCCAGAGAAATTTGTGTTTCAAGGTTTGGGATGGCGGAAGATTGTTTTTTGAAACCTTGAGCTTAGCAATACCATATTTTGTTCTTATCTCTCACAAATCTAATGCCATGGCGCATTTATCTGACATTTTCCTAAAGTTTTCACTTATGAGCTATGCTTGCACAGTGTCCCTTTTCCCATTTGGCTTACTATTAAAGCTTCAATCTGATTATTTTTTTTATATTTTAATCTACATTTTCATGCAGGACTTATGGAAGGAGTTTAACAGTGCAGAAACAGCTAGACAGGTTCTCTCTTTCTCCCCCTTCCATCCTCTATGCTGACTTCATTGTTAAGTTTGCTACAACTTTCTGATGGTGTATAAAGCTAACTATGTTTAGCACCATATTAGGTTGTCAAGTTGAAAGCATTTTCTAAGTTTGAGAATACTTCTGAAGCTTTGGAGGCTGCAACTTTGTTAATTGAAGGTAAAGCTAGCAAAGGACTGCGGAAGTTCTTACGTGCTCATTGTGAAAATGAAACCTTAGCTGTGTCTGACTCAAAACTTGGGAATGTTATTAAGGAAAAATTGGTAGGGCGCCAAATTGCTCTTGGAAATTTGTGTGGTTCTACTCTCTACTTCTTGACGCTAAATTTAAAACTGGCGCCTTTTGATCTTGCAGAAAATTGAATGTATTCACAACAACGCTGTTATGGAGTTAATGAGAGGTGTGAGAAATCAGTTAACTGAGCTCATAACTGGTCTAGCAGTGCAAGATATGGCTCCAATGAGCTTGGGTTTATCTCATAGTTTGTCAAGATATAAGCTGAAGTTTAGTGCAGATAAGGTGTAGTTTCTTTCAACTTTTAACAGTTGATGTAAGGAGATGATATGTATTTATTAGCTTGTTCTATTTTTTTTTCCCTTTTTAACCTGCTGAGGTTGTTGCTGACATCTAATTTTCCATATAATCATTTATTTAGTGGGCATGCTGCTTGCCTTATGTCTAAGGAATTGCTGCATCAACTGTAGGATCTGATATGATAATCGTTAAAAATTGATTACAATGTTTTTCACCACATAAATTCCTTTTGAATTTTTGTTAGTTTGATGATTGATTTATATTATTGAGGATATAATGTTTGAATCATTGAAAAAAGAATGATATTGTTATTATATCTATTTCAAGAACAGTGAAAACAGGTTTAGTTCTTTTTTATCCCCCCTTTAATTACCCTTGTTAATGGTAATGAAAATTGTGAGATTATTTAAATCATATATTTAGCTGAAGTTGGCGTTCTTTATCTTGGGATTGAAAATTTACTTGTGGATCTCATTTCTCTCTTGGCTATTATAAATTATTTGTTGAGCTTCATAACCGACAGATGCTTGTGTTTTCCAATTCTCCCTCCTTCTGGTATCGAGTGCTTTTTTTCTGTTTGCACTAGTGGAGAGGTTGTTAAACTAATTGCATTTTTAGTGCCTTTGAACAACTGAAATGCTTAAATAGTAGTCTGAAGAATTGAATATTGTTACTATTTTGTAGTGGTGAGTTAAGCAATGAGCCTTCATAAAGTGCCCAATGGATGTGCCTGATTAGGGGGTCAATATAAATTTATTATTATGTTTTAATTGAGGCAGTTTTAGCTTGAAGTTATGGATGTTCATCGCTATTTTTATTTGAAAAGAAAAAAGGTAAATAGTGAATGCAATTGGAGGTTGCCGTTGCCTAAATGTCACCTGCTGTGTTACAGGTGGATACCATGATTGTCCAGGCCATTGGTCTGCTTGATGATCTGGATAAAGAGCTAAATACATATGCCATGAGAGTTCGAGAATGGTATGGTTGGCATTTCCCAGAGCTCACTAAAATAGTACAGGATAATATCCACTATGCAAAGGCAGTCAAACTGATGGGTGATCGTGTTAATGCCACAAAACTTGATTTCTCTGAGGTAGGGTTTGTGTGCTGTTCTCTAAGCAATTGTTGTAATTTTGCCCTTGGTTATGGCTGTTTTAGGTCACTTCCACAATCACATGTGTTTGAAGTCAAGGATGCACAGTTATTTCAAAGATTAAATTACATGGACACCCTTTATTGTAAATTTAACTAACCTAAATCTCCTCTATATATTTCACTCTATGTTAATTCAAAACAGGAAGCAAGGCTTGTGTAATTTACGTGGATTCTTAAAGTTTCTGACGATGTGTCACAGATCTTGTCAGAGGATGTTGAGACACAACTGAAGGAGGCAGCTATGATATCCATGGGAACTGAAGTTGGTGAGCTTGATTTGGTCAATATCAGAGAACTCTGTGACCAGGTGTTGTCTCTTTCTGAGTACAGAGCGCAGCTATATGATTATCTAAAAAGCAGGATGAACACCATTGCACCCAATTTGACTGCTCTTGTTGGGGAGCTTGTTGGTGCTCGCCTCATTGCCCATGGCGGTAGCTTATTAAATCTTGCAAAGCAGCCTGGGAGTACCGTACAGATTCTTGGTGCTGAAAAGGCTCTCTTTAGGGCCCTGAAGACTAAGCATGCTACTCCCAAGTATGGGCTTATTTACCATGCGTCTTTGATTGGTCAGGCAGCTCCCAAGTTCAAGGGTAAAATTTCTCGGTCACTTGCTGCAAAGACAGCATTGGCTATCAGGTATGATGCTTTAGGAGATGGTGAAGATAACTCCATGGGCTTGGAGAACAGAGCCAAGGTACTTTTTCTACTTTGTATAGGTACTTGTCCTCTGTTATGTCACTTCAAGACTTTACTGACATGGATATTTTAACAGCTAGAAGCACGGTTGAGAAATCTTGAAGGCAAAGAATTAGGTCGTTTTGCTGGGTCAGCTAAAGGGAAGCCCAAGATAGAAATGTATGACAAGGATCGGAAGAAAGGAGCTGGAGCACTAATAACTCCGGCGAAGGTCTGATAACCTGCTTCATTGATATTTGTAGAACGTTCTGTTTTATTTTTGTTAGTGCTGACTCTACTGTCTTTTGCAGACATATAATCCTGCAGCTGATTCTACTCTTGGTCGAACAGATAATTCTGCTTTGGACACTGAAGGGGAACCGATGAAAATTGAGGACGGAACGCAGGAGCCTCCTGTTAGTGAAAAGAAGGGAAAGAAGAAAAAGAAGGAGAAAATTGAAGAGGATGCAGATGCTGTTCAGGAACTTGAGCATGGAGTTGAGAGAAAGGAAAAGAAGAAAAAAAGGAAGGATTCTACTGAGAATGGTGAGTTGAATGGAGACAATGATGCCGATGTGGGAGAAAAGAAGAAAAAGAGGAAAAAGCATGCTGAACAAGAATCAGCCGAAGTGCCAAGGAAAAAGAAAGACAAAAAGAAGAAAATCGAGGATTAATAGGAAATGAATTTGTAGTTACCAGCTAATCCATCTGGTGACAGCAACCATTTTTGGCTATCTTAGGCAAGTCGGTACGTTAGCATGTATAATTTATTCTTATTTTCTAATGGGGTAAGTTGCATTTGTGGAAATTTTGACGCTATGATATTTGTGTATGAAAGAAGCTGCTGGTTCTAAATTTTTATGTTTCATTTTTCTTCTTTAAACAGTTTAATCAGGGTATACGAATTTCCTAGCATGAGCATAGAATTTTTCATCCATGTTAAACATCATCTGCAGCTGCTCCATTTGGCAGGCTAATTTCTTAGCTGCTGATGCAATGTCTAAGAGACAACTGAGGTTATTTTTGTCTCTTTCATATGCTAGACAGGAATTCAGTGCCTAATCTAATGTTAAGCATACCTTGGAGCATTCATTATTGTTCTTTTAATTATATTTCAATTTCTAAGTTTAAATTGAGCATGTGCATGATTTTTCTTATCTTTGATGGTAGGATCTTTTTAATTAGTGTTTATTGGATTTGGGTTTGAGAAACGAGGGAACAGATTTACTTCAGCTTTTAATAAGTGGGGAAAAGCCCAAATGGGTTGATGTGGCATGTGCATAACCGCTGATTGTTTTGAACGTGACCGTCTAGTGCAAAGTCAAACGCGAGAGGATTTATTCTTCCTTTTTGTTTTTTTATTTCATTATTTATTATTTTTAAAGAAACAAAATGTAAGATGTATGTAATTTTTAAATTTTCACCACACTAATATTAGGTTATATTTTGATTTTTTTAATTTAAAATAGTTTTTTTGCCTATATGGTGCAAGTTGAAAGGCAGATTCTATACTACGTTTTGCTTTTTGCGCAATGAAAAGAAGACAAATTAACAGCTAAGGTTGTTGCATAGCAGATCTTTACTCCTCTTTCTCAGAGTGCAAGGTATAATTTATTTTTTGTTCAATTATGAATCTTTAAATAAGTGATGTCACCAACTATTTCATGTCATGGTAAGGTTGGATTTTGTTTGAGTTTCATTCTTGTTTAGCACTTAGCTCAATTCAATCTTGAAATATTTGCAAATACTTTTTTTTTTAAACTTCAAAATACATTTCTTGAGTTAATAGTTTTTAAGATTTAAATCTTTTGTCTATTATTTTTTAAAAAGTAAATTATTTGAACTTCTATTAAATTTTGCAAAAATTATATAAATCTTTTCTTTTTTATTAAAGTATACATTTTAGTTTAATTTTAAAATTTTTTAATTAAAATATTCCGTATCAACTTAAATATACAAATATGTTTTAAATTTAAATATATACAAATAAAACTATAAAAAGAATAGATTTGGTTTTTATTAAATTTAACATGGTAAATTATATATTTAGCTCAATATAGGATACTTTAATCAAAAATTTTAAATTCAGATTACAATGTAATATAATTTTTTTTGTTTTAGAGAAATCTGTGTATATTTTAAAAGTAAATGGAAGGTTTTGAAATTTTAACAAAACTCAAAAAGTTTTATATAATTTACTCTTATTTTAATCATATAAATGAATATGCCTTTTTAGACTTTATTATTTGTCATGGGACACATTTTAATTTGTGTGAAAATAATATATGATAAAGTCTAAATTAAACATCCTTAATTGATGGGGATATATTTTAATTTTTTAAGTTGAACTCAAAATTGAGAGGAATGTTTGCAACTTTTTTTTGACTATAGAAAGGAAGTAAATACTTTTCTCCGCTTGATGATGTTTGTAATAAATGATAAATTTATGTGAGTTTCTTGTTTTGGAATATTATTACAAGAAAATGTTTATGTTAAATATAAATGGTCAAACCTTAGAAAAATTCTTACTTACACTTGATCTACCACATTATTTATATATTATCCAATAAAATAAAACCAAATGATACAATTAGATTACAAAACTCATTTATGTAAAGGTGTTTTAGTATGTGAAAGTGCTGCAATCAAGGGTATTGGGACTATCGTAAGGTGTGGATTTACCACCAACTTTTCAAAGTAAAAAATTGCCTGTAAACTAATAAATTATTATTAACAGCCTGGAATCTTTGGTATATGTATAAAATAAATAAATAAAATAGATATTTATTTTTAAAAAATAAAAAAATATACAGTTAAATAATAATAATAACATAATATATTTCGCATAAATTTTTTTTCCCTCTTCGTTTCAATTTTAGAAGAATCTCATTTAAGAATTATAACTTGTTAAAAATTTTATTAAAAGATTTTGAAAATCATTCATGAAGGCCAAAGTAAAAAATTGCCATTAAATTTTTTTAAAAAAATCACTTATATTTTTTAAAATTATAACTTATTTTTTTGGATATAATAAGAGATTTTTTTAATAGTAATTTTAGAGAATATAAATAATAATTTTAACTTTTGTCTTTTAAAAAAAATTAAATTTTAAGATCATTGAATATTTTTTTTTAATCAATTTATAATCTTTTATGTAAAATTTTCCCTTCAATTTTCGTACCAAACATGCCTTTAATTATCAAAAGATGCTTCAGCCCCAATTATTTAATCAAAAGAAAGATTAAAGTAGATAGGATCTGCATTAATCAAAAAAATTGTCGTTTGTGTCACATGTTAGCAGAAAAGCAGGAATCTTGGGATGCTTGCCTAGAAGGGGGGGCACGACTCTGGCATCCATGTTTCACAGCCTAATCTTCAATTTAATTATTTTCATTGGGATGGGATCTCACCAAATGGAATGAACCGTAAATAGGTATAAAAGTTAAAAAAAAAAAAGAATAATTTTTATCTTATATTTTATTTTTATATTAAAAAATATTAAAATAAAAAAAATAATTAATTAAGATTAAAAATAAATAAGTAAATAAAATCCAAATGATCTAAATTTATATATACAACCTAGGTACATTGTTCCAAAGAAACAAGAGAAGATGGAAGACGGAAAAAGTAATCAGTATGAAAATATTATATAATATCAAATATGAAAATATGATTATTATCACAACAATGGTGAGAAAGATTGATAAATGAAGAGAGAGGACATGAATCTGTGCAGTATACGACATAAGGGATAATTAGAAAGAGAAAAATTAAATAACTTTTAATATTTAAAGTTTTTTCTTTTAATTTTTAATGTTAAAGCTATTTAGTTCTATATTTTTGAATTTACTTCTTTCTAGTTATATATCATACGGTTTATTTTCTACATATAAGAGACTGAAAAGATTATATTCAAAAACTTTACATTTGTAAAAATTATTTTTCAAAAGAATTCAATCATAATTTTAAGAAGATCTAATTCTAATAAAACTTTTCACGATAAATTTTACAAACTTAAAAAAGTCTATAATAATAATAATAATACTAATAATAATTTTTCCTAGGCATCGAGTGATCGCGTGGGTGGGACTGCTTTGATAGAGTTCTAAAATCACATCTCACTATGCACATCATCCAACATGATTACGTTTAAAACATTTTTTCAGAGCGAGAGGTCATTTCCTCGTTGGCTCTATCTCATATGATATAACATGTCAAGTAAACCCTCTCAAGCTAACTAAACTCTATTTGAATTTTTATTTATTTCAAAATGACGTTTTAAAATAATTTTACAAGAAACACTTTTAGAGACAAATAATTTATAGTTAAAAAAATTATTTAGTATATTTTTTTAATATTTAAGAAATAATTTGTCTTTAACAAATTTTTTATGAAAATACTTTTTATGGTAAAATTTCTTAAAAGGGTATAAATTTAAAAATATTAATAAAAAAGTTTTAAGTTAATTATATAAATTAACAATTTTAAATAAAGATATTTTTGTCTTCAAGAAAATTATTTTTTGTTTTTTTCGGCCTTTAAAAATTATTGCCAAAATTCTTATTGTTATATCAACCTATCAATGCAATTGTTGTTCAGTGATGCAAACGTAATTTTTTATTTAAAATAGGATTAAAAGAAAAAGAATTTAAATATATTATTAATGATTAATCCTATCTGCTGCAACAACATAACACAAAAAATCGAGTGATCATTTGGGTGGGGTTAGCAGTCTAAAATCACATCTCACTATGCACTTCTCCCAACATGATTACATTTATAACAAAGAAACCAAAAAAAAAATTACGATAATGATTAACTTGGATAGAAACAGTACGTAAGTTTCATTATTTACTGAGTTAAAACAAACATAATCGTCACCCAAATCAATTGAAGTTTCTGACTTGTAGTGCTTTGCTTGAAGAGTTCTATCAACTAGCAAGTGATATTTCTTCTCTTGTTCAGCTTTCCTCTCCCCTGTTTGCATTCCAGAAGCCATGGCTGCTGCGCTTGTGGGTGGAGCATTTCTCTCTGCTGCTCTTCAAGTCGCTTTTGACAGGCTGGCCTCTCCTGACATAATACACTTCTTCCGTGCAAAAAAGCTCAAAGATAGCTTGCTCCAACAACTTCGCGTCAAGCTCATATCTGTGAATCAGGTACTTGATGATGCAGAAGAAAGGCAGTACCAAAACCCAAATGTCAAGATGTGGCTTGATGAGCTCAAACATGCTGTGTATGTGGCTGATGACCTCTTATATGAGATCGCTACTGAGGCAACCCGGCAGAAGATGGAAGCTGAGAATCAAACTGCTATTAGTAAGGTACGGGCCTTCCTTCCTCCTTTTGCTAATCCATTTGACAAACAGATTGAATCTAGGATCCAAGAAGTGCTTGACAACTTAGAGTGCCTCGCAAAGGAAAGGGATGTTCTGGGATTGAAGCAAGGCTCTGGTGGTGGTAGTGAAGTTGGAATTGGTGGGAAAGTATCAAACAGATTGCCAACTACGTCTCTGGTTGCTGATGAGTCCTGCATATATGGTAGAGACGGTGATAAAGAGAAAATAATCGAGCTTTTACTTTGTGGCGATTTGAGTGGGAACCAGCTATCTGTGATTTCTATAGTGGGTATGGGCGGGTTGGGTAAGACCACCCTTGCACAACTAGTGTACAACGACACAAGGATGGAGGATCAATTTCAACTCAGAGCTTGGGTGTGTATTTCAGAAGAATTTGATGTTGTTAGAATTACAAAAACAATACTTTCTGCACTTGGATGTTCAATTACAGGACATGAAGACCTAAATCAGCTTCAACTGAAACTAAAAGAGAAATTGACGGGGAAGAAATTTTTGCTAGTTCTCGATGATATGTGGAACGAGCACCGAACTAGTTGGGAGGCCTTGCAAGTTCCTTTTCTTTGTGGGACTGTAGGAAATACGATCCTTGTTACAACACGCAATGAAAAGGTAGCAGATGTCGTGCACTCTGTTAGAGTGCATCGCATACATTTATTAGATGAAGAAAATGGTTGGAAGCTATTTGCAAAACATGCATTCCGTGACAAGGATGCCTGTACGTGTGCAAATCTCAAGTCAATTGGTAGAAAAATTGTTAAGAAGTGTGAAGGGTTGCCTTTAGCTATAAAAACATTGGGTGGCCTCCTGCATACAAGATTATCAGAGCAACACTGGAATGAAATTTTAGATAGTGAAATATGGCAATTACCGGATGATGAAAGTAATATAATGCCAGCTTTAAGATTAAGCTACCATTATCTTCCTTCCAATTTGAAGCGATGTTTTGCATTTTGTTCTATATTTCCAAAAGACTATGATATTGACAAGGATTCTCTAATCCATATGTGGATGGCAGAAGATTTGTTGCATTGCCATCAAGGAAATAAAAGTGCGGAAGAAGTGGGAAATGAATTCCTGGGTGAACTGGAATCAAGGTCCCTTTTCCAGAAATCAAGATTTTATGATGGTAGTTTCAAGATCACCATGCATGATCTTGTAAATGATTTAGCTAAATCAATCTCCCAAGGATTTTGTTTGAGGATAGAGGGTGGTAAGGTGCAGAATATTCATACAAAGACTCGCTACTTTTCATACTCAGGTTCCACCGGTAACAATGAAATATTACTAGAGCCTATTTATGAGTGTAAGCTATTACGCTGTTTGGTGCTACTTTCACAACTATCATCTTTCATTATAGATGATAGTAATATGGGTGAAATATTTTCAAGATGTAAGCACTTGCGAATTTTACACTTGCAGAAACTTCAAAATATTACTAAATTGGATGATGGTATAAGCAATTTAAATCACCTACGGTATTTAGACCTTTCTGAGACTGGAATTGAAAGACTACCAGATTCAATTTGTACATTGTATAATTTGCAAACTTTGAAACTGGATCAATGTCGTCAGTTTGTTGAGTTGCCTCAAGATTTGTACAAATTGATCAATCTGCGTTATCTAAACCTTTCTGGAACTGAGATCACTAAGTTACCTGATTCGGTTTGCAAACTGCTTAGTTTGCAAACATTAAAATTGGGAAACTGTAGGTCTTTGGATGAATTGCCACTGGATTTGCACAATGTCATCAATCTGCGTCACCTTGATTTGAGGTGGACTAATATAAGGGAGATGCCAATGAACATGGGAAGGTTGAAACATCTTCAAATATTGACTCACTTTTATGTGGGAAAGCGTAGTGGGTCTAATATTAAGGAGTTAGGGAAACTCAATTATCTTGAAGCCAGGCTTGAGATTTTAAATCTGGAAAATATCAATGATCCAATGGATGTCAGGGAGGCTAACATGAAAGATAAGAATTACTTAAATGAATTACATTTGAAATGGAGTGGAAATAATGAGGATTCACAAAATGAAAGGTCCGTCTTGGAGGCTCTCCAACCTCATTTCAACTTCAAAAAGCTCGCTATTACAAACTACGGTGGCACAAGATTTGCGGACTGGTTTAATACTCCTTATTTGCCCAATTTAGTATCTCTTGAGTTGCGGGGATGTAAATATTGTTTTTGTTTGCCGCCACTTGGGCAGCTACCCTCTCTAAATTCGCTTCAGATTGGTGGATTAGAAGGAATAAAGGAGATTGGCTCAGAGTTTTATGGGAATAATTTGTCAAGTGTTCTGTTCCCGTCCCTTGAACATTTGCGTATTTATCATATGGGGGAATGGGAAGAATGGATGCATTTTGAAGGTGAATGTTTCCCTTGCCTTAAAGTGATTTCGATAAGTAGTTGTCCCAAGTTAAGAAAGTCCCTTCCTTCACACCTTCCATGTTTAGAAGAGTTAACGATTGAGCAATGCCAAGAGTTTGAGCTATCACTTCCCAAAGCTGTCACTCTGAGATATCTTCGACTGCAGGATTTGAAGGATTCTCCTGAACTTGTATCATTCCCTGCCAAAGCATTGTCTGCTCACAAACTTGAAACTATCACCCTTTTTGGGATGACCCATCTGAAGTCACTCCATGAAGACACACATACACTCCTTCCCTGTCTTCGTTCTTTGTCACTATCCCATTGTCCGCAGCTGCAATCAGTTCCTCAAGGAGGTTTGCCTTTGAGCCTTGTTGAATTTTCAATCCGCCATTGTCCCAAACTCATTGCTTCTCGCAGGGAATGGGGTTTGGACAGACTTCATTCTCTGCAACGTTTCATTATTAGTGATGATTTTGAAAGTGTGGATTCTTTCCCAGAAGAGGCATTGCTGCCGCCCAATCTTACATATCTTGAATTTGATGGATGTTCAAATCTGACAACAATAAATAGCAATAGCCTTCTCCACCTCACATCTCTTCGATGCTTATATATTTTCGATTGCCCAAATCTCCAATGCTTGCCAGAGGAAGGTTTACCCAAGTCTCTTTCTCAATTATCTATTTGGGAAAATTGTCCATTACTTAAGCAGCGGTACCACAAGGAGAATGGACAAGATTGGCATAAAATTTCCCACATTCCTTGTGTAAGAATTTGTTAAGCTACATTTCACAAATTGTAAAAGATATGGCGATGCTTCTTATGCCTTTACAGGTACTTCCTCTACCTTACGCTAATATGTCTGTACCCTATATGTGTTTCCGTGTTCAGGTTTTCACTCTTCCTTTTTCATACAAAGGCATTATATGTTGTAGTATATTCAAAACCGGTGGTCTGGTCCAGTGATTTAGATCCGGTGCTTGAAAATTTTCCTCGTCAATTAATTTTTTTAAAATGAAAATATAATATATATATATATATATATATATGATAATTATATTGTGTAAAGAATCGTATAATATTCATCACAAACACACACACAGAAATATTCATCATATATTGATATGTTATTCAATTGACAATAATTATAATTAAATGTGTGATAGTTTAATAATACTAGATATATAAGATATTAATATATTTTGACTAGTGAAATATTGTTAAATGGTAGAATTAACAGGCGAAGGGGGAAAAGGCATAGTTACAAATTACAATCTCTGAAGTTGGCCGAAAAAAAAAAGATATATAGTTACAATCTTGGTTTTTTTTTTTTTTAAGTAATTGCATTATCCAAAAACCATACACTATCAAACCCCTACAACTAAAATATCATTTTTTTAGTGGTTTGTTATTCATTTATTCTTAGGTTTCCTTGTCAATATATATATATATATATATATATCTTGTACTTTTCCTTCATCTCTTGTCAACAGTTCTTATTCCTTCATTCGTTTTTCTGGAAGTCATGATGCATGTTGAGTTTTCTCACCGTTATTCCTTCCTAAAGGTTAGTATCTTAATATCATTGCGTTTCTTGGATTTAATTATTGCACTTTCTTTTAGTTAAAAAACAATAAAAACAATGTGCAGGAAATTGTAAAATTTTCACTATCTGACAGTACCAGGACATGCAGTGTATATATATCTATATATCTAGTGTGAGAGATGTGCTAAATGAAACTAGATATTTTAAAATTATACATGTTAGATTGTGTGTTTGCATAACATTAAGTTGAAACTTTTTTCTTTTTGTGATTTTATATAAATAAATTTTATGTAAATGAGTTTTAATTTTAGGAAAAGGAAAATTGCTCATTTTAAAATTTCTTTGGATAAATGATTCTTGATCTGAAGATCTAGGAATTCCATAGGGTAAGAGATGAGCATTGTGTCTGATACCCACTAACGAATGGGTCTGTAGATGAAAAATATTTTTCTTGGAGCTTAAAGATGAAGATTATAATATTATATCCATAATCATCCCTAAGGCAAAGTTACATGAATCTATGAACTTAGACTTGTCATCATCCTTAATAACAAGCTCCAAAATTTATTGTTAGGTTGGAAGGTTATTTATGCTTTCTTAGTCACGATCCATGAAGTATCTAAATTTCTACAAGGGATGAGACGCAGTGCTGATGATGGGAGAAGCATAAAATTTGCTCACTTGTGATCTAGGTTGGAAGGTTATTTATGCTTTGATCTTCATAAAATTTCAGAATGTTTTATTTGTATTGACAGATTGTTTTTCTCTACTCCATTAGTTGTGTTACTATGCCTATGTTTCTAAGTTTTGTGTATTATCAATGCAGTCATTTTCACTTTATTGATAGAGGGTAGGGACCAAAATTGATGTATTAGTAATTGTTAAAGACTCATTATTGTTCTCAATGATCTATTAATAGTAAAAAAATTTTAGATTAAGTCCTGTAGTTTTTACCTCCCATATTGAGAATATTTTTCACATTAAAAATTATACATTCTCCTGTATCTATTTATTTTTTGCATTTTAAATATCTATTAGTTGAATTATTTTCAACATAGTGGTGTTAGCTCCTAAAAAGTTCTTTTAAGTAGGATTTTTTTTTAATTTTTGCCTATTATTATTTTGCTTTTATAGATCCTTTTCCTACACAAAATCATCATGGACTAGGCTACAAGCTTCTTGGAATAATACTACAAGTAGGCTGCTGATTGAACCCAAATTGAATTCTATGCAAGAAATTGAAAAAGAAGAAATTCCAGTCTTAGCTTTAATAATCAATAGAAAAAGAGGTCAATTATGCAATTTTTAATTTTACTCAGAAACACTTGAAAGACCCGATTGTCACTTTATTCAAGTTCCTAAAATGTTTTATGTGCCTGCACAGAGAAATTTTGTATATTCCCAAAGATTTCAAGTTTGGAGTCTCAGACTTTAAAGATGGTGGCAGCTAATGTTCTAACTTGTAAGCAAGAAAATATTTTAGCATAATGATGGTATTGCATTATGAAGGGTCACTCTGCTGCTCCAAAAATGATCAATTGAGTATATAAATTTTGGGAACCCATAATGTTAGAATTTTTTTTTTGGGAGATTAAGGTTAGTTTCTAATTCTGTGAAGCCAATGAAGTGGCAGATACATTATTATTTTTCTTAATAATGTCATCCTTATAAATTTTCTAGGAGAAAATGAATAAAAGCACCATATTTTTTTTCCTTGGAGGCTAAGACCCAAACCAAAAGTAGCACTTTTAAGTCTATGTTCCACTCAATTTTTCTTCGTTAAATTTAAAATATCTATTCAAAGAAGCTAGAAATTCAAGTTTTCTACCACATAAACAATATCCGATAAAAAAAAAACATGTTTGTAACAGTATTGATAGACTTTGCCGCTTGATTTAAAGAAACAAAAAGGGACTAATTGAGCTCGAACAAGCTCTAAAAAATTTTGGAAATATGATACACAACATCCAAAATTGCTGTGACACTATGACAATCCAATAATGAACTTTCAAACTCATTTTAAGTATGTTAGATTCTAAACATGTATTCATATACCAAACATATTCAAGCAAGAATACTACTAGTGGTAGGTCAATAAAACAAACATAACCGCATGGAAAAACTAGGCCCCCTAATAAAGTTACAAATGAATCAATCAGCCCACCATTGTGAGTGATCTTCACCACTTGTCCTTTCTCCAACCCATAGTGGCATGCTATGGCATTAGTTTGTTGCATGTATGGGAGCTGAAATAGAATCAAAATAATAATAGTTGAATGCAATTATTTATTATTTTTATCATACTAACTTCTATATTTCATATTTGAAACATCTGTCATTTTTGTAAAACCTTTAATCTCTCTCTAATTTACTCATCCTTTCATTATTTTTACCCCAACATGATGATGAAAGATGGATGCCAAGTCATCTTTCATGAATGGAATTCATTGAATCGTAAGACAAATTAAGTACTCCTCCTCCAATGAATCAATGTTACTAAAGTGTAGGTGAGTTCAATGCTTTTTAATCTAGACTCCACTACAAATGGCACATCTTTGTCAACCTTGCTACTACCTTATATTTTTACATTTTGCAGATTAATGTATCAGACTTATAATATACCAAGCAAGTAACAATATCATAATCCGAAACATACAGTACTGATTCACTTCCAACTTGTACTTCTTGAGTAATTTTGCTTCTCATCAGTAGCCAGTATCTCATACTTTGGCTGTAATACATGCTTTGTGATATTGACCAACAAGTCATTGATCTAAGCAAAAAAAATTATTATTTATATTTTTTATAAAACAAAGAAATTATACTAGAAAGAGGACAAAGTATGAAGTACTGAGGATAAGAAATTCTTCAGACAAAAAATAAATAAAATAAAAAAACAAAAAAACATGACAACAAAATAGAAGGCCTAGGATGCTATTTAGTGGAGGAGAGGATCTTTATTTCAGTGGCACTTTATGAATCTTCACATAAGAGGATCTGTATTAAATAAATGAGAGGCCATTGTAATGCCTAACACATTGTAAAAATTGCATAACATGAAAGACCTTGGCGATCTACATAACCACTCTTAACCAAGTTAATCTTCAAGTTGAAATAACCTCAAAAAATTAAAGAATGTAAAGAACACTTATGAAATTGTGTCTATCATCCTATAAAACAAAATACTATCATTAGCAAACTGCATGTGGGAGAGACCATGGCCTTTTCTGAGCCAACAATAAGACCTTTAATCACACCCTTATTTATAGCTCTAGAAAGTATCCAAATCAAGATGTTCACCACTAGAATGAACAAGAAGGAACAAAGGGGATCTCCTTGCCTCTTTGATCTCGAAACCGAGATTTAGGTTTACCATTAATAATCACAGAAACGTTGACAACTTGTACAATTCCTAGAGCCATGAAAAGAATTGGTTAGCATAATTTGGAATGGGTAACTTGCTTTAAAAACCTCAACTTTAAATGGCCATTTTTGTAGTTCTTTTTGTGCATACATTGTGAGCCAACTCAATCTTTCTTTATTCATAATCTGGCCATGTATATGATGAATAGTTTAAACTTTAACATCAACAATTCCGAGAAAGATAACTAGTGCCTACACTGAAGGAGGAATTATACCACAATAAGTCAATAACAAGGAGAAAAATAAAGAAATTTATCCAAAAAGATATTACATGCAGAAAAATCTATGATACAACTAGCCAAGCATGGCAAAGTTTTCTTTATGGCTTAATATAAGTACAATCGCCTAAAAAATATCACTTTTTTTTTATCTGCGATATACCATAAATATGTATTATTAAACATTGAAAATCCAAGATAGTTGAAGGTTAGCTAGCAGGATAACTAGTAGGTGATTTTTTTCTTTTGATATATCAAGTGACCAAATTTCAATTCTTGCTCTGTTACATTTTAGAAATATATATTAATTAATATATTGATAAAAATATTATAAGGATTTAGAAATATTTGCATCCAAAAATATTAGAAAAAAATGATTACACACTAATATTGAACACGTGTCCAACTGATAGTCTGTCAGAATCATTTTCTAAACAAATTTGATAAAAATGTTTGTCAAAATTAATTTTTGACAGATTAATGATTGAACATGAGTTCGACCATTAGTTTTGAAAAATGCTTTAATAGACATTTGATTTTTTAAAAAAAAAATTATATTTTTATAAATTAAAAAAATTAATGTTAATTAATTTATTTTACTTTTAATTTTTAAAAATTTTAATTATCATTTATATCAATTTTTATTAATATTATTTACTAATTAATTTTTATTAACATTATTTCTTAATTATTTATGGTATTTTAAATAAAATTTTTATTTGTAAAACAAATAGCTGCCATGGATGTCACACAATGAGAGAAGTAAAAGCTGTATTGTTTGTCGACTATAGTTTGGTCGAAACAAAATATTAATAATAAAAAAATTGATTAATTTTTTAATTGAACTTTTAGTCAAAATTCTTTGATTTCTAGTTGAAATTATTAGTTTTTAAACTAAATTTTAGTTGGCAAATTCTAATATTTTTAAAAATAAATCGGTTATTGAATAGATAGAGGTATTGGACCATAACTTATTAATCTAGTTGTAGTCAAACTAGTAATAATTAAACATATATATATTTAAAATTTTATATATTAAAATTCTAATGTACCAATAAATACTAGTAAAGCTTAAATATTTGATTACTAATTCAATATTGTTTAAAATGTTTGAGAAGTCATTTTTTAATTAAAAAAAAAGACTACCCATGATTAAAAATTAAAAGTATTTAATATTAAACTTTTGAAGTTCTTAAATTATATTAAGATTTCACTTATCATTAAAAAAAAACAAAAAATGCAAAAGTAAATGACAATTTGGGCCAACACATTAATATTTGGAAAAAAATACTGCTAGAAGATTGGGTATAATGAAAATTAAGCACTAAAAATAAAAAATTACACACATTTTATTTCTCTTATATATTTTTTAAAATTTTTCTCTATTTTAATCCCTTTTCTCTTCTAATGCCTTCTATTTTTAGTTATTCAAATTCATTTAAGATAAACTATTTCATTTTATAAATTTTTTTAAAAAACTTAAATAATCAATTCAACTAATTTTTTAACTAGTTTAAAAGGGTTTTGAGCATTTTTTTCTAAGCTAACCAAACCCAATGGATGTCAACCAAGGTTTAGGACCCCACATCATAAAACCAACCATTCTTTGTGAAAGGCATAATTATTTTCAAACTCATTCGTACTTCAATTGCAAAGAATTGATATTTTCACTTTGTGTCAAATTCCAAAAAAGCTTAGAATTTATTTTCTTTTTAGAATAGCATTTTCCAGAAACTTATTTGTGTTTATGATAATATGGTCATTTTATGACATTTAAAGTTATGAAAGGTGAAAAAGAAAAGACAGTGACCAATAATGGTTGTCATACACATTTTTCTCTTTCCTTGCAAAAAAAGAAGTCAGATGCTTATCCTCAAATAATTTTGTCCATTACTTAAGCAATAGTATCAAAAGGAAAATGGACAAAATTGGCATAAAATTTCTCACATGCCTATTGTAGATGTCGAATAAAACTGTATTCCAGGAGTTCTATAACTTTTTGTGCCCTTACAAGTCTTCAAGTTTTCATTCTTTCTTTTTGCCTCATATGTGGTAGTATATTCAAAACTGTTAGGATTATATCACATTTGTTACATAGGAGTCCTAAACCCAAGAAACCCCCAGTCTTGGTTTTAATCCTAAAATTAAAGGTGCTAGTTCTAAATTTTTAGATTTAGAACATTTTAGTCATGTTGAACCCCAATATCTAATAGATTATCAAGGTTATCATTGTTTCTTTAATATGCTAGTTAGGTACTCAATGCCTAATCTATACCAAGCATATTTTGGATCATTCAAATATGAAAAATTCTTAAAGTTGACTTTGTCTATAAACAATAGAGCAAGACATAATTATATATTTATATGTTTACATGTAACTCTTTTATGGATTGGATCTATCTCATAACTTTTCTTTGAATATTGTAGCAAAAATAATTCTTATATGTGTGGCTGCTATAACACTCCTTCATTATTTACTTTAATTGATTTTGTTATTCGGCAATCATATAAATTTCAGTTGCAAAAATTTATAGTTTTTTTTAAACTTTTTTTTTAAGGGTTGTTGTATGCATCAATAAAATGTAGCACAGCAACACAGTTTGTAGTTCACTGTATCAAGATCAAGTTGATTGAATCTTGTTTTAGTTAACCAATTCTTGAAATTTTAAGGGTAATGAAGAAAATTCATTAATGATTATAAATTCCACACATGCCATACACGAATTTGAATTTAATTTAACTGATAACATAATTGTTGAAACTACAACAACATACAATAATGCTCTTACTGCAAATGGCAAAAAGTATTCCATCATCCAAAATTATTAATATAATTCTTTTAAAGAAAGTGGACGTCCTGTCTATCATCGTCGACCACCGCTAGCTTAACGCTTTGAATTACTTGGATTAGTCCTATTAGCAAAGCCTCCATCCACACCTACTCAACCTTAACAATTCTATAGAGTGTTGGTATGATCTAAGTTCTAGTCTGAACACATTGCAGAAAATAATGAAAATTGATATTCCTAATAAAAATAACATATATTTTGAAATCCATGTAATGGTTCAGTGGTATAAATTACGCAATACCTTTTTCTTTTACCTCTTTTTGTATTAATAAGCAAAATATCACATGTAAGCATAAATAAAGCACATAGTCAAATATAAGATATTACTTTTCCATGACCTATATTACAGAAGTTAATACTTTTACCATATTGCAACCACACGTCCTCCCTTATATACATATAAAATTTGGAGGACATTTGCAAACACTAAGTTTTTGTCATATAAACAATGAGCATATATATTATCCACTATTATTATTATTATTATTATTATTATTATGACACAGTGGAATATTTTACATACACTCTTATATTGACATTCTTTCAACCTTTTTGCTCACTTTATTCTAATGATTCGAACATAGGTGGCTATAGGTGCCTCATCTTTTAGGAAGATGACATATTGCCACTTCACAGTATTTTCTCATGTTAGCCTGAATTTGAACATCTGTAAGAAAAATACATTAATACATTCCATAAATATTAGCATGAATCAGAGATCACCTCTCTTTTGAAGGTCATCCTTGATTTCATAGGAATTTCCTCCCTTTTAAGGATCTTTGTTGAGGGAAACCACCTCATTCCACGGACCCTATCTCCTAATAAGTTCATCTTCTTTTGAGAATCATTTCTCCAATTCTTTTTTCATTGTATTTCCATAGACAATATTTTTCCATAGACAACATACGACAATACAATATTTCAAAATGCCACATTTTCCTTCCATTACTTGCATCATAAAATTATGCACATGAAATTTCTTACACCAAAATTTCTATCACCAAACAACTCAAAAGTCACAAAAATCATGGGCTACAAGTAATAGAGCATAAAAACTAGTAATTTATACTAAAATAGCAATTTCTCATGGAGCCTTCCAATTTATTGGTTTATTTCTGTTTTTGGTATCTTTTTAAGTCCATGTCCAATGTCCACATTTGGTCATAAAATTTGTAGTCCATGGTCAAAATCTATGCAAGGTTATTTCAAGGTCGGAGTGTGCATAAGAGTGTTAAGCTTGGTTTCACGCACCTGCCCAAAGCTCAACCCAATTTAAAGTTGAGCCAATTTGTTTAGTCTCGGCCCATCCCAACCTCTGGCCGTATATTATTTTTGCAATCCACACACCACCACAAAATCACAAGTTAGAATGGACAAATGGCATACAATTCACAAAAATATAATTAGATAACTAAGATAACTATTCATGTCAATATATATAATTTTACAACTCAAAAACCTCAAAAATCATTTATACTAACAATACAATTACAATAATCAAATTCACCTAATTAAATATAATTTTACATAAGCTAAAATTTTACTTACAGAAGCATATTCTTTCTAGAGCAACATCATGGATTTTGCACTATCATATGTGGGGTAGTCCTAAAGCAATCAACTTGCATCCTCAAGCTATTCATGGACAAGAATAATCTATACTACTTTTATATGTTTGCTACGTGACACAGAGAACTAAATCCTTCATGCGTGTGATGTGCGAGAGAAAAAGAGGGATTGAGGGGTCCACGCAACACAACACAAGAAAGGGATGCTCCTTGTCTGCTTCACGTGCATAAAAGCAAAAGACGTAAAAGTTTGTTGGTTTTCACCCTTTGAACAAAGGGGTTGCTCGTCTCCTTTTTCTTCTCCTTCAC
The DNA here is from genome assembly GCA_026724425.1 of Erythrophleum ivorense. Classification (NCBI taxonomy): domain Eukaryota; kingdom Viridiplantae; phylum Streptophyta; class Magnoliopsida; order Fabales; family Fabaceae; genus Erythrophleum; species Erythrophleum ivorense. Next base: position 293,876 of record JAIUCV010000238.1, on the reverse strand, counting down.
CGAAATTCCTCTCTCCCTCTCTCTCTCTCTCTCTCTCTTAGTTTGTGCTTTTCTTTCTTTCTTTCTTTTTCCTAGGTTGAATTTTCCTCCAAGTGACCTCTAAGTCGTGCTTCTTGGTCTACACGCTTGTCCCAATTTCTACCAAAAAATGTACTACTTTTTCTTTCTAGTTTTCATGGTTCCTTTATCTAACTAGTTTTGTCGAAGGAAATGGAGTCGTTTTCTTCATATTAATTTCTCGGCAACTTTCCTCCAATTTCCTGCATCCTACGCCATTTTTTTCCAAAGGAGCAATGATCATATTTGACTCTATGGTTTAGTTACTGTGTTTTTCATGCATCAGATACACATTGGAATTTTTAACCATCTTTTATTTCTATTTGTTACAGCACTTCTACACAATTTCTTAGTTAATTTGCTTTAGTTTTTTTCAACTAAAAATTTAATCCTGTAAATGGATATGCTTCCAGAGACTTTATTACTCGTCATTTTTGTTTGAAAATAATAAATGATAAAATTTAAAATAACACATCTTTATCAATCAATTTAATGAAAATCAGTTTTAAAAAATGGATAAAAGATTTTAAAACATGAAGGATGATAATTAATGAAGGTATTTTTTAAATCTTCAATTTTAAAGAGAGTGTTTATAAATAACTTTAAATTGAACAGAGTATTTGCAATTTTTTTTTAATCTACAGTGAGTTAGTATATACTTTTCTCAGCTTGATTATTGGTAAATTTTGTGAATTTCAGCACAAGTAAGCCTCTATTAAATATCTGTTAGTTGAAACATTATCCTATCTCATAATAATTAGTTTTATCATTTGTTGATATGATTAATTATGTGTTATTTTAATACTTTAAATATTTATAATTTATGTCAATAAAATGAGTATAAATAAATAATGAAATAAAATTAATTTACATATATGTGATGCAAATTATGATAAGTGACTTGGATGATTTGAATTAAATTATATATATATACCAAAAGTGATAAGATAATATATAATTGACCATTGTAATAGAATTTAATGATACATTAACAAAAATTTAACAATATGAATTAAAAAAATTTTAAAATTTTGATGAGTTAATTATAAAATTTTAAATTATAGGGAATAAATTAAAAATTATATAAAATTATTGAGATTAGTTAAAGGAATACTTTAACATAAAAAAAAGGACAATAATTACTACCATTGTGATTATATGTTCTGGAATTCATGTCTCATTGATATAATGCTTCATCTTTTATCCCAAAAAAAAAAAGGAGAACACAGTTAGAGTAATAGCTACTTGTTATTTTCCATAATTAGGCAAAAGTCTTATACACCAAATTAAAAGAAAATAAACAAATTTTTCATACTTTGCTGAAAAACCAAATTGCTTGAACTATGGTCAATCATTTATAATCCTTGAATTAAGTTGTTCATGACATATCATGAAGCTATCCTAATTTCTTTTCTCCTAAAACCATAAAACAAAACATTTGAAGCAAAACATTAATGACCAAATAATTCACATGACATCTCCACGTTTTAATATTGAGATCAGCTTGACTTTTTAAGTTTGGTCTAATTCCTAAAAAGATTTTAAATTTAGATCTCAAGAGTACATAATTAATATATTGAACTGACATTTAAAGATTAATAAGACGCTGACATGGGGGGAATCAACTCAAAATACATGGATTTTCGGAATTGATGTTTCTCAAAAAAATTTAAATTTATATTATTAATTTTAAAAAGAGATAAATATAATTTATTATTTAAGTAAGTCATAAATATTTAAATAAATTTTACATATTTTGAGTTTTTTAATTAATAGTATCAATTTTAAAAATATATTGAGAAAATTCATCTCTAGAATCTTGAAATTGTGGTGCTTTTTTCCATGAGAATCAAGGTTGGATCAAATAAGACCTATTCCCATGCTCTACTTAGTGCTTTTTCTCGTGTAAATTTTAGATTGTCCAGATTAATTTAAATAGTTTAAATCTATTTTTTTATTCAAAAAAAAAATAAAGGTAATAGAACATAGAACAAAAATAATTTTTTAATTACAAATCTAAAAAAATTAAATTTAAAAAAATAAATTTAAATCATTTAAATTTTAACTTGAACAATCTAAATTTTATAAGAAAGGTAATAAAAAAAGAGCCAAGCAAGAGATTCGAATTTAGGTTGGATTCATTGATTAGATTCGTATTTTACTTATGGTACAAAAAGAATTATTATATTTTGGATGAGTAATATGAAAATATTATATATTATATATATTATGGGATATGAAAATATTATTATTATCACGGTTGTGTTGAGAAGATCGATAGATGGGGAGAGAGGATAGGAATGAGCAGGGCTGATGATTAGAGTAAATGAATTTTCTACAACATATTATATACGATATAATTAAAGAGAGAAAAGTTAAATAATTTTTTATTTTAAAATATTTTTAATTTTTAATATTAAAACTTATTTGATCCTATATTTTTAATTTATTTCTCTTTAAGCATATATCTTATATCTATTCTCTAAATGTAAAGATTGGGAAAATTATATCCAAAAAATTTAAGATTACAAAAATTATTTTTTTAAAAAGATCTAAAGATAACTTTAAACAGACTTAATTATAATAAGATACTTCACTATAAATTTTACAAACTTAACATCTATGCATGTAATATTCGCTAGAAGATTTGCATTTGGTGATCACGTGGATGGGGACTCCTTTGCAAGCATTCGAACACCACGTCTCATTACTTCCTGTCTATATTATAAGTCACTTTCTCTATTTCATATAATTTAATAAAGTTATTTAATTATTTTAAATTCTTTAAATTTATCACTTTTTTTTTATTTTTGGCTTTATTTATGTAAAAGAAAAAAAAAACTAAATCAAATTAAAAAAAAAAGAGACATTTTTGAAAAGTCAATACAAAAAATTATATTATACTTTAGACTAAATAATTTTTTAAAAAAATACCTTATATCCTAGACCAGAGGAAATACGTTTAACTCAACATGACATGATATGTCCCTCTTACATTTATTACAGTTCGTGGAAGTTGACCCCATAATTAAAAAAAAAATTAAAGTTGAGGGTCCCAAATTAAAAAAATTTATCCTACAAAATTTATTATTATTAGGTTTAAGATAGATTACCATTAATTTTAAATAACCTTTTTAGACTTAGTGATAATTTGTTTTTGAACATAAATTTTTTCATCTTTGAGGTCAACTCTAATTCTCAAAAAAAAAAATTATCAAGTAATTTAATTGGAGTAATCTCCAAGGCACATACATTCCAATATATGAAAATAAATACTTTGAAAAAGGTAACCAGTTGGTAAGGAGGTGTAAAGGAATTTTTTTAAAATTATTATTATTATTAAAAAGTATTTTTAATTATTTTTTAAATAAAAAATTAAAATTTTATTTATTTATAAATTATTGTTTTATTTTTTATTCTATATATCAAATAAGACATTAGCTATAAAAATCTTAATGAAGTGCTCTGTCAAATAATGATTACAGTTTCGTCTCTAACATGTATTTAGTAAATTAGTTAAGAGTAAAAAAGATGGATTAGGGTTGTTGGAAATTTTTGTTGTATTTTTAAATATATATTCATAAAAAATAATTTTAAATTATGTTTAAAAATATTATTTAAAATAAATTGCACAAACATTTATTAAATTTTTTAAAATATATATATATATATTCTCTATTTTTAAAACATACATATATCTCTTTTAAAATAAAAATTACTCTATACTTAGAATGGAGGTTGGATTCATTAATTAGATCCATATTCATGAATGATACTAAAATAATTATTTTATTTTGGTTGAGTAATATGAAAATATTATATATTACCACGTATGAAAATATTATTATTATCACAGCTATGTTGATAATAATAATAATATTAATTAATTTTAATTTTATAATTATTATTTAAAATTTTTTATTAATTATTATTTAATTATTAAAAGTAAAAGTATTATAATAATTTTTTATTTACAAAATTATCTTTTTTATATATTTTTATTTTTATTTTCATACTTAACTTTCTGTGTATTAAACGAGTTATAAATTTTGTTTGGATTTTAATTTACTTTAAAATAACCTTTTTTTAAATAAAATTTTTATAAGAAACACTTACAAAACATGCCATGAAGCTATATTAAATTCTTTTCTTCTAAAACTATAAAACAAAACATTTGAAGCAAAACATTAATGAATAAATAATTCATATCACATGTATATTTTTTAATATTGAGATTAACTAAGTTTGGTCTTACCCCTAAAAGTTCTTAAATTTAAAGCTCTGTAGTATAGTGTAAAGAGTACATAATATTATTATGTTGAATTAACATTTAAAAAAATAATAAGATGCTGACATGGGGAATCAACCCAAAATATATGAAATTTTGGGAATTGATGCTTTTCCAAAATTTTTAAGTTAATATTATTAATTTTAAAAAAAGATAAATATAAAGTGCATAAGATTTACCATTTAAGTGAGTTTCATATATTCAAATAAAATTTACATATTTTGATTTTTTTAAATTAATAGTGTTAATTTTAAAAAATATTAAGGAAATTCATTTTTAGAGTCTTGAAAATGTTGTGCTTTTCCATTAGAATTGAGGTTGGATTCATTAATTCGATCCATATTCATGAATGATACCAAAATAATTATTTTATTTTGGGTGATTAATATGAAAATATTATTATTACTATCACAATTGGGTTGAGAAAGATTGATAGATGGGGAGAGAGCATAGGGATGATGTAATGAAGGACTTAGGGCCTGTTTGAAACTGTTTTTGTTTTAATGTTTTCAAAACATATGTTTCTAAGAACAAATTTTTGAGAACAAAAAAATTAAAAAATCTGTTTGAATCATTATTTTGAAAAGTAATTGTTTTCTGTTTTTTACCTGATTCTGTAGAACAAAAATTACAAAACACTTAAAAAGTGTTTTGAGTTTTTTGTTTTTGAAAACAAAATTTTATTTTTTTGTTTTCCAAAACACTTCATTAAAAACACATTATCAAACAGATTTTTTTGTTTTTTTGTTCTTGAAAACAAAAAAATTGTTCTACAGAACAGTTTCAAACAGGCCCTTACTTACTGCGGTATACGTGATTGCAGTAAGCAAATCATTTGTAGTACACTTGTAAGATGTAATGAAAGAGATGAAGATTAAATGTTAAATAATTTTTAATATTTAAAGGTTTTTTTTTATTTTTAATAATAAAAGTTATTGGACCTATATTTTTAATTTATTTATTTTAATTATATGTCGAATATTTATTTCTTAAAGATAAAAGGTTGGGCAAATTATATTCAATAACTTAAATTCGTAAAAATTACTTTTTTAAAAAAGATCTGATGATTAAAAAAATCTAATTGTAACAAAATTTTGAATTATAAATTTTACATACATAACATCTATGGATGTAATTTTCGCTAAAAGATTTACACCGGATGATCACGTGGGTGGGGACTCCTTTGCCAGCATCTATATCAATTTTCCAAAGTGGATCCCGTCACTTAAAAAAAGAAACATAATAAAAAAATTAAATCATGAATAATTAATTATACACAGTTCTTATAATTTTCATTGAGATTATATATAAATATATATATATATATATTGTAAAAGGTAATCAGTTTTTCCTTTTATACAAGTTGACCAAACAAGCTAACAGTATCTACAATTAGACGAAGATTGGTAAATGGATGGAAAAAGATTTTTTTAATAATATTTATTAAATTTTTGTTATTATTATTCAACAATATTTATTTTTATTATTATTTAAATAAAAACATGATGATTGTTTTTTATTATAAAATTAATTTTTATTATCCTTTTTATTCATTCTTTTTTATTTTGCGTCTTAGAAAAAGCTCTCAAAAATCTATTAAAGTGCTCTGTGAAACAATTATTTTTTCACTATTTTTTCTAAAATATTATAATGGTTATACTGCTCCGTCAAGGCAATTGTTGTCCAATAATGGTAACGTGATTTTTCATTTGAAATAGGATTAGAAGAAAATGAATTTAAATATATTATTAATGAATAATGATTAATGCTACCTGCTCCAACAATGTAACGTAGAGAATAATTTAAAGGAACGATTAACTAATTTATTAGATAGAAACAGTCTGTAACTTTCATTATTTATAAAACAAAGATAATTGTCTCCTTGTTGGCCCAAAAACAAAAAAAAAAAAAATTATCCACTGCTGTGCTGGCCGGCAAGAAAATCCAACTAAACCAATTTAAGTCTTGGGATGCACCGAATCACACGCTGTATTCTTTTTCTTTTAATCAAGGACTTGTCTCATTAAAATTTTTTAATAAAATTTTTACTAAAATAGTTTACATTATGAAAATTATGTATTTTTTCATTTATTATATTTTTATCTAATTAAATTTTTTAAATAATATTTTAAAAAATTATATTATTTATTAATAAATATTCAAAAGATAGTATTATAAATAATATAATTATGTAGAAGTTATAACTTTAAAAAAATAATTTTTTAAGATATTTTTTTGATATTTAATAATATATACTCTATAACCTTTAATAAATTGTACAGTTATAGAGATTAATGTTTTTATCTATGATATTATAACTTATATATTTATTTTTAAGCTTAAAAACTTATAAATAAAAATTGTGTATTAAATATGAAAGATTCAAATTAATAAAAATTATCTTTTTATCTCTTTTCTCAATTTTCTTTCATACTCTTATTATATTTTATATATTTTTATTAGTTTTATAATAATAAAAAAATATGTGAAAAGACACAACAATTAATAAAAAATTTAAATTACTCCTTCAACTACTAAAATTTTGTTTCCATTATAATTTGGTTTCTATATTCTTATAGTTTTAAAAAAAATTTAGTTTATTTTCTACCTTTAAACTTTTGTTAATACGTAGTTAAATTTTGTTAGATAGCTACTTTTCTTCCTCCATCGTTACCACCAAATTAAAAGAAAAAAAAAAAAAAGAAATCTTTCCTTTGTTGAAAAACCAAAATCCCCGAACCAGGGTCAATCGTATATAATGCTTGAATTAAACTGATCATGACATGGGTTTGCTTACGAAGATTCAGAAATGGAGAGTAGTCGAGGAAGGGGACGATCGATCAGGAAGTCCATAATATCCTAATATGTATTTTTATTTATTTTAAAATAACTTTTTTAAGGAAAATTTTATAAAAAACACTATTAGAGAAATAATTTATCTTTGACAAAATTATTGATATATTTTTGTTAATATTTAAGAAATAATTTGTGCTTAACAAAATTTTTGTATAAAAATACTTTTTATGGTAGAATTACTGTAAAGGGTATAAATTTAAAAATATTAATAAAAAATTTAATGTTAAAATTATTGATATTTTGCCCTTCAAGAAAATTAGTTTTTGTTTTTTCTGGTTTTAAAAATTGTTGTCAAACTGATGATGGTTATACTAGCCTATTAATGCAATTGTTGTCCAGTTATGCTAAGTTGATTTTTCATTTAAAATAGAATTAAAAGAAAAAGAATTTAAATATATTATTAATGATGAATCCCATCTGCCCCTGCAACGTAACACAAAAAATAAATTACGCAACTGATTAACTAATTCAGATTGGAAGGTACAATACGCAACTTCCATTATTTACGAAGTAAGTTAAAATAAAACAAACATAATTGTCCCCCCATCTGCTGGCCGACAGGGAAATCCACCCAAATCAAATAAACTTTCTGACCGATCGTGCACTGCTTAAAGAAAGAATTCTATCACCTAGCAAGGAAGCTCTCTTTCCTCTTGTTCAACTTTCCTCTCCTCTGCTTGCATACCAGAGACCATGGCTGCTGAGCTTGTGGGTGGAGCATTTCTCTCTGCTGCTCTTCAAGTCGCTTTTGACAGGCTGGCCTCTCGTGACGTAATAGACTTCTTCCGTGCAAAAAAGATCGAAGGTAGCTTGCTCCAACAGCTTCGCGTCAAGCTCCTATCTGTGAATCAGGTACTTGAGGATGCTGAAGAAAGGCAGTACAGAAGCCTAAATGTCAAGATGTGGCTTGATGAGCTCAAACATGCTGTGTATGAGGCTGATGACCTCTTAGATGAGATCGCTACTGAGGCAACCCGTCAGAAGATGGAAGCTGAGAATCAAACTGCTATTAGTAAGGTACGAGGCTTCTTTACTCCTTCTGCTAATCCATTTGACAAACAAATTGAACCTAGGATCCAAGAAGTGCTTGACAACCTAGAGTACCTTGCAAAACAAAAGGATGTTCTGGGATTGAAGGAAGGCTCTGGTGGTGGTAGTGAAGTTGGAGTTAGTGGGAAAGTATCAAACAGATTGCCAACTACGTCTCTGGTTGCTGATGAGTCCAGCATATATGGTAGAGATGGTGATAAAAAGAAAATAATCGAACTTTTACTCTGTGACGGTTTGAGTGGGAGCCAGCTATCTGTGATTTCTATAGTGGGTAAGGGCGGGTCGGGTAAGACCACCCTTGCCCAACTGGTGTACAACGACACAAGGATGGAGGATCAATTCCAACTCAAAGCTTGGGTGTGTATTTCAGAAGAATTTGATGTTGTTAGAATTACAAAAACAATACTCTCTGCACTTGGATGTTCAATAACAGGACATGAAGACCTAAATCAGCTGCAACTGAAACTAAAAGAGAGATTGACGGGGAAGAAATTTTTGCTAGTTCTCGATGATGTGTGGAACGAGCGCCGAACTTGTTGGGAGGCCTTGCAAGTTCCTTTTCTTTGTGGGACTTTAGGAAGTAAGATCCTTGTTACAACACGCAGTGATAAGGTAGCAGATGTCGTGCACTCTGTTAGAGTGCATCGCATACATTTACTAGATGAAGAAGATGGTTGGAAGATATTTGCGAAACATGCATTCCGTGACCAGGATGCCTGCACGTATACAAATCTAGAGTCAATTGGAAGAAAAATTGTTAAGAAGTGTGAAGGGTTGCCTTTAGCTATAAAAACACTTGGTGGCCTCCTGCATACAAAATTATCAGAGCAACACTGGAATGAAATTCTAGATAGTGAAATATGGCAATTACCAGATGATGAGAGTAATATAATACCAGCTTTAAGATTAAGCTACCATTATCTTCCTTCTAATTTGAAGCGGTGTTTTACGTTTTGTTCTATATTTCCAAAAGACTATTATATTGACAAGGAAGGACTAATCCAAATGTGGATGGCGGAAGATTTGTTGCATTGCCACCAAGGAAATAAAAGTGCGGAAGAAGTGGGAAATGAATTCCTCGATGAACTGGAATCAAGGTCCCTTTTCGAGAAATCAATAGTTAATAAAAACGCATTCACCATGCATGATCTTGTAAATGATTTGGCAAAATCAATCTCCGAAGGATTTTGTTTGAGGATAGAGGGTGGTAAGGTGCAAAATATCCAAAAAAAGACTCGCTACTTTTCATTCTCAGGTTCAATCGATGACAATGAAATATCATTGGAGCCTATTTATGAGTGTAAGTCATTACGCTGTTTCGTGTTACTCTCACAACTATCATCCTCCGTTATAGACGATAATAATATGGGTGAAGTATTTTCAAGATTTAAGCACTTGCGAATTTTGCGCTTGCGGGAATATGAAAATATTACTGAATTGGATAATGGTAGAAGTAATTTAAAGCACCTGCGGTATTTAGACCTTTCTTGTACTAGAATTAAAAGATTACCAGATTCAATTTGTACAATGTATAATTTGCAAACTTTAAAACTGGCTCAATGCCATGAGTTTGTCGAGTTGCCTTTGGATTTGTACAAATTGATCAATCTGCGTTATCTAAATCTTTCTGGAACTAGGATCAATAAGTTACCTGATTCGGTTTGTAAACTGTGTAGTTTGCATACCTTAAAATTGGGAGGCTGTAGGTCTTTGGTTGAATTGCCACCAGATTTGCACAATCTCATCAATCTGCGTCACCTTGATTTGATTGGGACTAATATAAGGGAGATGCCAATGAACATGGGAAGGTTAAAACATCTTCAAATATTGACTCACTTTTATGTGGGAAAGCGCAGTGGGTCTAATATTAAGGAGTTAGGAAAACTCAATTATCTTGGAGACAGGCTTGGGATTTTAAATCTGGAAAATATCAATGATCCAATGGATGCCAGGGAGGCCAACATGAAAGATAAGAATTACTTAAATGAATTACATTTGCAATGGAGTGGAAATAATGAGGATTCACAAAATGAAAGGTCCGTCTTGGAGGCTCTCCAACCTCATGTCAACTTGAAAGAGCTTGTTATTAAAAACTACGGTGGCACAAGATTTGTCGACTGGTTTAATGCTCCTTATTTGCCCAATTTAGTATCTCTTGAGTTGCGAGATTGTAAATATTGTTTTTGTTTGCCACCACTTGGGCAGCTACCTTCTCTAAAGTCACTTGAGATTGCTGGATTAGAAGGAATAAAGGAGATTGGCTCAAAGTTCTATGGGAATAATTTGTCAAGCACTCCGTTCCCGTCCCTTGAGAGTTTGAGTTTTGTTCGTATGGGGGAATGGGAAGAATGGATGCATTTTGAAGGTGAATGTTTCCCTTGCCTTAAAGAGATTTGGATAAGTAGTTGTCCCAGGTTAAGAAAGTCCCTTCCTTCACACCTTCCATGTTTAGAAGCGCTAAGGATTGAGCAATGCCAAGAGTTTGAGCTATTACTTCCCAAAGCTATCACTCTGAGATTGAAAAAACTTCATCTGGGGCATTTGAAGGATTCTCTTGAACTTGTATCATTCCCTACCGAAGCATTCTCTGCTCCTAAACTTGAATCTATCGCCCTTTCTGGGATGACCCATCTGAAGTCACTTCATGAAGATATGCATACACTCCTTCCCTGTCTTCGTTCTCTGTCACTTTCTCGCTGTCCGCAGCTGCAATCAGTTCCTCAGGGAGGTTTGCCTTTGAGCCTTGTTGAATTTTCAATCTACAATTGTCCCAAACTCATTGCTTCGCGCAAGGAATGGGGTTTGGACAGAGTTCATTCTCTGCAAAGTTTCCGTATTGGTGATGATTTTGAAAATGTGGAGTCTTTCCCAGAAGAGGCACTGCTGCCGCCCAATCTTACATCTCTTCATTTTTTAGGATGTTCAAATCTGACAACAATAAATAGTAATGGCCTTCTCCACCTCACATCTCTTCGATGGTTATATATTTGCGATTGCCCAAATCTCCAATGCTTGCCAGAGGAAGGTTTACCCAAATCCCTTTCTCAATTAGATATTAGTGGCAATTGTCCATTACTTAAGCAACGGTACCAAAAGGAAAATGGACAAGATTGGCATAAAATTTCCCACATTCCTTGTGTAAGAATTTGTTAAGCTACATTTCACAAATTGTAAAAGATATGACGCTGCTTCTGTTAGCTTTACAGGTACTTCCTCTACCTTGCGCTAATATGTCTGTTTGTGTTTGTGTGTTCAAGTTTTCACTCTTTCTTTTTCATATAAAGGCATCATATGTTGTCGTATATTCAAAACCAGTGGTCGGGATGGTCAGTGGTTTAGACCCAACTTAAAATTCAATTAATTTTTTTAACATGAAAATATAATAATATAATTAATATATATAAATATGATAATTATATTGTGTAAAGAATCATATAATATTCATCACACACAGAAATATTCATCATTTATTGATATGTTATTCAATTGTATTATAATTTAATGAATGATAATTTAATAATACTAGATATATAAGATGTTAATATATTTTGACTAGCGAAATATGATCCCATTAAATTTAGTGCATAAAAACAAAACCAAAAATCAATGAATTTTTTTTAATAGAAATGATACTTAAGTATTATCTTCAAGATTCTTCTCTTACAAAATAAAGTTTAAAAAAATTACTTTTGAATACTTATTAGACATGTAATTCACTAGATTCACATTTGTGTTTAGTATCATTACTTATTTTATCAAGTTTTGAGTTAAATTGTAGAATTAAAAGGTGAGGGGGGCAAAGCAAATAAATGGGGGAAGGAAATGGATAAAGAGAATTTTTTTTTTTAAAACTATTGACTAACCAAATATTTATATAGACGCACAGTTACAAATTACAATCTTCGAAGTTGGTTAAAAATAAAAAATATATATAGTTACAATATTGGGTTTTTTACTTTAAGTGATTACATTATCCAAAAACCGTACACTATTAAACCCCTACAATAAAATATCATTTTTTTAATAGTTTGTTATTCATTTATTCTTAGACCTTGTCAATAAATACTTTTTATTTTTAATCTTTTACTTTTCCTTCGTCTCTTGTCAATAGTTGTTATTCCTTCATTCGTTTTTCTGGAAGTTATGATGCATGTGGAGTTTTCTCACCGTTATTCCTTCCCAGAGTTTAGTATCCTGATATCATTGCGTTTCCAGGGTTTAATTATTGCACTTTCTTTCACTTAAAAAACAATGAAATGTGAAATTTTCGCTCTCTAACAGTACCAGGACATGCACTATATATATATATATATATATATATATATAGAATGAGAGAGAGAGAGAGAGAGAGAGAGAGAGAGATGTGCTAAATGAAACTAGACAATTTTAAATTGGATACGTTGGATTGTGTGTTTGGATGATATTAAGTTGGAAACTTTTTTCTTTTTATGATTTTATATAAATAAATTTTACGTAAATGAGTTTTAATTTTAGGAAAAAAGAAATTTCTCATTTTAAAATTTCTTTGGATAAATAGCGCAAAGTTACATGAACCTGTGACCCGCAAAGGAATGGATTCATAGAGTATCTAAAATTTTACATAGGATGACACATGTCATTCGTTATGCCGTTATAGGTATTTATTTTATGTGAGGTTAGTTTTATCTAACAACTATGCACATCAATAATTTTGTATTTTTAAAAAGGCATTGTTTATTTATAGAAATCCTGTGGGACAAAGTTTGTGGTTAATATTTAATTATCATGCTATGCCATTGATATAAGCTTTTGTTTTGCTCCTTGTGCAGGAATGCAAAATATGCTATGGATCTTCTCAATGTGGAGCTCACTTGTTAATGTAAAAATAAACAAAATGATAGATGGTTGTGTCATTTAAAAAAACCAAGGATTTGCTCACTTTGTGATTTGGATTGGAAGGTTATTTATGCTTTTATCTTTGTAAAATTTCAATGTTATTCTTGGCACTGTGAGTATTTTATTAATGTAGTTAGATTATTTTTCTTTACTCTATTGGTTAGGTTGTTATATCTGTGTTCTTAGATTTTTTGTATTATCAATGTGACCACTTTGTTGATAGTAAGTAGGGGCTAAATTGAGTTTTTGATAATTGTTCGAGACTTATTATTGTATCCATTGATTTATTAATAGTGAAATTTTTATGGACTGAGTCCCATGATTTTTACCTTTCACATTGAGAACGTTTTCCACGTAAAAAATTCGGTGTTCTTATATGTATGTTTTTTTTTTGTGCTTTTATATATCTATTACTTCAAATATTTTCCACACAATTATAACTCCAAAAAGATTCTTTTAAGTAGAGAAAGATTTTAATTTTTTTCCTATTATTATTCTACTATTGGACATCCTTTCCCAACAAAATCATCATGGACTAGGCTACAAGCTTCTTTGGATAGGAATTGGATCTTCCAAATTAGAAAATGGTAAAGTGCTTTTGAGGTGTAGATCTAATACTTCAAAAATTATCACGTAGAATACATTATTCTCTAATTCAAATCTATAACTTTTGGAGTGTTAAATCAATAACTTCAAAGGTGTTTTATCATTTTTCAATTCAAAGGATCCAATTCCTTTTGGATCATACCAAAAGTAGGTTGTTGCTTGAACATAATTGAATTTTGCACAAGAAATTGAAAAGGAAAAAATTCCAATCTCAGCTTTAATAATCAATCGAAAAAGGGGCTAATTATGTGGTTTTTAATGTTGCTTAGAAACACTTGAATCACTTGATTGTCACTTTATTCAAGTTCCTAAAATGTTTATGTGCTCACAAATTGAAATTTGGTATATTCCTCACCATCTAATGCTCTAACTTGTAAACAAGAAGATATTCAAACATAATGATGGTATTGCATTATGAAGGGTTACCTTGCCACTTAAAAAATGATCAATTGAGTATATAAATTAAGGGTAATCTAATGTTGGAATCATTTTTTTTTGGGCAAAGATGAAGGCTAGTTTCCAATTCTATGAAGCCAACGATGTGGTTGATACATTATTTTTTTTAATATTGTAATCCTTATAAATTTTATAGGAGAAAATGAATAAAACCATCGTATTTTTTTTCTTAGAAACTTAGACCAAAAGGTAGCACTTTTAAGTTTATATTCACTCTTAATTTTTCTTTGTAGAACTTAAAATCTCTATTCAAAGAAGCTAGAAATTCAAGTTTTCTACTACATAAACAATATCTAATAAAAAAATGTAAGAGTATTGATAGACTCTGCCTCTTTTTTTTTTTTCAGAAAAAAGGACACAATTGAGCTAGAACGAGTTTTGAAATTTTAAGGAAATATTATACACAACATTCAAAATTATTGTGACACTATAACAATCCATTAATGAACTTTTGAACTCATTTAAAGCATGTTGGATTCTAAAACATGTATTCATATACCAAGCATTTCAAGTAAAAATACTACCAATGGCAAGTCAATAAAACAAACTTAACCCTATAGAAGAACAAACCCCCTTAATAATGATTCCATCTAAAATTTTATTAAGAATAGTAGCCTCGAATTATCATTGTAGCATAGGGCAACACAATGCAATGGAAATACTAAACCACACATTGATAAGTTACAAAAGAATCAATCAGCCCACCATTGTGAGTGATTTTCACTACTTGTCCTTTCTCCAGCCCATAGTAGCATGATATGGCATCAGTTTCTTGCATGTATAGGAGCTAAAATAGAATCAAAATAGTAGCTAAATGCAATTATTTAAAACATTTGCATTTTTTAAAACCTTTAGTCTCCCTCTTAGTTTACTCATCCTTTCATTATTTTTGCGATGATGAAAGATAAATGCCAAATGATCTTTCATGAATGGAATTCATTAAATCATATGACAAATTAAGGACTCCTCCTTCAATGAATCAATGTTACTAAAGTGTCTGTGAGTTCAATGTGTTTAAATCTAAACTTCATTACAAATGGCACATCTTTGTCAACCTTGCCACCACCTTATGTTTCTACATTTTGTAGATTAACGTATTAGACTTATAATATAGCAAGCAAGTAGCAATATCACAATTAGAAACATACAATATGTGTTTTGTACTTCTCGAGCAATTTTTGCTTCTCATTAGTAGCCAATGCTTTAAACTTCGACTGTAATACATGCTTTGTAATATTGACCAACAAGTCATTGATCTAAACAAAAAAAAAATATTATTTATTTATTTTTTCTAAAACAAGCAAATTATATTAGAAAGAGGACAAAGTGTGAATAATTGAGGATAAGAAATTCTCAAGACAAAAAATAAACAAAATAAAGAACACAAAAACAAATGAACGAAATAGAAGGCCAAGGATGCTTATTAGTAAAGGAGAGCGTCTTTACTTCAAGGGCAATAAATGAGACCATTGTAAAGCCCAACACCTAGCAAAAATAGCATAACACGAAAGACTTTGACAGTCTACATTTATTCTAGCCACACCACTCTTAGCCAAGTTAATCTTCAAGTTTAAAATAACCTCAAAAAATTGAAAAATGTAAAAAAAAAAAGGGAAAAAATTATAAAATTGTGTCTATCATCCTATAAAACAAAATACTATCATCAACAAACTGCAAGTGGGAGACCATAGCCTCCTCTAAACCAACAATAAAGTGAACAAAAAGCATCTGACTTAGGATGTTTACCACTAAAATGAACAAAAAGAGATTAAATCTCTTTGCTTCTTTGACCTTGAAACCAAGATCTAGGTTTAAGTATTCCTAGAGCCATGCAAAGAATTGGTTAAATAATTTGGAATGGATAACTTACTTTAAAAATCTCAACTTTAAATGGCCATTTTTGCAATTCTTTTTGTGCATGTGTAGTCATTTTGCTTTGCAGAATAATTATAACCCGGCTCAATTTTTCTTTATTCATAATCTAGTCATAAATATGATGAATAGTTTGAACTTTAACATCAATAGTTCCCAAAAGATAACTAGTATCTACACAGAAAGAGGTATTAAGCTACAATACATCAATGACAAGTTGAAAAATAAAGAAATTTATCCAAAAAAGAATATTATAATGCACAAAAATATATAATACAACTAATCTGGCATGGCAAAGTTTTCTTTATTGCTCAAAATAAGTACATTCACCTTAAAGATATCACTTTTTTTCTATTTTATTTGCGATACATGAGAAATGGGTACTATTATACCTTGAAAATGCAAGATAGTTAAAGGTTAGACAGCAGCAGATCCCGTATGTGACATTTTTCACTTTTGATATGTAAAGTGTCCAAATTTCACTTCTTGTTTTGTAACATTTTCAGTCATAATCTATGCCTTTTCTTTCTTTCTTTCTTTTTGTTTAAGATGTAAAAGCTTATATCTTTCAATTGATAACATAAATTCTAACAAAGAGCAAAAACAAAATCACTTTTGAAGTTTGAATTCTTGTATAAGAACTTTGAAGTTGGGTTGTGAAACAATGTTAGAATAATATTTGTTCTACCATAGGCTTCCAATTAAGTCAAGTTCCCAATAATTTAGATCCTCTTGTAATGGCAAGATAAATTGAGTGAGCTTTGGAAGCACTACTCTGGTATAATAACTTACGACACGCCTTATAACAAACTGTTTTACTCAAATACAAAAGGAAAACAAGGGATTGGTATCATATGGTGGGATGGAAATCTACTTAAACTTGACTCCCCCTGAGATGAAACGAACTAGCCTTGTTGGTAGGGGTGTTTATAGGACACATGGGCTTAAGAATTGGCATAATCTGGTACTCAATCCGATTTTATACTAAACTTTTTCAAAATTTGGTGTTTGGGTTCTAACTTGCTAGGCTACTAATTTTTAAAAGAATAAAATTTTTATATAAATTATTATAAAATTATATTTTATTCTTAAAAAAATTAAACCTTTATATAAATTTCTATAAAATATTTTTTAAAAAAAATTAAAAATTAAAATAGATCAAATCAAACTAATCAACATAACCAATCTAATATCCAATCCAACTTGATCTTTTAGCCCGGCCTAACATGGCCCCACTTTTTTTTTTTTTTTTTTGCCAAGCCTAATTTGCCTCGATGTTTACGGGTTGGTTGAGCCCCCAATATAATATATACAATAAGCAATTCAAATATAATTCAAGGGAATTTATATATATTTCCTTAGCTAGATATAAACCTTAACGAGTTAAACTCACTTTCAAGAATTTACTTAAACCCCAAGTTTGACAACAATGTCAAAGCTGATTCTATCTTTTATTATAAATATTTTCCATTGCTATTTAGTTATTACCCAAAATAGAGAAATATATTAATGGCTAAAAGGGCAGAAATAACACATAATGCTCTACAAATTGTAAGAAACTCGTTTAAATAGGGCGAACTGTTACATTTCTTTGAAGGGGGGAAAGGTTTTGCAAGAATTATTAAAGTTCAGGATGACAAAAGAAGCAACTTTATGAAAGTGAACTTACTGCAAGATGGGGACAGTGAAAGCCAATAAATGCCAATGATCCACTACTTTAGCTTAATAAAAAAAAAAATGAATTGCTAAACATATGAAAAGCAACCAAGAAGAAGTGTCAAAAGCTTAACCAAATCCACCAAGTTCAACACTGGTTCGAGAGGAATGACAGTAATAGGCACAATGATGTAGACACAAGCAGACACTGAGGTCCTTTTTTTTTTCCAATTTTTGTGATAGGACCCAAATTCCAAAACAAATAAGCCAAGGTTTAATATCTAAATAACTCCACCTTATTCAGTTATACCTTCCACTACTTATGCGTTTCCCTGCTTCAGTGGCTCTGCAACAACAATGCTCACAAAGCAAAAAAAAGACAAGCGACTGAAAAGACTACCTTTTTCAGCCATTAAATTAAGAAAAAAAAAGCATAAAAATGCAAATACGTCGATTCATTTGCAAACACCTTTCTTTCAAGTTACCAAAATATACCTCCCTCAACTATCACCTTTCCCAATTTAAATCTTTATATCCATTTCCAATTAACTTCTTTAATGAAGATTTCATTTCGGACTCTTTAATTTGTGACTAGCAAACTAGTATCAAAAAACAAGGGGAAGAGTGTGTAACCATTGAAGACTGTTATAAAATGTCATTTTAAAACACAATAGTTGATGGTATTTTTGGATTTTGAAGTTGAAGGATTTTTACAAATAACTCGAAGTTGAAAAAGGATATTTATATATTTCTTTATTAAAAACAAGAAAAGAAAACCCACATGGCATTCTTCAGTAACCAAAATAGAGAGATGTTATTATGTTACCCATTTGAGTATAGACCTTGATCGAGGGATCAGAGCAAAGAGAGACGTAGATACGGAGCCTTTCAACATCTAGTTGTTGGCTGAAAACACAACAGAATTCGATGAGAGAGCGAGTGAGGTCCAATTCAGGCACATCGTAACCACGATCTCTAAGCATTTCACTGACCGTTCGGCGAGAGTAGTCGTACCTAGATCTCTCCACGCTCCCTTGGTCAACGAAACCAGTAATGTGGCCGTTTCTGTTTCCTCTGCCATCTTCAGTGGCTTCGGCTCCATTTTCGTCACCGGTGTTGCCACCATTAATGATTGTCATTCTCGCTCGCTGCCTTTTAGCGTGAGTTTTTGGTTTGTACATGGGGAGAGAGGGAATAAAGGACCAGTACAGTCAATGACGAGAGAGTGGGGTGCCTTTTCACGTGAGTTTCACTTTTGGGCTTTAGATACACGCTCTCACTGCACGACACTTGTCGCGGTGTTTAATTTTTAATACTCTTTGAAAATAAATAATTTACATGCGAAGGAGATAACCACTTATTTATTTTTTTAATTCGATTTCAATTAAATTTAAATTCAAAATTTTGGAGACAATTTCAATATTATTAAGTTAAAGTTTATTGATACTTCTAATTATTTTTAAAATACTATTTGAAACAATTATATATTATAAAAGTACTTAAAATTAATAATCACCTTTTATCAAATAGTAATTATAGGATATTATTAATATTGATGTGTGTATTATATTAGAATTGTTAGAAACCATGTTAAAAATAACCAAGGTCATTATATGATATATAGATTACTTCAATATACAACTAGGTCACTTTCTTTAAAGAGATATTCCTTCCCATAAAATTGTTTAAATGTTAATGATAATATTTTTTTAAGATACAATGAAATTTTTGTAATTTCTTGATTACTAATATTAAGAAATTTCTTAACATTCTTATAACTTGAATTTTTAAGATTTTAAAACAAATTTTTAATTCATACTTTACAAAGTAACAAGGTGGTCTTATACACTTAGTGTAGGAGACTAATTATATTTTTCATAATTCATATTTAATGATTATGTCTCATTTATGCACTTCTTATAATAAAATAAAGCCAAAAGCTCTTTTCATATGAAAGGCATAAAGATATGCCTTTAATTTTTAAAGAGCTATAACCTTTTATATTAAAGGTCTATATCATAAAGATATGCTTTTAATTATTAGAGTTACAACCTTTCATGTGAAAAGTTTATATATATATATATATATATAAAGAAGTGTATTTAACCCTTTATTTATTAGATGAACTAATAGATATGTATTCCTCCTCTTTATTCATAAATAATTATAAATACTTATACATGAATCATTATTAAAGTTGTAAATTATATAATATTCCCCTACGAACTTATGCTTTCATAAGTAGTAAAAGGTATCACTAGGATTAAACTTTCTATTAGTGTAAATTTTCAAAGTTTCAATGAAAAAAAAGGTGTTTAGTCAATAAAGCCTATACTCCTATTATTAGATTAAGAAAACCACACATATAATTGTACTCTAATCAAGTTTAAAAGAAATCATTTGTTTTAACACTTTTATGTGAATATATGTTTGCAAGAGTAAAACCTTTAAAACTCTTAATTGGAGCAGCATCAATCTTATATTAATATAGGTGAAATCCTTAGATGATATTATTATCAATCCATTTAGAGTTTCTTAACTCATCCTCCTAAATTATACAAATATAACACCAATTTTTACTTCTTAATGCTTTAGTCATTAAATGACTTCTTTTGCCCATTAAACTTTCAAATTAGTGTTATACTAGAATAAGATTGGGTTCCCATCACTTAATGATTATAGGTTTTTGTCCCATTTTAGTAGCGATGTCTTTGATCTTTTTCCTCGACAAACCTTTTGTTAATGGGTTTGCTAAATTATTTTTTGATTTTATGTATATGATGACAACTATACCATCTCATATTAATTGCCTCACAGACTCACTCTCAAGCTTATATTTCTAGATTTTTCATTATAAATTTTATTATATGCTCAACACATGGTTGACTCACTATCACACAAGATTAAAATGACTATCATCAACTATGGCCACATCTCTATGTTTAATAACAAATTCTTAGTTTAGTTCACTTCTTTATTTGTAGTTAATAAAACTATAAACTTAACTTCCATTATAGAATGTGAGATCCATGTTTGTTTCTTTAAGGCTCAACTTATAGCTCCACCACTTAGAGTGAAAATACGTCTTGAAGTGGATTTATTATCACTAAGATTTGTAATCTGACTAGCATTAGATTAACCTTCTCATATAGTGGGATAATTATCATAATGTAACACAATGAATATGGCTTGTTTTTTTGAAATAACAAAAAATCTTTTCTTATAACCTTCCAATAATTTGTACTTGGTTTATTCATAACCTCAATAGCTTGTGCACAATGAAATCTATATTTGGTTTTATACTATGCATAGCATACATCAAACTTCCAATAGCACTTGCATATTCTAATTGAGCTAATAGTCTCTCTATGTTTTCCTCTAATTTAAAGTTAGGATCATAAGGTGTATTAGAATCCTTAACATCAAGATGTTTAAATTTCCCCAATATCTTCTTAATATAATGCTCTTGCCCCTAATGTAAAGCTATCCTTATACTTATACACTTTTATTTCTAAAATTGTATCTATTTCATTCAAGTCCTTCATCTTAAACCTAGAAGATACTACTTAGTTTGATAAGCACCTTTTAAATTTGTCTTAATTATTAACATGTTGTCTCGTAGAGACAAATTGTTATTTCATAATCCTTAATAAACTTAAAATATATACACTTGTCTTCATTATTATGTGAGAAGCCATTTGATAAAACCACTAAGTAGAACTTCTATGCCATTGTTTAGGTGCCCTGTTTTAAGTTATATAAAGACTTAACTAACATACAAATTTTCTTTTCATTTTCAAGTAGCACATAGCCATTTAGTTGTTCTATGTAAATTTTTTCATTAAGATCTTTATTTAGAAAAGTTGTTTTAATATTCATTTAGTGCACATAAAACTAATAAATGGATGTTAATGCTACAAGAATTCTAATGGAAGTCATCATAGCCATTGGTGCATAGGTATCAAAATAGTTTAAATTTTCTTTTTGTCTAAACCCTTGGGTTACTAACCTTGTCTCTATATTGTATTTGCTTTTGAATATCCATTTGCACCTAATAGGCTTTGATCCTTTAGGCAAATCAACTAAAATCCAAGCATTTTTATTTTTTAACAATATTGAATCCATTTCATTATTCATAACTTTTTTCCAAAAATTAGAATTCTAAAAGTTATTGCATCTTTATACATTTGTAAATCACTATCCACATTTAACACAATAGGAATTTTATTTATTATAAAATCCTTTGTTCCTACAACCAAGAAAGCTATAGTTTCAAAAATAAAATTTAGACCTATGTCCTTTTCTTTTCTCTTTTTTCTTTTTACTTTATTTCTTGGCTCAACAATCTCGTTCTTACTTAAATGTTTATCAATTTGATCATTTAAGATTGTTTCTATGGGAACTGAATGTTGATCCACTTGAAAATCTTCTATGGTGAGATTTAAATTATTATAGAATTTATTGAGACATCTCTAGTTTTAACAATTGTATTAGACACAAAGTCTAATATCTTATATGCCTTAGAATTTTAGGCATATCCTTTGAAAATGCCTTTTATGGCTCTTGGCCCTATTTTAGTACTCCTTTGATTAGAAACTCAATGAAATGCTAACCACCCTCACATTTTAAAATAATTTAAGTTAGATTTTCTTCCTTTCCATATTCATATGGAGAAACCTTATTTATTTTTGATGTATTCTATCGTGGATATGACAAGCCATCAATAATGCCTTGTCTCACCCCAAAGATTGTGTGATAACTTAACAACCCAAAATTAACCATATCCATTGAGGTATAATTCTTTTTCTTTACTAAACCATTTTGTTGCAAAATATAAGAAGCATAAGAGTAATGCATAATACTATGTGATTTGCAAAAAGAATCAAATTTAATTGAGAAATATTCTATACCTCTATGGCTATGAAGCATTGTTATTTTCTTATCATGAAAATTTTCTATTTCTAATTTGCATTTCTTAAACATTTCAAATAATTCATCTTTGTTCCTTAACAAGTAGACATAGGTATATTTAGAACTATTATTGATAAAAGTTATAAAGTACCTTTTGTCTTCTTAAATGATATTACCATCTAATTCACAGATATCAATTTGCATACGTTCTAGAACTTGAGTGCACCTTTTAGCTTTTGAAAAAGATTTTTCAATAATTTGTATTGTATACAAATTATACATTTCTTATTAAATTCCCTATTACTAAGATTAATATAATTATTTTTATGCTTTTATTCAATTGACTTATAATTTAAATGTATTAATATACTATGCCATAAATTATAGGATTTAACAGCATACATAGGAACATTCACCTTAGAATTTTAAAAAAGATACATTGTATCATATTTTCAAATTTCCTTGTCTATATATAGATGCTTGAGTAATTTCTCAATTGTGAAGTCTTCATCTAGATGTAGAATTTTCTTCCTATAATTATTCCAAGTTAAAGGCAATTATGTTGATATAATACCAGTAGGCATACCTATTGGAGCACAAGTTCGAGAGACCATCATCCGTCAAGAAACCCAAATCATTCAAAAGTGTATGATTCAAGTCTGAATGGCTCATGAAGGGATGACCCATGCTCAAAAGGCCCAAATTGTACTAGTATATGTCCAAGAACTTCAAAGAGCTCAAGATAATCTCCATATTGGACGTTGACCCAAGTTTAGAGCCCATGATCCATATTTGATCAATTCAAAATATGCTGGACGTCACCCAATTTTGGTGAATGCTTTCATCATCATTTCACGGAGTTTTCAAATGATTAATGGGTCAATCTTAAATCTTAAACTCTCAACTTTCACCTTGTTTTGGAATCATCCTTATCAGAGCTTCCAAACACGAGATAGAGCTAGTAAGAAGCAACACATCAGACATATTGATTTTAGAGTTGAATTAGATTTTAGACATGAGATCTCCTTAAAGATGCAAAAGTGAAAGTCTAAGTGGAAGCCCAATGTTCTAAGAAGAGTCCATGGAGCAACTAGAGTCAATATTCAACATGTTGAAGGCCCAATGCAGTTATACACATATGGGAGAATCCAAAGAAACCTTAATCATGCCAATTAGAGTCCAATTGTAAGAGATTAAGAATCATGTGTCAATCATGTAATTTTTAATGAAGCATGAGCATCCTATGTAACTACTTAAATGAGCTGATCAATTTTGGGAAGGATTCTTTATGAATTTTATTTTTTATGTATTTTATTATTTTTAGGACTTAGTCAAAGATCTTGTTTTGGAGATTAAGTTAAAATTAGTATTCTAATCTTGTTCCTTGATTTTAGGTACCATTTAAAATATTTTTAATCAGATTTTAGTATTTTACTTTTATTAGGATTTTAGACTCTTTGAAACTTTTCCTATAAAAGATTTCCTATTGTACTATATTTTAGAGGTTATGAATGAATTTAAGTATTATTCAATTTTTTGTGAGGCCTTTGCTTATTTGTATTCTCTGAGAGTTCACGTAACTTATCAAAGGATTGACATTCCTTTGTGGCGTCTTGAGGCTAGGATTCTAAAAGATGGGTTCTCTTAGGGTCTTTCCTTTAACCAACATTCTTATTTTTTAGCCGATTCCGAGCAATGTGTCATCTTATTGAAGGTTCTTAGAACTTATTCTTTCGGGGCCTCTCATCATATGTAGTCTACTTATTAAGATTTGTAACTTTGGAACTCAATTTATTGTCGACATACCATTAATCATATTAAACTAAAATATTTCACCATAATGAATTTGTCAATAACTTGTCACTTATTGTTGTATTTTTCTTCCAAAAATCTCCAAATTCTCATTGATGATTGTATAGTCAAGTAAATATCACAAAACTTATATGACAAGGTGTTAGAATGTGGCATGGGCATGCAAACACATCTTCAATTGAGCAATTCTTGCTTCTCTTCATTTGTGGCATCCTCTACAGTATTTAGAATTGGTGTAGTATTTGGATTAAGCAAATAAGCAAGATCAAGTACCAAAAAAAGATACATCTTTTGTCTTTCCATAATAGAAATAGGTGCCATCAAATTCAATTTGACAAATTATTAATTCATAACTTTGAAATCAATACTTTGATCTTGAGCAATATTGTGAATATCTCTCTAAAATTGTTAAAAATAATATTAAAGATAACCAAGATCATCACATGATAATATTATTTCAAGGCATAATTATTTTTTTAAAGAGATATTCATCCCTACATATAGTTGCTAAAGGGACAATATTCTCCTATAATACAATAAAACCTTTGTGAATTTATTAATTAGCAATATTAAAAATTTCCTAACACTCTTATAACTTGTAAATAGTCTTTTTAAATTTGTAAAACACTTTTTTCATCCATACTTCACAAAGTAATAAGTTGATCTTATATATTCAGTAAGGGAACCTAATTATATTTTTCAATATTCATATTTAATAAATATGCCACATATATAATACTCTTAGAAAATGAAACCAATAGGACTTTTCATATGAAAAACATAAATATATGCATTTAACTTATAACTTGGTTTATGTTATAAAATTGTGCTTTTAACTCTTAGAGTTACAACTTTTTATATAAAATATTTATATTATATAGAAGTTCATTCAATCATTTATTTACTGGATAAACCAATACGTATACATTTTCACTCTATATTAAAAAAAAAGGTTATAAATATATGTATATGAACTATGACAACTTTTGAAGTTATAAATTTTATAACAAGAATTATTATCTCTATTTTTTATTTTCTTATAATAAATTTTTTTATAAAAAAGAATTTATTTCCCAGCGACATTTATTACTTTTATAATGATACTTTAGAATTGTACCAAAAATAAAATATGTAATATAATATTTTATGAAACATTATTAATACGATTTGTTTATATAAAAAATAATTATTTCAATTAGTTTTCTTATTTAGGAAAAAAAATTCAATATCATATATGGCTTTTAGGAGCCGTGAGTATTGTAATATTGATAGTCTCGCAAATAGAGGTAAATGCTTCAAACAAATCCAGTTGGTTTTCTTGCAATACGTTCCCTTTTCGCAGCTTATGCAGCTGCTGATCCTTACATGTGAGAAAATAACTGATTATATTGTGTTAAAAAAATTATTTTTATTAAAAATATATCAAAGACAGAAAAATATCATAATGACAAAATTAACAAAATTACAACTATACAAGGGAAGCTTGTATAAAATCACAACTAACAAAATAACTCGCGTTGAGAATGCTATAAGAAATTAGCTGGCTTTCTTAATTATTAATTTAAACTGTGATCCAAGAATCTAAGAAAAAAATTAAAATCATAATTTACAAATTTTATTATAAAAGATCTTAAATTTTAAAATTATTTTTAAAGTCTAAAAAATAAAAAATTTTGATTATAATTATGAAGATTTTAACTATGAGAACAAAAATTTAAATTATAAAAAAAAATACACTTTATATTATAAAATGTATAATTTATTTTTAACTTTTCATTCCATTTTCTCTTCTATTCATATTCATTATTATTTAAGAAATCATTCTTAACATCTACAATTCTTCGTCTTTTAAATTTTAAGAATAATATTAAAATTTAATATCGTTTACAATAAATACAATTTAAAATTTAATTTTTTTCAGTAATTAAGAATTTTGGGCAAACTGATACAGATACTCTTGAGAAACGGCCCACACATCCCACCTGTAAAGATATGTATCAGCGAGCGGCAACAAGAAAATCATTTAGGCATTATTTAACCTTGTATAGTGAAATGAGAAAATATAAATTATTTAAATACATCCTACTTTTTAAATTTAAAATTTGAATAATTTTTTTAAAACTATTATTTAATAATTTTAAAAAAATTCCGAACGATATTTAAAAAAAATTATAACACTGACTAAACTGAACTTGTATAAAGTGAAAAAAATTGTGTAAAATCCCTTTTTTGAGTAATATAAATATTTAAAATGACTTGGTTGATCCATCAAAAAAATTATTATTAAATTATTAGATGAAATTGATACTTTTCATTTATTTCTTATAATGGTCTTAGAACTAATAAAATGTTCAAGATATAAATAAAATATATATTTAATAATGGCACTGTTGAAAATATTGATGTGATTATTTTCATTAAAATTTAGATGTATATAAAAAATAAAGGACGATTAAGTCGTAAATAAACAAGCCATAAGAATTATTCAATGACACTTTAAATCATACATAGCCAAACAAATTTTAAATCAAAGAGCAGATAAATAAATTGTAATTAACCAAAAAAAAGCAATTTATCTAGGGCTTTCAGTATATCTATATATCCGTCAAAGACTTAACTAAATTAAGGTGTTTTTATTTTGACTCTTTCTTAAATGACGTAGTTACCTATTTTGACCAATCCTCACTTAACAAAAATTTTGGAGCAAATTATAATTCAGGAATATAAATTGAAAATATTTATTGTAAAAAATTTTAAATTTTAAAGTGCAAAAAAATTTAATTATAAAAACAAAAATTTCATAATTTAAATCCTTTTTTATTATGTGTCATCTTCTTAGAGAAAGAGTAATATAAAAAAGTGAGTGTGTATAGAATCGACTTTTTCACCACATTTTTTTTTAATTTCTCTCTGGCAAGATAGTGTCCTACTCCCACTGAGTAAATTTAAAATTTTAATGTGAGGCCTAAAATTTTAAATATGTGAGAAGATTTCACTTTATATTATAAAATTCCTAAAGCCCTTTGTATTGTTCACTAAGTTTTTTTTCTTACTCTTGTTCAGTATTTTTTAAAAAATGATTCTTCACAATTAAAATTT
Organism: Erythrophleum ivorense; assembly: GCA_026724425.1. NCBI lineage: Eukaryota > Viridiplantae > Streptophyta > Magnoliopsida > Fabales > Fabaceae > Erythrophleum > Erythrophleum ivorense. The sequence goes on along the minus strand of JAIUCV010000238.1, from coordinate 266,338 downwards.
TTAATTCTTTAAACTTTTAAAATAATGTCAAAATTTAAAATCTTTTATAATAAATATTTTCATCTTATAATGATAAAACGCAACTTTTCCAAAATTTTCAATAATTAGTTCAGAGAATTCTTACCGGACTGATACACATACTCTTAAAAAACAGCCCATAGATCCACCTGTAAAGATATGTATCATGAGCGGCAATATGAAATCATCTGGGCATTATTTAACCTTGCACTGTGACATAAGAAAATATAAATTATTTAAATACATCCTACCTTTTAAATTTAAAATTTGAATATTTAAAAAAAAAGTTAAAGAAACCTGAATGATATGTTTTTTAAAAAATTATAACAGAGTCTAAACTGAACTTGTATAAAGTGAAAAAAAATGTATAAAATACCTTTTTTGAGAAATTTAAATATTTAAAAGCACTTGGTTAATCCGCCAAAAAGGTTATTATTAGAGTATCAGATTTTCAGCATCCGGTGCCTAGAGATGGGATGGGGTGGCTTGTAGTCAAATTCTCATAAATTTGTAGTCCATTTATCAAAGACTTATATCAACATTATTTATTTATTTATTGTAAGTCTCTCTTAAATGAAACCTATAGTCGCTCACTACAACCAATAGTCATTTACCTATTAAAATAAAAGAAAAAAAATTAGGACTTACTGTGACAAGTTATACCCTAGTCTTCAATGAGAAACTTTTTAGGGTCTAAATCTATGAGGCAAAACACATGCTTCTTGTTGGAGTCATTTAGAAGCCAGGGTACTCACGAGGAGAGTGAAGAGTTTTCTATCATTTTTCAGCAAAAAGCCATTCCACAAGCACTATAACAATGTTATAAAATCCTAGCAAAAAAGTCTAACATATTCCAACTAAAATTACTTATGTGTATATTATGTATTATCTTTTGGCTAAATATGAGTGGGGAATAAAATTGTCAGCAAAAACTAGAGAAAAATGTAAGAAAATAGTGAAAAGCAACACAATTAAATAAAGCAATTGAACAATGGCTAACCATAGCAGCCACTTGGGTCGATTAAATAAAATTTTATTTAATTTTTTATATAAAATTTTGTACATATCTTTTTTTTTCCTTTAACTTTCTGACATTTAGTTCATACATAATTTTTTTAACATTGTTTGTTTTTATTTTTTTAATTATTTACTAATATAATTTTTTACTTTTTAAATATTAAAAAATTTAGTTGTCTAAAAATAACCATTAAATAAGCTATTAAATGGACAGAGATTTATATAAATTACATTTCTTTTTTATTTTCTTTTTCTCATCACTTCCTTTCTTCTCTTTTAGCCTCTTCTTCCCTTCTCTATTATCTTCTTCGTTCTCTTTCTGCCTTCCCATGCTTTTTTTTTCCCTTTTATTTTTTACTTCAACCATTGATATCCAGTTACAATAAATAATTTGTTTGATTAAAGATTAAGTACCTAAAATTTATTTGATTGGAGATTTAGATTATAAATATTTCATGATAATATTTTTATGAAATATTATTTGGTATTTAATATTATTATTTCTTAATTATTTAATAATTACAAATAATTAATTGATAGTACTGATTATTTATTAAATTGTAATAATGTAGTAGAGAAATATTTATTAGTATAGATATTGATTATTTATTAATTTTTGATAATATAGTAGAGAAATACTTATTATTATAGTATTGATTATTTATTGCTTTGTAACAATATCATGGAAAAATATTTACTATTGGATAATATTTAGAAAATAATATTATAAATTTTTGTGATATTTTTTTGGTCATTTAATGTAGTAAAAAAATTGTTGATAAAAATTTTAAAATAATTATTATTTATCAGAATTATAAGATAATATTTAAATTTAATATAATAAAAAATAAACATTCCTAGCCATCAAAATTAGATATATAACAGATTAAATCATAGATAAAAAGGACATATTGATGAATATTTATAAGGGATAAAATAGATTATTATTTTTACTTGTAAAAATTGACCCAGTTCAAAAAATTTAAAAAAATAGATGTTCATGTTCCAAATACAAAAAAAAAAGAACATATCTTAGCATTGATGATATAAAAATTTATCTTTACAGAAGAGGATTTCAACCTAAATATTTATATTGAATATGCTATGATGTGATTGAATTATTATCAACTAACATACATATTGGAATAATATTTAGCTCGTGATTAGTAAACGATGACTATAATAATAGTTATAAAAAAATAATTTTTTATGTAGTTGGCCTTGAGATTTTAATGTTGGTAGTTGTGATGAAATAGATTATGATAATAATATTACTGAGGTTGAGGAACCTCTAGAGTTAAAAGCCTAAGAATCTTTTAATTTATTAAGTGCATATTAGGAACCATTATGGCCAAGATCCACTAATGATCTGAATTGTATGTTATTGTACAAATATTAAGTATTAAATTTAATAACAATATGTCACAGTAGAGTCTCAATTGATTTGTAAGATTTATGAAAAATAGTTGTCCTCATAATAATATCATGCTTAATAATTGGTGCAAAATAAAGAAGCTAGTATCAAAACTTAGTCTATTTACTTAAAAAATTGATATTTTTATTAATGGATATATGTTATATTACAAAAATAACATAAATGAAACAATGCATAAATTTTGTGAAAAATCTCGATATAAAACTAATCGACTTGATAGAAAACAAAATTTTAAAAAAATTCCAATTAAAAGAATGTATTATTTATTAATTATTTATAAATTGCAAAGGCTTTATACCTTAATAAGTTCTAGTGAACAAATATGATGATATTAGAATAATAGAAGATGTAAAGGTATAGCCTGTCATATATAAAATAGGGAACTATAGAAATATTTTGATAGGGTATATTCAAAATTTGTCATGGAACTACAAAATGTTAGATTGTACTTATGTATAGATGTGTTCACTCTATATAATCATTTTGTCTCATCATGTTCATGTAAGCCCGTGATAATAACTCCTTTCAATCTTTTTCTTGAATTATGCATCACACCTCCTTACTTATATTTTATTACAATTATTCCTAGACTATGAATTATGCATCACTGCTCCTTACTTATATTTTACTGTAATTATTCCTAGACTATAGAATCCCAAGATCAAAATTAGTGTATTCTTACAACTATTAATTGATAAGTTAAAATTATAATGGGAGGAAGAAGAACCAACGTATAATGGTTCAAGAAAATAAAAATTTTAGATGAGACTAGCATTAATGTAGACAATAAATAGCTTTATAGCATATTGAATGTTGTCAGGGTGAAGTACTTCTAAAAAATTAGCTTACATGCACAACTTAAAAGTTTTTACCCAAAAATATAGGGAAAAGAACTCTTAGTTTGATTACCATAAATAATTCCTTTCCATGAGCAATGTTTTAGAAAAAATAAAGATATTTTTAAGAAAAATAGAGTTGAAAATAATTCTCCTCTCTGAAGATTAGATGAAAAAGAATTTTGGCAACACATGAGTACCTTTCTTAAAATAGTAAATCAAAGGGCTTTTAGATTACTTGGTTATAGGCAACAACACAGCTGGATAAAGCAGAGCATATTATGAGAGTTTTTGTATTAGAAACATCTATTAGTTAAACATAATCTAACTGTCATGCACATAAAAAAATGTGTTTGATAGTATATTTAATACTATTGTGGATATCAAGACAAAAACTAAAAATAACTTGAAAGTGAAGATGAATTTGAAGAAATATTGTAGACGAAGAAAAATGTATTTAACAATATATTTAATACCATTACAAATGTCAAAACGAAGACTAAAAATAACATGAAAGTGAGTATAAATTTGAAAAAATATTGTAAGCAAAGAGGCTTGGCGGTGCAAAAATTAACTAATAAAAAAGCACTTAACCTAAAAGTTAAGTTTGCTCCCACGCTTAATCAGAGGAGTACTATGTAGAAAGTGGGCTATTGAAGACTTCCAATCAAAGAATGCACAATTTGGGGGGGGGGGGGATCCTCCCCCATTAAGTATGGTTCATCTCAACATAAGAGGTTCTATTTCAATATTTGAGCACTCAAAGAGATTAATAACTAATTTTATTTTTTCAAAATTTTCCTTATTATTTTAAATATATAGTTAACTAATAAATTTTTATTTTAAAGGCATGAAAATTGGGAAGAGACCTAACATATTATAAGGTATTTTTTTAAGGCCCATGAATTAGCCAGAGTTTATATGGATAAAAAATAGAAAATTATATATGTAAATGTCTTTCTATATTTAATTTATATGTTGCTATAATTTTATGATTTTAACTTCTTGTATTCACTTACAAAATAAGTATAAAGAAGGAAAAAAAAAGGCATATAGTAAAATTGGAACTGGAGTTATGGATAAAGGCATTAATGATCCAAAAAAAAAAAGGCTTCATATATGATTTACATAGTATATTGCATAATATATTTAAAAATCTAATATTTCAATACTTACACTTTCAAGCCTTAACATATAATCACTTTGATTATATACAAGAAATAATAAAAAAAAAGGATTTTTTGCTTTTCCATCATAGGCTCATAATGCTTAACACAAAAACCAAAGAAGACAACTCAAATTACTAACACTAGAATTGAATTCTTTTTCAAACAAACTAGAATTGAATTCTTTTTCAGACAACACCAAAGTCAAGATGAAGTTGGTTCAAGTTCTATATACAAGCTAGATATGTCTCATATTAATAGAGACAATAAGGAGGAGGAAGGGTAGGAAGAAGAAGAATATTAAAAATGACGAAGATTGATTGTTAAATTTATTTTTATGTAATTTAATTGAAGATTGATTGTTAAATATATTTTTATGTAATTTAATTTATGTTATTTATTTGATGAAATATTATCTCATATTGAAACTTTATTTTATGTTTAATATTTATAACTTTATAAATTTATATATTAGGATACTAAAGTTAATAATATATATTTATTTTAAATTAAGGTACATTTTACAAAAATTTTAAAATGTCTAGAATACCAATAGTTTAAAATTGGTACGAAAGAATAAAATGAGTGAAATGAAAATGAAGTAAAATTCATTTTACTCGCTAAATCACTAAATTTTTTTTCCTTCCCTTCCATATAAATTTCTTTTCTCTTATTTTATTTCATCTAGTTATCTTTTTTAACTTCTTTTTTCTCTCATTTCTTCTGTTACATGTTTTTACTAGTTCAATCATCCTCATCATTTTCTCTTCAGCTTAGGTTTCTTTTTTCTTTATCTTCTTTCTTATTTCATATTCAATTATTTCTCTTAGATTATTTTACATTTTCTTGGTACCAATTTTTTTTTTCAATAAATATTTTTATATCTTCAAGTGTTGATTTCATCCAATTTTAGGGAAGGGAGATCATTTTCAACATGATTTGTCTTGATAGCAACAATTGCATACTATGACATTCAATTTTTGTTCAAATGTAAAAAATAAGTCAGTTATAAAAGCAAATCTCCTAAAATTAATAAATCGAGGCCTAATAAAATTAGAGTAATATTCTAGACTCCCAAGAATGAGAACCCAAGACTTAGAGTACTTTGAAAACAGAGCTAGAATGGTTGAACGAAAATTCAATGAAATTTGATAGAAACGTAATAGCAATTTTGTAAATTTGAGTAATTTTTGAAAAACTCAGAGAGATATTTTTTTTAAATGAAAAAATTAAGTTTTCTGGTATTCTCAGGAGCCCTAAAAACCATAAGAACCTTTAGAACAGTTAAAACCCTTCTGGTTAATATTTTACAATATTAGTTGACTCAAACTTTGACCCTTTTATTCGGAAAAATTTTAAATCCAATTTGAGTAATTCTAGAGATATTTTATAAGTTAAATGATCTAAATTTTATGATAGAAAATACAGTTCTATAAAAAAAGCTAAAATGAACCTAAATAGCAAAAGCAAAGGATAGGGAGATGAAAGGGATTTTTTTAAAGAATTTTAAGAACATTCTTCTTATAAAGTGGTGTCCCACTCTCTCTTCCACCTTGATCGACTTTGCTTCTATCTAAATAGAGAAGAGTTTTGCCTAAGAAGCACGCACAAGAAGGAGGCTTTAGGAGGAAGAAAAACCAAGGAAAAAGGTAAGAAAAATCAAGGTCTTTTATGGTTTTTCCTTTAGAAACTTTGTTTTCCTCTTTCTTTTTATGGTTTCCATGAATGATATGAGGCTATTTTAGGTCTGGTTTAGAGGGAGAGTAGAATTTCAAAGAGAAGCCTATAGCAAAAGGAAGAGTTCTTGAAGAAGCTAAGGAATTAAGGTAAACATCATTGCTTTTTTTGTTTTTCCTTCCTTGATTCTTCTTGAGTATGTTTGGCCAAGTAGAGAGGGATTAGAAAGGAGTTAGTTCTGACCAAATGCAAGTAAAGAACCTGGGTTTTTGAGTATGTAAAGCTAGTAAATGCAATGGAATCTAAAAAAAACCATTAGAATTCAAGAATGAGAATCTAGGGATTCTTAGACAAATGGCAAAATCTGATTTCTTCCAAGAATGTTCTAGCTTATGTGAGAGCTTAATTGAGCTCCTAAATACCTAGGAAGCCTCTCAAGTGCCATCTTATTCAAGAATACAAAGCAAATTCCGTGGGTCTAAGGCTAAATAAGGTTCTAGGATCTAAAGAGTGTTTTAAAATTTTCTAAAATTAAAACGGGACTTGATATGATGGAAGAATATCAAAGAAAGCCTTAAGAAAAATTTAAAATCCATGGATTGTGAGATAGAGGTATAGGTCCCATAATGAGACATAAAGAAGCAACTCATAGCTAAACTCCTTAAAATGAATGTGTGATGACTCCAAAGAACCTAAAAAGAGTCAAAAGTCATAGATTGAAAGAGAAAATAGAGCCAAGATCACGAATTCCTATAGTTGCTTCCTTAGGTCTTGTATAGAACTATAATTAAACCATATGAGATAGTAAGCTTCCCTAGAATGTGTGTGATACTAGAGCTTACTAAATAATGTAATGGTATCCTATTTGATGTGTTTAGGCCAAAAGAACCAAGCTCTACCTAAGTGCAAGTGTGTGGCTAAGAAAAGGAAAGAATAATCAAAAGAAAGACTTGTGATTTTGCCTTAAATGTAACTCTCTAACCTTTCCTCCATGTATTGTTAGGTGTTTTCTTATCTTTAGGTGCTTGTATGCTCGTTTATGCCATGAGAGATGTTTCTAACTATTACTTACATGTTATAGTACCATGATGCCCATGAAATGTGTTTTATGAATGTAATTTGACTTAAATGGATTTGGTAAAACCAAAATTTTTTTAGTATTAGCAAGGGTAAGGATGAGCCAAAAGTCCCTAAAATTGAGTGAGACAAAGTCAAAAGTCTTAAAAAGAATAAGGCTTAGTCAAAAGTTTCTTAAAAATAAGTTAGGCAAGTTTAAAAGTCCTAAAGAAAATGAGTGATGCTAAACCAATGCCTTTGAAAGCCAATATATGATATGTATGAGTTTCTTAAACATAGAAATTGTTTTATGTATGGTTACTAGTAGCTTGATCTCTATGCTACATCTTTGACTTGAAAATGCATCTATTATGTATGTTTAAAGAGGTAAAAAACTATTGGGATTTTTAGAATCTCATTTTTTCCTCTCCAATGTCTAATCATGTTTAGGTGAGCTAAATGAGCCAAGAAATAGAGGCCAACAACCTTGAAAACCAAGACTTTGATAAAGATTTTGTTATTTAGCCATTTTATAGACATATTGATGTCAAATGATGTAACTATAAAATTTATATATGATGTAGATACTTGAGCACATTTAAATGTATATAAATATGATATATGTAATGATTTTGAAATCATATGAATAAGTATGTATGATTTTGTAACCAAAGGACCCTTATGTGTTATGACTTCTATATGTGTAACTATGAGAACCATAGTGAGGATGAGCTCCATGATGTTTTGAAACATTTGACATATGTCCCTAGGTTATGAATATGGTTTTGGACATGCCTAAGTGGTTATGGATGGTTAAGAAAGCAATTTGGCACCTTAATGAACCATTTTGAACTTCAAAAAGTGACCAAATTGTGAGTTAAACCAAAGTCTAACTAAACAAATGAGTTTTTGCATGAAATTTTAGATTTCCTCTAGAACTTTTCACAAAGCTAAAGAACACCCAATTTGGAGCTCTAGAAAATTTATTATGATTTTTCAAAGTTAAAAATTTTTTGCAGAAATGGTATCAACACTATTCATTTGGTTAGTTTTACCTCTGTATCATCCAAGGGCCAAATGAAATCCAATGCTTATGAAATTTTATAGGCATAAATTAGACACCATAAAATTTTCATAACCACTAAGATCACCCCATTTGAAGCTTTGTAGAGGGAGAATCAAAGTTTTTAAATTGCATAATAGTACTAGTGACTTAGTTTGACCTCTAGTACTATTCTATCAATTTTTATGGGCTAAATACTTTTGTTTTGGTCTAGAATTATTTTTAGACATTAGTAACATTTAGAGCTTTCTAGGAAGTCATCACATGCTTAATTTTAATTTTTCTAGAATTAGTTATGAATTTTCAAATTTCACACCAGAAAGCTGTGACAGTAACCCAAGAGCAAACCTTGAATTTTCTGATGCATGGCTTCCAACCCGAGACGTATGAGACACTTTGTAATGTTTTTGTTTTGTATGGATATGTAATGGATGAAAGATGATAAGAAAAAAATTTATGGCAAACGAAGCATGAAATAAGTAAATAGAGCCTTACATAACACAAATTAATCCATTAAAATATATTGATTTTCTTGGGAAGTGAATGGAGCTAAACATGATTAAAGGGAAAGAAAGACTAATAAGTTATGGTGTTATAGATACTCTTACACTCAAGACCCACCATACACTCATCCTAACTATATACAAGAAATGATAAGAAAAGAAATTTTAAATTATGTAACACAAATTCATAAATACTAAGATTGAATAGCTCAGAAGACATATCAAATTAAGCACTTATACATAGGAATATGTTTTGATTTGTGATGCCCTAAAAATGAAGATGCAATTGGCATAAAATATGAGATAATCTCACATCTATAAGCTTGACAAATACACAATCCCTTACTTGATTCTAAATGTAATACCATATTATTCTAGCTTTCCCATTACCTTTATAGACTTAGCTTCATACATATGTAAGGGAGATAAGTATATTTAATGCCATTAAATAGTGTTATGTAAGGTTTAAAATTTTCATTTCATGCTCCATGCATCACATAATCCATCTCATTTTCTATCCATACTATATCCATACAAGTCATAAACAACTTAATTCATCTCATGCACCACAAATTTAGAACTAAAATTCAAGAACAAGTAAAATTGCTCACGGGTTGCTATTACAACTTTTTAGTGTGGATTTGGAAAAATCATAACTAATTCTAAAAAAAATTGAAACTGAGCAAACTATACTATTCTGGAAAACTGTGGATGTCTACTAATAGCTTAAAATAATTATAGATCAAGAAAATAGCATTTTAACCCATAGAAATTGATGAAACAATACCAAAGATCAGACTACATTACTAATACTGTCATGCAACTTTAAAAATTCACATCTCTCCCTATAGAGCTCTAAATGGGATGATCTCAATGGCTATGAAAATCTTATGGTGTTCAGTTTGCACTTGTAAAATTTCATGACATTGTACTTCATTTGATCTACGAGTGATATAGAGGAAAAAATTGACCATATTAATAGTGCACCCTACCATTCTGCATAATTTAGCCAATTTTAAAAAATTATAATAAATTCTCTGAAGTTCTAAATTGGGTATTCGTTAGTTTTGTGAAAATCTCTAGTCAAGCTCTATAAGCATGCCAAATTTCATGCCAAAATTAGTCCATTTAGTCAGTTTGTGGTTTAGCTCAAGCTTTGGTGTTATAGCCCTTAGAGCACATCCTATAGCTTAAACACAGCCTAGGGAAGTCTCTCAAATGGTCCCAATTATCATGGAACTCAATCTCACCATGCAACTCACACTTGTACACATGAACATCATAACACACAAGTGGTAAAAACTTACATACACATTCATATGGTTCCAAATTTTATTCATACATCATATTTACATATATTTGCTTGTGCTCAAAGGCTTGCATCATATGTACATCATACATACACAAGTCTTGGCATTAATTTGCTATAAAATTTCCTATTTTGCTATTCACTTCTCAAGAATTATGCTTCAAGGCATTTGGTCTCCTTTCTTTGGATTTCTTGGCTCACTTAGATATGAATAAGCATATAGAGGGAGAAGAGTAAGATTTAAAGAATTTCAATAACTCTTTACCCTTTCAAATATACATAATGGATACCATGCAATGTCAAAGAATGCATACATGCTTTCAAGACTATAAATGAACATACATAACTAATTTTCTATGTTTAAGAAACTTATACATATCATACATAGGCTCTTAAGGGCTTAGGTTTAGCTTCACCTACTTTCTTTAGGACTTTTAGACTTGCTTTACCTACTTTCAAAGGATTTTTGACTAAGTTTCAATCTTCTTGAGACTTTTGGCTAAGCCTCAATATCCAATTCTAAGGACTTTTGGCATCACCAAACTCATTCAAGCCAAAAACATTTATAAAACATATTTTAAGAACATCATGGTACCATGACATGTAAACAATAGCTAGAAACATTTCTCATGACATGAACATATACAAGCATTAAAAGACAAGAAAACATCCAATAATGCATGAAAGAAAGGTTAGAGAGCCACCTTTGAACCAATTGGCTCAAACAGCTTTTCTCTTAGCTTTCTTTTCCCTCTTCTTGGCCAAGCCTTGTAACTCGGTGGCCTTGGGTTCTCTTAGCCTAGACACATTAAAAGAGACATAAATCACTCATGGAAACAAGCTTTGGCATCATACACAGTCTATGTAAAGCTACTTAGTTCTATGGCTCCATTATGCTTCCAAACAAGACCTTGTGAAGCAACTATGAGAATTCACGATCTTGGTTTTCATTTCTTATTCATTCTAAGTCTCTTAACTCCTTTTAGACTTTTTGGAGTCATCACACACTTATTTTAAGGAGTCTAGCTATAAATTGCTTCCTAATATCTCATTATGGAGCTTATACCTTTATCTCACATTCCATGGCTTCTAAATTTTTTTCAAGGCTTCCATTAATGCTCTTCCATCATATCTAGTCCTATTCTAGGCTTAGAATAATTTAAAACACCCCTAAGTGCAAGGTTCTGTTTTGGCCTAGACACTCCCTTTGATTATGCATCCCTGAACTTTGCTTACTTCTCCTTAGGGAATTGGCATATGTGAGGCTTCTTAGGTGTCTTAAAAACTCATTCTTACTCTTAGACAATCCAAATTATCATTAGGAAATCTCTTACCCATCAAGGTGCAATCAAATCCCTAATCTTTGTAACTTCATTTCTAATGCATTTTAATTAGATTTCTTTGCATACACTTGTTTCTCACACTCCAAAACCTATGATTCTTCCTTTCTAGGACCAAAATTTGGTCTCCCTTGGCTGGGCTTTAAGTGGGATGAAACACACACTAAGAGAAACAAAGGAGAATTACAAGAAAAATAATGGAATTTACCTTGTTTCTAGGCTTGTTTCAAGGGTTCTTTCACTTGGTGTAGCCCTCTCCTTTAAACTCTAATCTTTTCCCTCTGAACCAAACCTAAAACAGATTCAAATCATGCACTAAAATCATAGAAATAAAGAGGAGAAGGAGGAGAACCAAGTTTGTGAAGGGAGAACCATGAAATTCCATACTTTTCCTTACCTTTTCTTCAATTTTTCTTCCTCTTCTCCTTTCCTCTTGGTGCATGAGCTGCTACTAGTCTCCCCTCTGTGTTGGATAGAACTAACATTGATTAAAGGAAAGAGGAGAAGAAGGATATGCAAATATAAGAAAAGGTCTCTTAAAATCCTTTTAAAAAATTTCCTTTACATCCTTTTTTCTTGGTTTCTTCGTTTTAAGCTCATTTTAACTCTTTTTTGAGAACTATATTTTCCATCATAAAGTTTAAGTTCTCTAACTTATAAAATTTTTTTGGAATCACTTAATTTGGATCTAAAATTTTCCCGAACAAAAGGGTCAAAGTTTAGGTCAACCGACGTTGTAAAATGTCAACCAAAGGGGTTTTAACTATTATAAGGGTTTTTATAATTTTTACAGTCTCTGAGAACCCAAGAAAACTCATTTTTTCCATTTAAAAATTTCTCTTTTGAGTTTTCTAAAAAATTTCTAAAAATTACAAAAATGCCATTATGTTTTCATCCATTTTTGCTTCATTATTTTGGCTCCATTTTTAGGGCACCTCTGGCTTTGTATCCTCATTATTTGAGATCGAGAATATTGCTCTAACTTTATTTGGTCTTAAATTATTATAATTGAGAGACTTTCTTTTATATCAGGTAAGTTCTGCACGTTTACAAAAAAATTGAACATTACGTTTCTCATGTTTACGAAAGAACCAAATGTTATACTAAAGTATGATCAAACTTCATATGAAATTTCCAATGTAAAACACAATTTCATAGGTTTGTTTATCAATATTAGGATCACAATTTCACAATGTTTACTATATTTTATATCATAAATACAAATAGCTTGTTATAGGAAGTCTAACAAAGTTTCCCCTAAAATTAAGACAATCCAAATTATTTATAACCAGTCTAACTAGACATAATAAGGTAAGGATCCTACCAATATTTTATGAAGTAGACTCTAGAGTACACTTATATACATACAAAAACAAAAGTCTATTAATACTAGATAAACTAACCACTGCCTATTTACTAACAACTTTCCCAAATTATACTGGAGCAGCATTAGACACAATTTCTCTATCAACAAAAATAAATAATGAAACAAGCCGTGGTACTTAATAATTAGAAAATAAAGCACACTAACTAAAAGGACAAGCAGCATGGAGTTTTTTTTTAAAATGAAAATAGGTAACAAAAATTTTAAATATAGAAAGGCATGCGATAATTTTTATAATTGGAATAAATATAAAAAAGTTCAAAGATTTGAGTTAATGGAAAATTGGTTTATTACATTATTAACAAAATGAAATGCAAGGAACATATAACTATATAATATTTTAACAATGGTGTAAAATTAACAAGAAATAATTATGAAAAATAAATAAAATAGATAAAAAAAATAAAAATTTCATTCAAACATTTAAAAGCTTAGTGATGAATAGAAAATAATTGTTATACTAAAAACATTTTATTAGAAATGTCCATGTAGAGCTCTAAATTATAACATATATACTAACGTGGACACACAACTTATAAGACTAAATAACTGCATATTTAGATATGAGCACTCAACCCATGAATCATCATAGAGCATTCAACTTAGTACTATTTTGATGTTCAATCAAAGAAACCACATGTCAATATGCAAGATGCATCGAATGCTAACAAGATTGTTGTTAGTGACTAACATTTTACACAATCCTACAATATATATATATATATATATATATATATATATCATATACTAAGTAGAATTCATATACTAGATCTTCTAGATTACTCATCCATAATTAATAATACAATATTTCATAATTATAAAACATTTAAAGAAACTTATAAAATCAAATTGAGATAACTTCTCACTTTTTAAAATTCTAAATGTAACGCATTTAGTTAGTATCAATTCATACCCATTTGATAACACAAGTAAACATGGCATATTGTAGGCTAAAAGATATTATAGTAATAACATATACATAAGGATTCCCTTACTAGGATGTCTGTTTCACAAACACAGAGTTTAAACAAAAATACAGAGCAAAACTGAAGGATAGTTAAAAACATATCATACTTTATAGTTTAGTCTCATAATGATTGTCAAATGGTTGCAGTTCTCCTAGGCACTGAATTAGCATCATATCCTTCCAATGGGAATATCCAAAATCTTACATAGCACACAATTTCAATGATACATTTAAATTCAAAGCATAAGGTGTACATTTCCTTTTACACCTTATGTTGTCAAGTTAACCTGTCTTGAATTAATTTTTACTCTTAACTTAGCTATCGTCAAGACCCCAACACTTCTTAGCTTAATTTACTTGCTACAAAATTATTAGTTGCCATCATCACCACTTAAATTAGCAGTTAACTTTATTAACAAATTTTAGAGTTTTAGGATTTTTCCTTAAAAGGTCAAAATTACAAAATTGAGTCAATAAGTATCTCATCTTAGATTATCCTTGCTTAGTTCAATTGTTTTGCTCTTATTGATTTCTGAGTTTAGTATGAGGCCTAATTTAATACTCCATCTACTTTAGTTAATGCATTGCCTATTTCAATTGAACTTTCACATTCATTTGCAATATTACAAAGTCTTACATCAAGAAATTACAATAAATATTAATTCCAATAGTCTACTTCCTAGCAATTCTATATATTGTAACAACTTGAATGAAGGAAAACAAAGGACAAGTCACACAATGTATTGGCCTTAACAATAAAATGGAAGGCACAACGAGCTTACCTACTAACCAGTGCTTTAATTCATCCTTTACTAGCTAATAACCCAACGCATAGAGGATAGGGAAGGATAGGTTTTTATTTTATTCCTAAGTTTTGATTTGATTTGAAATACTTTGGACACATGAAATTTTAATCAAAGTGAAGCCAAATGGGTAACACATATGAATGAATATAACATAAATTATTATTAATTATAAATAGTCATAATATTAAATTTTTGAGTATTATTAGTTTTTTACAATATATATTAATAAAAATATTACAAGAATTTAAAAAATATTTGTATCCAAAAATACCAAAAAAATGATTCCCACATACTAATGTTTGAACACGTGTCTGACTAATAATCTGTTAAAATCATTTTCCGAATGTGTTTGACCAAATATTTATTAGAAAATCCTCCAATAGGCATTTGATTTTTTTTTAAAAAAAAGTTATAAATTTATTTTTTAAATAAATAAATTTTAATTTTAATTTTAATTTTTAAAAATTTTAATTATCATTTATATCAATTTTATTAATATTATTTAATAATTATTTTTTATTATTTAAATTTAAATTAATATTATTCGTTAATTATTTATTTTATATTAAATAAAATTTTTATTTGAAAATTAAATAGCTACCATTAAAGTCACATAGTAAGAGAAGCAAGAGGTGTATTATGTGTAGACTATAGTTTAGTCAACAAAATATTAACAATTAAAAACTTGAATGATTGTTTTACTAAACTTGTAGTCAGAATCCTTTTATTTCTAATTGAAATTATTAGTTTTTCAACTGAATTTCAATTGGTAAACTCTAATGTTTTTAAAACTAGATTGATCATTAAATTGATAGATGTATTAATTCACAATTCATTAATTTAACTATAGTTGAACTAGTGATAATTAAATATATGTTTTTAAAGTTATGTATTTTAAAATTCTAATATAACAAATAAATACTAATAAGTTTTAAATATTTGATTACTAATTTAATATTTCTTAAAATGTTTGCAAAGTTATTTTTTAATTAAAAAATAAAAACTACCCATGATTAAAAGTTAATAGTATTTAATATTAAATTTTTGGATTTTCCAAATTATATTAAAATTTCACTTATTATTTAAGAAAACCTAAAAGCAAATGGTAATTTTGGTCAAACACATTGATATTTAAGAGAAGTTCTGCTAGGAGATGGGATATAATAGAAAACAAGCACTAAAATAACTAAGTACATATTTTTTGTTTTTCTTATATTCTTTTTTTTTCTTTTTAATTTCTATCTATTTCAATCCACTCTTTCTTCTGATGCCTTTTATTTTAAGTTTTTCAAATCTATCCAAAATAAAATATTCTATTTTGTAAGCAAAAATATTTTTAAAAAAACTTTAATAATTAATTCAACTAATTTTTGAACAGTTCAACCAATTTTTGATTTATTTTTTGAGATAACTAAACCCAGTGGATGTTGATGAAAGTTTGGGAACCCACCTCATAAGGCCACCCAATCTTTGTAAAAATCATAATTATTTTTGAATTCATCTATACTTTAATTGTAGGGAATTACCATTTGCACTTTATGTCAATTTTCCAAAAAAAAACTCAATTTTTTCTTTTTAAAATAGCCTTTTTCTAAAAACTTGTTTTTGTTTATGATAATAAGGTCATTTTATGACACTTAAAGTTGTTACAAAGGGTGAAAAAAAAAGATAGTGACCAATAATGGCTGTTGTTCACATTATTCTCTTCTCTCTTGCATAAAAAGAACTCAAATAACCTTGTCAAATTGTGGGGGACTAGTTCACCTAAGTCCCTTTCTGAATTGTCCGTTACCTAAGCAACAGTACCAAAAATGGATAAGATTGGGATAACATTTCTCACTTAGCTATAGTAGATTTGAATAAAACTATTTTCCAAGAGTTCTATAAGCTTATTATGCCCTTATAGGTACTTTAAGTTTTTGCTCTTTCTTTTTGAATCACATGCTGTAGCATTTTGAAAATATAACATTTGGTCCTTCTGTAAACATGAGAAAAACAATGTTCGGTTTCTCCGTAAACGTGCAAAATGCACTGGATATAAAAGGAAGTTCCCAAGAATGAATGATTTAAGGTCAAATAAAATTAGGATAAAATTTTAAATATTAAAAAATGAGGATTTGAGTCTTAAGTTATCCAGAAATTGAGGTCAAAGTGATTCAAAAATTTTGCCAAAAGTCCAGTGGTATTTTCGTAAAAATGGGTACTTTTAGGAAAACTCACAAGAGGGCTTTTTAAATAGAAAATTTGAATTCTCTGAGATTCTTAGAGGCCCTGAAAATTATGGGAAGCTCCTAGATAGTTAAAACCCATCCGGTATGCGTTTTCTAATGGTAGTGAACCCGAACTTTGACCGACTCGTTTCAGAATATTTTAACTTCAAATTAAGTGATTCCAAAGGTATTTTATAAAATTTAGAATCTAAATTTTATGATGGAAAAGATGATTCTCAAAAAGGAGCTAAAACAAATCTAAAATGAAATTGCCACATACTCAGGACATAAATGTCATTTTTGGAAGGAATAATTCAAGAAGCTTCCTTATATAAAGTGGCATCCCATTTTTGGTCTATTCTAACCAACTTGAGTAGCGTCTAAAAATAGAAGAGAGAGTTGGAGAAAGAGGCGCACAAGGAGGCCAAGAAAGGAGGGAAAAAATCAAAGAAAAAGGTAAGCAAAATTTAAGAAATTCATGGCTTTTCTCTTCCAACTTCATTCTCCTCTTTTTGCTTCATCTTTCCATGGCTTTGATGAGTAATATGGTTCTGTTTTGAGTCCAGAACAGAGGGGAATAGTTTAAAATTTTGGAGGAGAAGCCAACCAAGGAGAAGAGCTCTTGAAAACAAGCTTGAATTCATGGTAGATATTTAGTAGCCTTGCTTCTTCTCCTTGCTTCTTGTGTGGGTGTGTTTCAGCCCAAACCAAAACCACCAAGGGGGGAATTTTTTTTGTCCAAGAACAAGAGTGGAACTTGGGTTTTGGACTATGGGGAAGTAGAAAATGCCAAAAAATTGTAAATAAAATCAATGAAATGCAAGAATAGAAAGTGTGAAACTCTTGAATGGGATGTAAAAACTAATTTGATATGTGAATTTCCTTACATGTGTGGATGTTTATTTGAGCTCCTAAAACCTTTAGGAAGCCTCCTGAGTGTCTCTCCCATCAATGAAAAATCAAAAGGTCCATAGGCTCTCTCCTTCTCCATAGGTTCAGCCAAGACTAGATAAGTAGGTTAGGGAGTGTTTTAATTTGTTCTAACTTTGATTTGGAACTTCATATGATGGTAGAAGTTAGGAGGAACCATGGGAAAAAATTTAGGAGCTATAGATTGGGAGATAAGATAATGGTTTTTATAATGTAACCTTATGAAGCAACATGTGTCTAAACTTTTATAAATGAATGTGTAATGGCTCCAAAGACCTTAAATGAGGTCAAGAGGCCTAGAGCCAAGAACTTGAATCATGATGGTTGCTTCAATAGGCTATTTATGGAACTATTATGAGACTTATGAAATCAAGTATGTTTTTAAAAACAAATTAAATGCTTTGGCTTGCTTCAAGAATATAATAAAGTGTTATTCATCATGTTTAGGCCAAGGAAACCAAACCCTACCTAGTTGTGCTTATGGAATCGAACAAGGGAAGGAGTAAGGCAAAGTGAGGCTTGCATAAATAACAAGGTAACCCTCCACCTCATTCTTCTTGCATTCTTGATTTTGTATATGTCATTGTGTGCTTTTGTGAATTATGAACATGCCACTTGATGCTATGGTGTTGCATTGGTATCAATATATGTTCTTGAATGTCATTGGTTTGTTAAAAAATGCTCAAAAGGGTAAGGTGATGCCAAAAGTCCTAAGAATAGGGTGAGACAAAACCAAAAGCTCCTAGAGCTCATTCTTGGCTTTAATGTGAATTTGTGGGATGAAAATGTAAAATTGAATGCTTTATGGTTATGTGAACTTTCATACTTGTGCCTTTGACATGTATATGCCATGAATGTGTGTTTGAATGGATGCATGAGCTATTGAGATTTTATAAATCTCACCTCAATCCCTATCCTATTTCATATGATCTAGGTGGAGCTCAAGAACCAAATGATGGAAGCCATGAAGTCTAAATAGCCATCTTTTGACACTTTGACATGATTATGTATAGTTTTGATATATAAAAATGTCAAAGTATTTGTGTACATATTATTTTTGAAATGAAAAACCCTTAAGCAAATGTAATAGCATGTATAAATGATGTATGAATTATGTTTAGCACTAAAGTAATGTAATTGTGAAATTTGCATATTGCTTGGCCTACAAATGCTAGTACATTCTTGGATGTGGGATGACCAAAATGAGATACATGATATTTAGAACTACTTGGGCAGTTCATATAAGTTGTATTTATGCTTCCAAACTTACGCAAGAGATGCTAGCACACAAAGAAAGCCATTTGGACCAAATTGAACCATTAAAGGGTACTAAAATGATCATAATGGTGAGCTATAGTAAAATCTATCCAAATGAGTTCTTTTTCATCTAAAATTTGGCATGTATATAGGTTTTGTTGAGAGCTTTTTAGGAAGCTAAAGTGCATATTATTTAGAAGCCTATAAAATTTTTGGAAAATTTTTGAATTTGGCTAAAAATTTAGAAAATGACAGTGGCACTATTCATATGGTCTGAAAATTTACCTTTGTCATTCATGGGTCAAACGATGTCCAATGGCTATGAAATTTTATAAAAAGAAACTATACATTCACAGTGAACTATGCCAACTAGAATCACCTTAATTGGATATCTAGAGAGGGAGATATGAATTTTTGAAGTTTCTATTCTGTTACAGGCGCATAGTCAGACCTCTACCATTGTTTCATCGATTTTTGAAGTCTAGATGCTTTTAAATTGATCTGAAACTATTTTTTTCCCTTTAATTAACATCTATAACTTTTTAAATTGGTGCATTTTGCATGAATTAGATTTTTGTAGAATTAATTATGTATTTTTAAAGTTCATATCAGTAAATTGTATAAAAAACACTGAACAATCTAAACAGAGAGAAGGAGGATTTTGGAGGAAGAAATTCAAGAAAAAAGTAAGAAACTTTAAGAAATTTCATATCCTTTATTTTTGAAACTTGCCTCTCTCCTCTTAAGCTTTTTTTCTATAGTTTTAATGGAGAGTTTATTGTTGTTTTGGGGGCAGAACAGAGAGGAAAATTTTGAAAATTTAGGGAGCAAGCCAACCAAGTGGAAGAATAAGCCAAAAGAACTAAGAAAATAAGGTAAATTCTCCATCCTTTGGTAGCCTCTTCCTCCCCCTCACCCTTATCAATTTCGTCCAGCTAAGGGCCCATTCTTTAGGGGCTATGTTCTATCCAATTCATGGAGAGATTAGAGGTTTTAGATGGCAAGGATTAAGAATGAACTAATAGAATCAAGAAATGAGCATTAGAAAACAAGATAAAACCATTAGGGATCTAAATGCTCCTTTGCAAATCTGATTTTATATGAATGTTCTTAGGCTTAAGTAAATGTTTAAACATGCTCCTAAGATCTCTAAGATACTCCCCACATGCTTCCCACTTCAAGAAAATAAAGAGAACTCCATGGAAGGCCAATGCATTCTATGTCTCGACCTAAAGGGGTTCACCTAGCTAAGGAGAGTTTTAAAATTGTCTAAGGTCATTCTTGAGTCATATTTGATGAATGAAAATGAGGGAGGCCTTGGAAAAAGTTTAGAACTCATAGAAATTGGTTTGGTGTCCTAGGTTCCATATTATGATCTAAAGAAGTAACATGATACTAGGCCTTTTATTTTAATAGTGCGATGGCTCCAAAAGGCTTAAAAGGAGTCAAGAATCATATTTGAAAGGAAAGAATGAGACTTAAAAGTCATTTGAGGGGTGTTGTTTTATTAGGTGTCTTTATAGATTATAATGAATCCTATGGATCAATCTAGTGTTTAAGAAGGCTAAGTAGCCTCAGAATATGTTTCATCAACCTAATTGGCTCCCATAAATTGTATCTAGGCCAAGAGAAATCATCTCCACCAATTTGTGGATGTGTGGCCGAAAGAGGAGGCTTAAATCTTAAAGAAAAAGTGTGTAATTGTACATAAGATAGCTCTCTCCACCTTCTCTCATGCATGGATGTGTGTTTAGCTTGTTTTAGAATGTGTGTATGTGTATTTTCAAGTTATGAAAAGTATACTAGCATGCCTTTATGTGCCATAATTCTTAATGCCAGGTTATATTTCCAAATAAATACATGATATTTGTTTGAGTTTGCTTGAGTGTGGAGAGGCCAAGAACTCTTCACCATGGTGAGGATGAACAAAGAACCCTTGAGTTTGGTTAAGACAAAGTAAAGAGTTTCTCAAAAGTAAAGTGAGTTCCCAAGAGTATGGCTGAGTCCAAAGCTCTCAAAGAGTGGGTGAGGCAAGTTCAAAATCCATGAAGAAAAGTGTGAGGCCAATCCATTCATTTGGTGAGCTCTTGAATATCTTATATAATTTGTTCATATGCCAAGTTTGCTTTTTAAATGTCAATGACTCTCATTTTCTTCATGCATGCATTTGTAAAACTTGCTTTGTACATATTATGTATGATTGAATAGGAGATGACCTATTGGATTCTTCAAATTTCATCCCCTCTTCTCCAATGCTCTAATATGCTAGGTAGACTAAGTAACTATGGCAATGAGAGCCAACAACAATGAAGAAGGAAGATTGACAATCATATGCCTAATTTTATTCTTTTTGAATCCATAATGATGTTTTACAATGTATATGATATTGTAAATGGTCTATGACCCTTGAGACATATGTAAATATAATATTATGTGATGTTTAAATGTATGGATATGATGTATTTAAAATACAATTTGAGTATGTAATGCCTAAGCTTGTAATTGGGAAGTTTCATGTAAATGTGCATAAGTATGGGTAGAATTGCCAAAATAAAATGCATGAGATTTTGGACCATTTGGGCAGCTCACATAAGTCTTAAATGTACTTTGAGACTTGCCCAAAATGTGCCAAAATCAGGAGAAATCCATTTGGCAACTTTGGTACCCTATATGGAGCTAAAATTGACCATTGTAGAACCTTGGTCACTTTTTGGGTAAATGAGTTAATCTTGATCTAAGATTTGGCATGCAATTATGTCTCATTAAGAGTTTTCTGGGAAGTTAAAGATCATAATTTTTGAAGGTCTACAAAATATTTGATGATTTTTTAAAATTGGCAATTTTCATGGTTTCTGGTTTGCTGCACTATTCATTTGGTCTAAAATTTTATTATGTCACACAAGGCTCAAACGATGTCCAATTGCCATGAAATTTTATATAGAGAAACTAGACAATCACAGTGACTCGTGCCAACAAGAAACACTACATTTAGAGGTCTAGAGAGGTAGATATGTATTTTTGAAATTTTTATCTAGTATCAGAAATTTTGCCCAACCAGAAGTACTGTTTTATTGAATTCTGAGGTTTGGTTTGGGCTGAAAGAACTGGTCTGGAGATGTTTCTTCTTTTTAGTTAACATCCACAGTTTTCTAGATTTGTATCATTTGCATGGGTTGGATTTTTGTGGAATTAAATTGATATTTTCAAAATTTTTTGCAGAATTTTGTGACAATTCCATAATTCAATTTGACCTTTGGAAAATTTTGTATGTAAAACACCCTTTATGATGAATGTTATGGGCTAGGCATATTTTTCGTGTAAAGTAGACATCCATAACTTCCTAGAATAACCAAGATTGCATGATTTTAATTTTTCTAAATTTAGTTATGATTTTTCAAAGTTTGGATTAGTCCTATTAGTCCTATTAGAGGAACCTCCATCTACTCTTACTCAACTTCAACAATTTTGCAAAGTGTTGGAGTGATCTAAGTTTTAGTCTGAACACATTAGAGAAAATAATGAAAATTGATATTCCCTATAAAAATGAGATATATTTTGAAATCCATGTAATCATTCAGTAGTATAAATTGCATAATACCTTTTTCTTTTACCTCTTTTTGTGTTAGCCAGCAAAATATCACATGTAACCACTGATAAAGCACATATTCAAATATAAGATATTACTTTTCCATGACATATTAGAGAAGTTAATACTTTTACCATATTGTACCTACACGTCCTCCCTTATATACATACAAAATTTGGAGGACATTTGCAAACACCAAGTTTTTGCCATACAACCAATGAGCATATATTATTATTATTATTATTATTATTATTATTATTATTATTATTATTATTATTATTATTTCTACAAAATAGTGGGATATTTTACATATACTCTTACATTAACATTCTTGCAACTTTTATGCTCACTTTATTCCATGATTTGGACAAGAGTGACTATGGACACCTCATCATTTAGGAAGATGACATTCTGCCATTTCATAGTATTTCCCCATATTAGCTTGAATTTGATCATCTATAAGAAAATCCATTAATAAATTTCATAAGTATTAGCATGAATAAGAGATTATCTCTCTTTTTAGGGCCATCCTTCATTTCATAAACATCTTCTCCCTTTTAAGGATCTTTGTTAAGAAAGGCCACCTCATTCTAAGGCCCTGTCTCCTAATAAGATCATCTTCTTTTGATAATCATTTCTTCAATTCTCTTCTCATTATTTTTCCATAGACAACAGATGACAATACAATATTTCAAAATGCCACATTTTCCTTCCATTACTTGCATCACAAGATTAAGCACACGAAATTTCTTACCATAAAATTTCTATCACCAAACAACTCAAAGTCACGAAAATCATGTGCTACAAGTAACAAAGCATAAAAATTAGTAATTTATACTAAAATATCAATTTCTCATGGAACCTTCCAATTTATTATTTTATTTCTGTTTTTGATATCATTTTAAGTCAATGTCCAATGTCCACATTTAGTCATAAAATTTGTAGTCCTATGGCCAAAATCTATACTGGGTCATTTCAAGGTCAGGGTGTGCATAAGGCATGTTGGGCTTGGTTTCACCCACCCACCCAAAGCTCAACCCAATTTAAAGTTGAGCAAATTTGTTTAGCCTGACCCATCCCAATCTATGTTCGTATATTATTTTTGCAATCCACACACCACCAAAATTCTTTATGTTATAAAATCACAAGCTAGAATGGACAAATGACATACAATTCACAAAAATATAATTAGATAACTAAGATAACTATTTATGTCAATATATATAATTTTACAACTCAAAAACTACAAAAATCATTTATACTAACAACACAACTACGATAATCAAATTTCACCTAATTAAATATAATTTTACATAAGCTAAAATTTTACTTACAGAAACATATTCTTTCTAGAGCAATATCATGGAATTTGTACTATAATACGTGGGGCAGTCCTAAGGCAATCAACTTGCATCCTCAACCAGGGCTATTCATGGGCAAGAATAATCTCTACTATTCTTATATGTTTGCTACGTGACAGAGAAGAACGAAATATATCCTTCGTGTGTGTGATATGTGGGAGAAAAAAGGGGGATTGACGGTTCCACGCAACACAACACAAGAAAGGGATGCTTCTTGTCTGCTTTATGTGCATAAAAACAAAAGAGGTAAAAGTTTGTTGGATTTTACCTTTGAATAAAGTGGTTATCCTCCTTTTTCTTCTCCTTCACCGAAATTCCTCTCTCTCTCTCTCTCTCTCTCTCTCTCTCTCTCTCTCTTAGTTTATGCTTTTCTTTCTTTCTTTTTCCTAATGGAGGGTCTTGGTTGAATTTTCCTCCAAGTTACTCTAAGTCTTGCTTCTTGGTCTGCACACCTGTCCTAATTTCTACGCAAAAATGCGCTACTTTTTCTTTCTGGTTATCTTGGTTCCTTCATCCAACTAGTTTTGTTGAAGGAAATGGAGTCATTTTCTTCATGTTAATTTCTTGGCAACTTTCCTCCAATTTCCTGCATCCTACACCTATTTTTTCTAAAGGAGCAATGATCATATTTGACTTTAAGGTTTAGTTAATGTATTTTTCATGTATCAGACATACATTGGAATTTTTAACCATATTTTATTTCTATTTGTTACGCCACTTCTACACAATTTCTTAGTTAATTTTTAACTAAAAGTTTAATTAAAATTTAAATGGAATATAGTTAATTTCAAATTCTAGTGTAAAGATAATCAGGGAAATCTTGAGCTAAGCTGTTCATGACATATCATGAAGCTATTCCAATTTCTTTTCTCCTAAAACCATAAAACAAAACATTTGAAGCAAAACATTAATGACCAAATAATTCACATGACATCTCCATGTTTTAATATTGAGATCAACTTGATATTTTAAGTTTGGTCTAATTCCTAAAAAGATTTTAAATTTAGATCTCAAGAGTAAATAATTAATATATTGAACTAACATTTAAAGATTAATAAGACGCTAACATGGGGGGAATCAACTCAAAATACATGGATTTTCGGAATTCATGTTTCTCAAATTTTTTTTAAATTTATATTATTAATTTGTAAAAAAGATAAATATAAAGTGTGTAAAATTTATTATTTAAGTAAGTCATATATACTTAAATGAATTTTACATATTTTGAGTTTTTTTAATTAATAGTGTCAATTTTTTAAAAAAATATTGAGAAAATTCATTTCTAGAATCTTGAATAAATGTGGTGCTTTTTCCATGGGAATCAAGGATGGATCAAATAAAACCTATTCCCATGCTCTACCTAATGCTTTTTCTCGTGTAAATGTTTGATTGTCCAGATTAATTTAAATAATTTAAATTTATTCTTTTATTCAAAAAAAATTAAAGGTAATAGAACATAGAACAAAAATAATTTTTTAATTACAAATCTAAAAAATAAATTTAAATCATTTAAATTTTAACATGAACAATCTAAATTTTATAAGAGAGGTAATAAAAAAAGAGCCAAGGAAGAGATTCGAATTTAGGTTGGATTCATTGATTAGATTCGTATTTACGAATGGTACAAAAATCATTATTTTATTTTGGATGAGTAATATGAAAACATTATATATTATATATTATGGTGTATGAAAATATTATTATTATCTACAACATATTGTATACAATATAATTAAAGAGAGAAAAGTTAAATAATTTTTAATTTTTTAGCATTAAAAGTTATTTGATCCTTTATTTTTAATTTATTCCCTTTTAATTATATATCTTACATCTATTCTCTAAACGCAAAAGATTGGAAAAACTATATCAAAAAATTTTAAGATTACAAAAGTTATTTTTTAAAAAGATATAGATATAACTTTAAAAAGACTTACTTATAATAAAAAAAACTTTATTATAAATTTTACAAACTTAACATCTATGCGTGTAATTTTTGCTAAAAATTTGTTTTGGGTGATCACGTGGGTGGGGGATCATCCTAACATCACACCTCATTATGTTCAACGCAACATGACATGATATGTTCCTTTTACATTTATAACAATTTGTGAAAGTGGAGCCTACAATTGAAGAAAAACAACCGTCAAATAATTTAATTACAATAATCTCCAATAATTTCTAGGCACATACACTCCAATATGTAAAAATAAATATTTTTTTGTAAAAGGCAATCAGATTTTCCCATCTATCCAAGCTTGACCAAATAGGCTAACACTGCCAAAGGCAGTTTGGCAAGGGAGTGTAAAAAAATTTTTTTTATAATAATAATAATAATAATAATAATAATTATTATTATTATTATTTAACAGTTTTTTAAAATTATTTTTAAGTACAAATTAAAAAATTATATTTTATTTATAAAATCATATTATATTATATTTATTATTATTATTTTATTCTATATATCAAATAAGGCATTAGTCATAAAATCCTATTGAAGTGCTCCGTCTGTGGCACGTCCTTGGTCAATTAGCTGAGAATAAAAAGATGGATTAGGATTGTTAAAAATTTTTGTTGTATTTTTAAAAATATATTCATAAAAAATACTTTTAACTTGCTGTTTAGTAATATTATTTAAAATAAATTGTACAAACATTTATTAAATTTTGTTGAAATTATATATATTCCTTTTCTATTTTTAGTGTATTTATGTTTTTTAAAACAAAAATTACTTTATATCTAGAATCGAGGTTGGATTCCTTAATTAGTGCATATTTGGATTAAGAAGAAAAAAAAATTACGTTTACAATCCATCAAATGCAAAAATAACAAAAAAAATATTTTGTCAAAAGGTGATTTTAAAACAATGAAATCCTAAATCACACGCCTGCATCCATGGCTGATACCAAAATAATTATTTTATTTTGGATGAATAATATGAAAATATTATATATTATCGTGTAAAATATTATTATTATCACAACTGTGTTGAGAAAGATTGATAGATAGAAAACGGACAAGAATGAATAGTATAGGTGACTATAGTATATGAATCTTCCGTTGAATATTGTATACGACATTATTAAAGAGAAAAAGGATTAACTAATTTTTAATATTTAAATTTTTTTTCCTAATTTTCAATATTAAAAATTGTTTGATTCTACACATTTAATTTACTTTTTTCTAATTATATATTGTGCATTTTATTTCTAAATATAAAATATAAGAAGAATTATATCCAAAAACCTTAAATTTAGGAAAAAATATTTTTTTCTAAATTATATTAACTTTAAAAAGATTTAATTATAATAGGATTTTTCACTATAAATTTTACAAATTTAACATCTTCGAGTGTAATTTTCACTCAAAGATTTTAATTGAGTAATTAATAGGACCAGGACTCCTTTAATAGCATTGACATGTTACTTTCACATTTACAACTTTTCAAAGTGGGGTCATTTCCGCGTTGGCTCCATCTTATATGCTATAACGTGTGAAGCAAATTCTTCCAAGTCTCAAATTAATTGTAGTTTATCTTAAAATAACATTTTTAAACAAAATTTTTACAAGAAACACTTTTTGAGAGAAATAATTTATATTTGATAAATTATTTGATATATTTTTGTTAATATTTAAGACATAATTTGTATTTAACAAATTTTTCATAAAATATTTTTTATGGTAAAATTACTTAAAAGGGTATAAATTTGAAAATATTAATAAAAAAGATGAAGTTAATTATATAAATTAATATTTTTTACTAAAGATATTGTTGTCTACAAGAATATTTTTTTCTGCTTTTAAAGATTGTCGCCAAATACTACAATATATAAAAATAAATACTCTTATGAAAATAACTAGTTTGTCCCTCTATATAAGCTTGACCAAATAGGTTAACAGTGTCTACAATTATGGTTTGGTTGGGAGATGTCTATACTTTTGTGCGTCTTTAGTGAATTAGTTAAGAGTACAGGAGATGGATTTGTATTGTTGAGAATTTTTGTTGTTTTATTAAAAATATTCTCAAAAAACACTTTTAAAAAAGAAATAATTTCTGTTTAACAATATTATTTAATAAGTATTTTTATTGATATTAAGAATATTGGATAAATTTTTAAAATTTTTTCTTTTGTCAAACTACTGAAAAATATATATAAATTTAATTTTATAATTAAGAAAATTTGAATGAATAAATTAGTTAAATATTTAGCTAACTTTAATTAAAATTTTAATTTATTTATTTAATTAAAGAAAAAAAATAAAATCACGATAAATATATAAAATATTTGAGAGAGTCAGAATGTTATGGGATTTTGTCACATAGATAATTTATTTTTCATTATATTTTTAAAAATATTATTATAATGTTTATACTATGCTAACGTATCCAAGCAATGGTTGTCCAATGATGCTAACGTGATTTTTCATTTAAAATAGGATTAAAAGAAAACGGCTTTAAATATATTAATGATGATTAATCCTATCTGCTCCAACAACGTAACACAAAAAATAATTTACGCAAACTGATTAACTAATTTAGATAGAAATAAACACAGAAATGTAACTTTCATTATTAACAGAGTAAGCTTGAACAAACATAATTGTCCATTGCTGTGCTGGCCGACAAGGAAATCCAACCAAAGTAATTAAGTTTCTGACTTATCGTGCACTGCTTTTAAGCATTGCGATGCATTGAATCATACGCGGTACTCTTTCTCTTCTAATCAAGGAATTGTCTCATTAAATTTTTTGATAAAATTTTTTATAAAATAGTTTATATTATAAAAATTATATACTCCTTTTTTATTAAGAGATGGAGATGGACTAGGATTGTTGGGACTTTTTGTTGTATTTTTAAAAGTATTTTCATAAAATATATTTTTAAATTATGATTAGCAAATATTATTCAAAATAAATTATATAGATATATCTTAAGTTTTGATAAAATTATATATATTTCTTTTTTATTTTTAAAATATACACATATTTCTTTTAAAATAAAAATGACACTAGATTTAGAATTGAGGTTAGATTTATTAATTAGATCTATATTCATAAATGATCCCAAAATAATTATTTTATTCTGGATAAGTAATATGAAAATATTATATATTATCGTATATAAAAATATTATTATTATCACAACTATGTTAAAAAAGATTGACAGAGGGGAAGAGGATAGGTATCCTCAGTGGAGATGTTTATAGAAAATGAGTCTTTTGCAGAATATTGCATACGGTGAAATCAAGAGAGAAAATTAAGTAATTTTTAATATTTAAAGTTTTTTTTTCTTAACTTTCAATAATAAAAGCCATTTGGTTCTACACATTTTGGCTTCTTTCCCATCTTCTCTCTTCATTGGTCGTCTAGTTTGTGTATTTCTTTTTTTTTAAATTCTGTTTTTAATATTTAAAAAAAAACACTTAACCTGGATGAATTGAGAAGAAAATAGACGAAAAAAAAAAAAGCTGAACCCGTTCACGTGGATGGGAGGTGCTTTGCTAGTACTACGCACAATGCCCAAGATGACATGATATGACATGTCGCTTTTACCTCTATAGCAATTTTTCAAAGTGGGATCATTGTCACTGTAGCCCAAGCGTGCTGGCGCCTAACAAATCTTGTCAGGTTCCGAATTAACTATGGTCATGTTTGGTATGCCGCCGGAAACGGGAAAGGAAAAGAAAAGGGCGGAGAAATTTTAATTTTATAATTATTATTTAATATTATTTATTAATTATTAAAAATAAAAGTATTATAATAATTTTTTATTTATAAAATTATATTTTTTATTTTATTTTTATTTTTATACTTAATTTTTTGTATATTAAACAAGCCATAAATTTTGTTTGAATTTTAATTTACCTTAAAATAATCCTGTTTTAAATAAAATTTTTATAAGAAACACTTACAAAACATGCCATGAAGCTATATTAAATTCTTTTCTTCTAAACCCATAAAACAAAACATTTGAAGCAAAACATTAATGAATAAATAATTCATATCACATGTATATTTTGTAATATTGAGATTAACTAAGTTTGGTCTTATTCCTAAAAGTTCTTAAATTTAAAGCTCCGTAGTATAGTGTAAAGAGTAAATAATATTATTATGTTGAATTAACATTTAAAAAAATAATAAGATGCTGACATGGAGAATCAACCCAAAATATATGAAATTTTGGGAATTAATGCTTTTCCAAAATTTTTAAATTAATATTATTAATTTTAAAAAGAGATAAATATAAAGTGCATAAGATTTACCATTTAAGTGAGTTTTATCTATTCAAATAAAATTTACATATTTTGATTTTTTAAAATTAATAGTGTTAATTTTAAAAAATATTAAGGAAACTCATTTTTAGAGTCTTGAAAATGTTGTGCTTTTTCATTAGAATTGAGGTTGGATTCATTAATTCGATCCATGAGTGATACCAAAATAATTATTTTATTTTTGGTGATTAATATGAAAATATTATTATTACTATCACAATTGTGTTGAGAAAGATTGATAGATGGGGAGAGAGCATAGGGATGATATAATGAAGGACTTACTTACTGCAGTATACGTGATTGCAGTAAGCAAATCCTTTGTAGTACGCTCTGCACGATGTAATCAAAGAGATTGAGATCAAATGTTAAATAATTTTTAATATTTAAAGGTTTTTTTAATATTAAAAGTTATTGGACCTATATTTTTAATTTATTTCTTTTTAATTATATGTCGAATATTTATTTCTTAAATATAAAAGGTTGGGC
Source organism: Erythrophleum ivorense (assembly GCA_026724425.1). NCBI lineage: Eukaryota > Viridiplantae > Streptophyta > Magnoliopsida > Fabales > Fabaceae > Erythrophleum > Erythrophleum ivorense. The sequence continues at coordinate 235,659 of JAIUCV010000238.1, read as the reverse complement.
AAATTATATTCAATAACTTAAATTTGTAAAAATTACTTTTTTAAAAAAGATATGATGACTAAAAAAATCTAATTGTAACAAAATTTTGAATTATAAATTTTACATACATAACATCTATGGATGTAATTTTCGCTAAAAGATTTACACCGGATGATCACGTGGGTGGGGACTCCTTTGTAAGCATCCATATCAATTTTCCAAAGTGGATCCCGTCACTTAAAAAAAGAAACATAATAAAAAAATTAAATCATGAATAATTAATTATACACAGTTCTTATAATTTTTATTGAGATTATATATATATATATATATATTATATAAAAGTTAATCAGTTTTTCCTTTTATACTAGTTCGACCAAACAGACTAACAGTATCTGCAATTAGATGAAGATTGGTAAATGGATGAAAAAATATTTTTTTCTTATTTTTTATAATATTTATTAAATTTTTGTTATTATTATTCAACAATATTTATTTTTATTATTTTTAAATAAAAACATTGTCATTGTTTTTTATTATAAAATTATTTTTTATTATCCTCTTTATTCATTCTTTTTTATTTTGTGTCTTAGAAAAAGCTATAAAAAATCTATTAAAGTGCTCTGTGAAACAATTATTTTTTCACTATTTTTTCTAAAATATTATAATGGCTATACTGCTCCGTCAATGCAATTGTTGTCCAATAATGGTAACGTGATTTTTCATTTGAAATAGGATTAGAAGAAAATGAATTTAAATATATTATTAATGAATAATGATTAATGCTACCTGCTCCAACAACGTAACATAGAGAATAATTTAAACGAACGATTAGCTGATTTATTAGATAGAAACAATCCGTAACTTTCATTATTTATAAAACAAACCTAATTGTCACCTTGTTGGCCCAAAAACCAAAAAAAAAAAATTATCCACTGCTGTGCTGGCCGGTAAGAAAATCCAACTAAACCAATTAAAGCTTCTGACTTATCGTGCACGGCTTTTGAAGTCTTGGGATGCACCGAATCACACGCTGTATTCTTTTTCTTTTAATCAAGGATTTGTCTCATTAAAATTTTCTAATAAAATTTTTACTAAAATAGTTTATATTATGAAATTATGTATTTTTTCTTTTATTAAATTTTTATCTGATTAACTTTAACTTTTTTTAATATTATTTTAAAAATTATATTATTTATTAATAAATATTCAAAAGATAGTATTATAAATAATATAATTATATAGATATTATAATTTTAAAAAATAATTTTTTAAGATCTTTTTTATATTTAATAATATACACTCTATAACCTTTAATAAATTATACAGTTATACAGATTAATGTTTTTATCTATGATATTATAACTTATATATTTATTTTACGGTTAAAAACTTATAAATAAAAATTATGCATTAAATATGAAAGATTCAAATTAATAAAAGTTATCTTTTTTCCTCTTTTCTCAATTTTTTTCTTATTCTTATTATATTTTTTATATTTTTATTAGTTTATAGTAATAAAAAAATGTGAAAAGACACAACAATTAATAAAAAAATTAAATTACTCTTTCAATTACTAAAATTTTGTTTCCATTATAATTTGGTTTCTATATTCTTATATTTTTAAAAAAAAATTAGTTAGTTTATTTTCTACCTTTAAACTTTTGTCAATACGTTGTTAAATTTTGTTAGATAGCTACGTTTCTTCCTCCATAATTACCACCAAATTAAAAGAAAATAAAGAAATCTTTCATGCTTTGTTGAAAAACCAAAATCCTCGAACTAGGTTCAATCATATATAATCCTTGAATTAAACTGGTCATGACATGGGTTTGCACACGAAGATTCAGAAAGACAGAGTAGTCGAGGAAGGGGGCAATCGATCACGAAGTCCATAATATCCTAATATGTATTTTTATTTTTTTTAAAATAACTTTTGTAAGGAAAATTTTATAAAAAACACTATTATTGATATATTTTTGTTAATATTTAAGAAATAATTTGTGTTTAACAAATTTTTTAATAAAAATACTTTTTATGGTAAAATTACTATAAAGGGTATAAATTTAAAAATATTAATAAAAAATTTAAAGTTAAAATTATTGACATTTTGTCCTTTAAGAAAATTATTTTTTGTTTTTTTTGCTTTTAAAAATTGTTGTCAAAATTATGACGGTTATACTAACCTATTAATGCAATTGTTGTCCAGTGATGCTAAAGTGATTTTTCATTTAAAATAGAATTAAAAGAAAAAAATTTAAATATATTATTAATGATGAATCCCATCTGCTCCAACACCGTAACACGACAAATAAATTACGCAAATGATTAACTAATTCAGATTGAAAGAAACAATACGTAACTCTCGTTAATTACAAGAAAGTTAAAATAGAACAAACATAATTGTCCACCCATGTGCTGGCCGACAAGAAAATCCACCCAACATCAAATTTAAGAATTCCATCAACTAGCAAGGAAGTTCTCTCCTCTGTTTGCATTCCAGAAGCCATGGCTGCTGCGCTTGTGGGTGGAGCATTTCTCTCTGCTGCTCTTCAAGTCGCTTTTGACAGGCTGGCCTCTCCTGACATAATACACTTCTTCCGTGCAAAAAAGCTCAAAGCTAGCTTGCTCCAACAACTTCGCGTCAAGCTCATATCTGTGAATCAGGTACTTGATGATGCAGAAGCAAGGCAGTACAAGAATCCAAATGTCAAGATGTGGCTTGATGAGCTCAAACATGCTGTGTATGTGGCTGATGACCTCTTAGATGAGATCGCTACTGAGGCAACCCGGCAGAAGATGGAGGCTGAGAATCAAACTGCTATTAGTAAGGTACGGGCCTTCCTTCCTCCTTTTGCCAATCCATTTGACAAGCAGATTGAATCTAGGATCCAAGAAGTGCTTGACAGCCTAGAGGGCCTCGCAAAGGAAAAGGATGTTCTGGAATTGAAGCAAGGCTCTGGTGGCGGTAGTGAAGCTGGAGTTGGTGGGAAAGTATCAAACAGATTGCCAACTACGTCTCTCGTAGATGATGAGTCCAGCATATTTGGTCGAGATGGTGATAAAGAGGAAATAATCAAGCTTTTACTCTGTGACGATGTGAGTGGGAGCCAGCTATCTGTGATTTCCATAGTGGGTATGGGCGGGTCGGGTAAGACCACCCTTGCTCAACTTGCGTTCAACGACGCAAGGATGGAGGATCATTTTCAACCCAAAGCTTGGGTATGTGTTTCAGAAGAATTTGATGTTGTTAGAATTATAAAGACAATACTTTCTGCGCTTGAATGTCCAATGACAGGACATGAAGACCTAAATCAGCTTCAACTGAAACTGAAAGAGAAATTGACGGGGAAGAAATTTTTGCTAGTTCTCGATGATGTGTGGAACGAGCGCCGAACTAGTTGGGAGGCCTTGCAAGTTCCTTTTCTTTGTGGGACTTTAGGAAGTAAGATCCTTGTTACAACACGCAGTGAAAAGGTAGCCTGTACGTATACAAATCTAGCGTCACATACATTTACTAGATGAAGAAGATAGTTGGAAGATATTTGCGAAACGCGCATTCTGTGACAAGGATGCCTGTACGTATACAAATCTAGCGTCAATTGGTAGAAAAATTGTTAAGAAGTGTGAAGGGTTGCCTTTAGCTATAAAAACATTGGGGGGCCTCCTGCATACAAAATTATCAGAGCAATACTGGAATGAAATTCTAGAGAGTGAAATATGGCAATTACCGGATGATGAAAGTAATATAATGCCAGCTTTAAGATTAAGCTACCATTATCTTCCTTCTAATTTGAAGCGGTGTTTTGCATTTTGTTCTATATTTCCAAAAGACTATGATATTGACAAGGATTCTCTGATCCAAATGTGGATGGCGGAAGATTTGTTGCATTGCCATCAAGGAAATAAAAGTGCAGGAGAATTGGGAAATGAATTCCTGGGTGATCTAGAATCAAGGTCCTTTTTCCAGAAATCAAGATTTTATGATGATAAATTCACCATGCATGATCTTGTAAACGATTTAGCAAAATCAATCTCCCAAGGATTTTGTTTGAGGATTGAGGGTGGTAAGGTGCAAAATATTCATACAAAGACTCGCTACATTTCATTCTCAGGTTCAATCGGTGACAATGAAATATCATTGGAGCCTATTTATGAGTGCAAGTTATTACGCTGCTTCGTGTTACTCTCACAACTATCATCCTCCGTTGTAGACGATAGTAAAATGGGTGAAATATCTTCAAGATTTAAGCACTTGCGAATTTTGCACTTGCGGGAATTTAAAAATATTACTGAATTGGATGATGGTATAAGCAATTTAAATCACTTGCGGTATTTAGACCTTTCTAAAACTGGAATTGAAAGACTACCAGATTCAATTTGTACAATGTATAATTTGCAGACTTTGAAACTGGCTCAATGCAAACAGTTTGTCGAGTTGCCTTTGGATTTGCACAAATTGATCAATCTGCGTCATCTAGATCTTTCTGGAACTAAGATCAGTAAGTTACCTGATTCGATTTGTAAACTGCATAGTTTGCAAACACTAAAATTGCGAGCTTGTTTGTCTTTGGTTGAATTGCCACCAGATTTCCACAATCTCATCAATCTGCGTCACCTTGATTTGATTATGACTAATATAAGGGAGATGCCAATGAACATGGGAAGTTTGAAACATCTTCAAATATTGACTAGCTTTTATGTGGGAAAACGCAGTGGGTCTAATATTAAGGAGTTAGGGAAACTCAATTTTCTTGGAGACAGCCTTGAGATTTTAAATCTGGAAAATATCAATGATCCAATGGATGCCAGGGAGGCCAACATGAAAGATAAGAATTACTTAAATGAATTATATTTGGAATGGAGTGGGAACAATGAGGATTCACAACATGAAAGGTCCGTCTTGGAGGCTCTCCAACCTCATTTCAACTTGAAAAAGCTCGTTATTACAAACTATGGTGGCACAAGATTTGCGGACTGGTTTAATGCTCCTTATTTGCCCAATTTAGTATCTCTTGAGTTGCAGGAATGTAAATATTGTTTTTGTTTGCCACCACTTGGGCAGCTACCCTCTCTAAAGTCACTTCAGATTGATGGATTAGAAGGAATAAAGGAGATTGGTTCAGAGTTTTATGGGACTAATTTGTCTAGTGCTCCGTTCCCGTCCCTTGAACGTTTGTATATTTATAATATGGGGGAATGGGAAGAATGGATGCATTTTGAAGGTGAATGTTTCCCTTGCCTTAAAGTGATTTCGGTAAGCAGTTGTCCCAGGTTAAGAATGTCCCTTCCTCCACTCCTTCCATGTTTAGAAGGGCTAGTGATTGACCAATGCCAAGAGTTTGAGCTATCACTTCCCAAAGCTGTCATTATGAGATATCTTCGACTGCAGGATTTGAAGGATTCTCGTGAACTTGTATCATTCCCTACCAAAGCATTGTCTGCTCCTAAACTTGAATCTATCGCCCTTTCTGGGATGACCCATCTGAAGTCACTCCATGAAGACATGCATACACTCCTTCCCTGTCTCCGTGTTTTGTCATTATCCCACTGTCCGCACCTGCAATCAGTTCCTCAAGGAGGTTTGCCTTTGAACCTTGTCGAATTTTCAATCGACCATTGTCCCAAACTCATTGCTTCGTGCAGGGAATGGGGTTTGGACAGACTTCATTCTCTGCAAAGTTTCCGTATTGGTGATGATTTTGAAAATGTGGAGTCCTTCCCAGAAGAGGCATTGCTGCCGCTCAATCTTATATCTCTTTCATTTCTTAGATGTTCAAATCTGACAACAATAAATAGCAATGGCCTTCTCCACCTCACATCTCTTCGATGGTTGCGTATTCACGATTGCCCAAATCTCCAATGCTTGCCAGTGGAAGGTTTACCCAACTCCCTTTCTGAATTAGACATTTGGGGCGATTGTCCATTACTTGAGCAGCGGTACCAAAAGGAAAATGGACAAGATTGGCATAAAATTTCCCACATTCCTTTTGTACGGATTTTGTAAGCTACATATCACAAATTGTAAAAGATATGACGCTGCTTCTGATGCCTTTACATGTACTTCTTCTACCTTGCGCTAATATGTCTGTTTGTGTTTTCGTGTTCAAGTTTTCACTCTTTCTTTTTCATATAAAGGCATCATATGTTGTAGTATATTCAAAATCGGTGGTCGGGATGGTCAGTGGTTTAGACCCAACTTAAAATTCAATTAATTTTTTTAACATGAAAATATAATAATATAATTAATATATATAAATATGATAATTATATTGTGTAAAGAATCGTATAATATTCATCACACACAGAAATATTTATCATTTATTGATATGTTATTCAATTGACAATATTATAATTTAATGAATGATAATTTAATAATACTAGATATATAAGATGTTCATATATTTTGACTAGCGAAATATGATCCCATTAAATTTAGTGCATAAAAAGAAAAACAAAAATCAATGAATTTTTTTTAATAGAAATGATACTTGAGTATTATCTTCAAGATTCTTCTCTTACAAAATAAAGTTTAAAAAAATTAGTTTCCAATACTTATTATACATATGTAATTAACTAGATTCACATTTGTGTTTAGTATCATTACTTATTTTATCAAGTTTTGAGTTAAATTGTAGAATTAAAAGGTGAGGGGGGCAAAGTTAATAAATGGGGGAAGGAAATGGATAAAGAAGAATTTTTTTTTAAACTATTGACTAACCAAATATTTATATAGACGCACAGTTGCAAATTACAATCTTCGAAGTTGGTAAAAAAAAAAGATATATAGTTACAATATTGGGATTTTTCCTTTAAGTAATTACATTATCCAAAAACCATACACTATCAAACCCCTACAACTAAAATATCATTTTTTTTAATAGTTTGTTATTCCTTTATTCTTAGACCTCCTCGTCAATAAATGCTTTTTATTTTTAATCTTTTACTTTTCCTCCGTCTCTTGTCAACAGTTGTTATTCCTTCATTCGTTTTTCTAGAAGTAGAGTATCTAAAATTTTACATGGGATGACACATGTCATTCGTTATGCCCTTACAGGTACTTATTTTATGTCATACACACTTCAGTATCTTTTAAATTGTGCAAAATTTAAGTGAGGTTAGTTTTATCTAACAACTATGCACATCAATAATTTTTTGTGTTTTTAAAAAGGCATTGTTTATTTATAGAAATCCTATTGGACAAAGTTTGTGGTTAATATTTAATTATCATGCTATCCCATTGATATAAGCTTTTGTTTTGCTCCTTGCGCAGGAATGCAAAATATGTTGTGGATCTTCTCAATGTGGACCTTACTTGTTAATGTAAAAATAAACAAAATGATAGATGGTTGCATCATTTAAAAAGACCAAGGATCTACTCACTTTGTGATTTGGATTGGAAGGTTATTTATGCTTTTATCTTTGTGAAATTTCAATGTTATTCTTGACACTGTGAGTATTTTATCAATGTAGTTAGATTATTTTTCTTTACTCTCTTGGTTGGGTTGTTATATCTATGTTCTTAGATTTTTTGTACTATCAATGTGACCACTTTGTTGATAGTAAGTAGGGGCTAAATTGAGTTTTTGATAATTGTTTGAGATTTGTTATTATATCCATTGATTCATTAATAGTGGAATTTTTATGGACTAAGTCCCGTGGTTTTTACCTCTCACATTGAGAGGGTTTTCCACGTAAAAAATTATGCCTTCTTATTTTTTTTTTTGGGTGCTTTTATATATCTATTACTTGAAATATTTTCCACACAATTATAACTACAACAAGATGCTTTTAAGTAGGGAAAGATTTTAATTTTTTCCTATTATTATTCTACTATTGGACATCCTTTCCCAACAAAATTATCATAGACTAGGCTACAAGCTTCCTTGGATAGGAATTGGATCTTTTGAATTAGAAAATGAAGTGCTTTTAAAGTGCAGTTCTAATGCTTCAAAAATTATCACATAGAATACATCATTCTCTAATTCAAATCTATAACTTTTGGAGTGTCAAATCAATAACTTAAGAGGTATTTTATCATTTTCCAATTCAAAGGATCCAATTCCCTTTGGATAATACCAAAAGTAGGTTGTTGCTTGACCACAATTGAATTCTGCACAAGAAATTGAAAAGGAAAAAAATTCCAATCTCAGCTTTAATAATCAATCAAAAAAGGGGCTAATTATGTAGTTTTTAATTTTGCTCAGAAACACTTGAACGACCTGATTGTCACTTTATTCAAGTTTCTAAAATGTTTATGTGCTTGCAAATTGAAATTTTGTATATTCCCATACTCTATCGATGGTGGCAGCCAATGCTCTAACTTGTAAACAAGAAGATATTCAAACATAATGATGGTATTGTATTATGAAGGGTCACCCTGCCGCTCAAAAAATGATCAATTGAGTATATAAATGATGGTAACCTAATGTTGGAATCATTTTTTTTTTGGGGCAAAGATGAAGGCTAGTTTCTAATTTTGTGAAGCCAACGATGTGGCTGATACATTATTTTTTTTAATATTGTAATCCCTATAAATTTTATAGGAGAAAATGAATAAAAGCATCGTATTTTTTTTTTAAGTTTAGACCAAAAAGTTAGTTCTTTAAAGTCTATGTCCGCTCTTAATTTTTTTTTGTAGAACTTAAAATCTTTATTCAAAAAAGCTAAAAATTCAAGTTTTCTACTACATAAACAATATCTAATGAAAAAATGTAAGAGTATTGATAGATTTTGCCTTTTGATTTTTCTTTTCAGAAAAAAGGACACAATTGAGTTGAAACAAGTTCCGAAATTTTAAGGAAACATCATACCCAACATTCAAAATTTCAATGACACTATAACAGTCCATTAATGAACTTTCAAACTCATCAAAGTATGTTGGATTCTAAAACATGCATTCATATACCAAGCATTTCAGGTAAGAATACTACTAGTGGCAGGTCAATAAAACAAACTTAACCTTATGGAAGAATAGGCCCCCTAATAATGATTCCATCTAAAATTTTATTAAAAATAGTAGTCCTGAATTATCATTATAGCATATGGTAACACAATGCAATGAAAATACTAAGCCACAAAAAGATAAGTTACAAAAGAATTAATCAGCCCACTATTGTGAGTGATTTTCACTACTTGTCCTTTCTCGCATAATAGCATGCTTTGGCATCAATTTCTTGCATGTATGGGAGCTAAAATAGAATCAAAATAATAGCTAAATTCAATTATTTAAAACATTTGCATTTTTTAAAACCTTTAATCTCCCTCTAGTTTATTCATCCTTTTATTATTTTTATGATGATGAAAGATGGATGCCAAATCATCTTTCATTAATGGAATTCATTAAATCATATGACAAATTAAGGACTTCTCCTTTAATGAATCAATGTTACTAAAGTGTATGTGAGTTCAATGTTTTTAAATCGAAACTCCATTACAAATGGCACATCTTTGTCAACCTTGCTACCACCTTATGTTTCTACATTTTGCATATTAACGTATTAGACTTATAATATAGCAAGCAAGTAGCAATATCACAATCAGAAACATACAATATGTGCTTTGTACTTCTCAAGCAATTTTTGCTTCTCATTAGTAGCCAATGCCTCAAACTTTGGCTGTAATACATGCTTTGTAATATTGAACAAGTCATTGATCTAAACAAAAAAAATTATTATTTATTTATTTTTTCTAAAACAAGAAAATTATATTAGAAAGAGGACAAAGTGTGAATAATTGAGGATAAGAAATTCTCAAAAGAAAAAATAAACAAAATAAAGAACACAAAAACAGAAGAACAAAATAGAAGGCCAAGGATGCTAATTAGTAAAGGAGAGGGTCTTTACTTCATGGGCAATAAATGAGAGACCATTGTAAAACCCAACACCTATCAAAAATAGCATAACACGAAAGACTTTAACAATCTACGTTTATTCTAGCCAAACCACTCTTAGCCAAGTTAATCTTCAAGTTTGAAATAGCCTCAAAAAATTAAAAATGTAATATATATATATATATATAATTGTGTCTATCATCTTATAAAACAAAATACTATCATCAACAAATTGTAAGTGGAGACCATAACCTCCTCTAAACGAATAATAAAGTGAATAAAAAGCATCTGACTTAGGATGTTTACCATTAAAATGAACAAAAAGAGATTAAATCTCTTTGCCTCTTTGACCTCGAAACCAAGATTTAGGTTTAAGTATTCCTAGAGCCATGAAAATAATTGGTTAAATAATTTAGAATGCATAACTTACTTTAAAAATCTCAACTTTAAATGGCCACTTTTGCAATTCTTTATGTGCATGTGCAGTTATTTTGCAATTATTTTGTTTTGCAAAATTATTATGACCCTGCTCAATTTTTCTTTATCCATAATCTAGACATAAATATGATGAATAGTTTGAACTTTAACGTCAGCAGTCCCTAAAAAGATAAGTAATATCTGCACAGAAGGAGGTATTAAGCTACAGTACATCAATGACAAATTGAAAAATAAAGAAATTTATCCAAAAAAGTATATTATAATGCACAAAAATATATAATACAACTAATCAGGCATGGCAAAGTTTTCTTTATTGCTCAAAATAAGTACATTCACCTTAAAGGTATCACTTTTTTTCTATTTTATCTGTGATACACAAGAAATGTGTACTATTATACATTGAAAATGCAAGATAGTTAAAGGTTAGATAGCAGCATATCTGGTATGTGACATTTTTCACTTTTGATATGTAAAGTGGCCAATTTTCACTTCTTGTTTTATTGTGGACATCGTATTTTATCCTGATATTCAATCAAAATAATAATAATAATAATAACAAAAAAGTCACTTTAAAGGAATAATAATAATAAATTACAAATTTTTTTTAGAGGTTAAGTAACCAAAAAAAGACAAGAATTGAGAATGAAGTTAAAAATGTAAAATAAGATCAAAAAGAAAAGAAGAAGAAAGATCCTAACCATATGAAGTAAATAAAATAAAATAAAAAAGAAAAAAAACAACAAAATAAATGAAAAAATAAATAAAAATAAAAAGGGGCAAAACACACCAAAATAAAATAAAAAGTAACAAAAGAGGCAAAAAGAAAAAGAAAAGAGTCCAAAAAAAAAGAAAGAAATTTAATTAAAAGGAATTTAAATAAATAAAAAGGGACCAATCTGAAGCCTAAAGCTCTCAGATCCATCTTGCTAAACCCCAGCCCAATTCCCTTCTGAAGCCCACCCAGAACCATTAGCAAATACAAACCCTACCCGTCTCCTCCTTTGACCCGATTCACACATGACTCTGGAAAGACACACGAAATAAAACGAAGGCAGACAAGAGGAGGCAGAGAACAAAACACAGAAATGGAAAGAACATCCAACGTCTCAAGGAGTCCCAGTGGAGCAGACCTATAGCGAAGGGTTCAAGGATTTGACCTCCTTCTCCTATCCCTTTCACCATTGGAGATAAAGGATGGTTGACGCGAAAATGGAAGGGGAGAAGAGAAAGGCACGGATCAAGGAAGGGGGAGAAAGCAAAAAAGTGGTTCCTGATTCAGACCGAGAAGAGGGGATTTTTGAATAAAAAGGGAAGAGGGGATTTTTGAAAAAAGAAGGGAGGAGAGATTTCAAATTAAAGCAGGGAACAGAAAGCAAGAGAGATTGGAGAAAACAGGGAAGAGACCGAAATTCGGGGTGAGAGACCCAAAAAAAAAAAGGGATAGAGGCAGAGAAGGCGAGAGGAATTTTTTCGAATAAAAGGGAGATTCGAAAAAGAGAAGAAGGAGGAGGAAAAGGGGAAAAAGCGTGAAAGAGGGAGAAAAGAGGAGATTCGGAGTGAGAATGGGAAGGAAGGAAAATTCGAGAGGGAGGAGGAAGAAATCATTGGAGAGAACTTGAGGGGGGTTGAGATTTGAGAGTGAAGGGGCAATTGTGAGCGAAAGAGAGCCAGAACGATAGTGAAGAAGGAATTATCCATAATAGCCCAAGAGAATGACAGTAGGGAGGTTCCTGTGCTAGGTCAATTTTCGAATTACAAAGGAGCAGTTTTTAAAAAAACAAAGAGAAAACTGGAGGCTCTGATCTAAAGTGCGGGAAACAGCAATCAGGAAGGAGAAGGTAAGTGTTGGCGGCTTTTGCTTAATCTATCTAGCTATATCTGATAGATTAGGAAACAATGTTTTTGTCTCAATCTGTAATGTACATTTGGTTGTGATTTTGGCATTAAATTTATCTTGAGTCAATTTTAGTTTGATTCTGGAATCAACCAACCAGAGGGATGTAATAGAGAGAAAGCTATCCAAGTTTCTTATGTACTCTGTATGTTCTCTTGGTTGTATGATGTTATGTTTTGTCACTGCCTGAGGATTTAGAAACTACCTATCTATATAAATTGATAATACTAGAATGAACTTTTAGTCCCTTGTTTTAGTGTTTGAGTTATGAATGCTTGGCTTTAAGCCCGTGGGCAATCCGTGTTGTTTGATACTAAATGCCTTGCTTTTGAGGTTTTTCCACCTGTATCGCCATCTGTTCCAGTCTAGTAGTTGATGCAATAGTATCATTTCAATTGCTAAGTGAAATATGGGAATAGGGTTTTTATAGCTGGCATTTGCCTGAGAATGTTACAATTTGCCCTCTCTGCCGTCAATGAAGTTAGAAACTGTTGTTGTTGTTTGCTATTCATTATAAGATGGGAATCCAGAGAATGTTTGTCTATATGCTAAATTCAAATTGTCTTTCGCATTTTCGTCTAAACTGGATGATAAATTGTGCATGATTTATATTTAAACCTTTGAAGAATGGGTTTGGACGGAAGAGTATGGTGAGCGTGTACTTTTGCTTTGAGGTGGTTGTCTACTTGTGTTATATTCACACATCGAGTGGTAAGAATGTATCCAAAACCTATATGCCCACGAGTTATCGTGGGCTTGCAAAATTTATTGTGTCCTATTTTACTTTACTTTATTCTTTGCTTTTGACATTTTTTAGAATAGCTGTGTGAGATTCTTTATCTCCTCAGCCCAGAAGAATCAACTTAAGGATCATGTGTAACAATAAGCTTTTTTGCTATCCAATGGATTCTAAAGTTACACTTTAATAAACTTTGGGCTTCAATGGCCCATACCAAATCAATTTTCTTTAAAGAAATTTTTAATAAAAGAGAGATATTCAAAAAAGATCCTTTTACTTAAGCAAAATCTGGTTTCGAAACAAATAATAATAATAATAAAATCAAAACAAACAAAAATTAGAATACAAGAAAATCAAAAATTAAAATCCCATCAAATGAGAAGTTTTTAAAAGGAAAAAAGAAGAAAAAAAATCCTTTTTAGAATCTTGATTTCTTAAGAAATTTTGTCAAAAAGAATTTTTTTAAAAAAATTAATTAAAATTAAGTGATCCTTTTAAAGTTTGTCTTTATCCGAAAAATGGAAAAGACAAAAAATCAAAAATGAAAAATCAAGACAAAAGAAATAAGAAATCAAGAACAGAAATCAAATCTAATAAAAGAATTTCATGGAGAAAAAAAGTAAGAAAACAATAGGAAAATCAACTATAAAAAAAAAAGGTCAAAACAAAAAAAATCAAAAAATTAAAAAATAAGATAGACTCAAATAAAAATTAAAGAAAATAAAAAAAAATCCTTTTTAATGTCATAAAAAATGAAAGAAAAGAACAAAAATAAAAACAAAAACAAAAAAATAAAAATAAAAACAAAAACAAAAAATCAAGGGACGAGACAAAACAAAAACAAAGACAAAAACGAAAAAATAAAGAAAAGAGATAAAAATACAAACAAAAACGACAAAATAACAAAAAGCAAAAACAAAACATCAACCAAAAGACAATTTTCAGTCAAACTACGTGGGTTTTGATCTCTCTTGAAGGGTACTTAGACCCTAGATTTTTATCCTAAGTCAAGTCTGTTCTTGTAAATAAATATTTTTTTTAGTTTTACTTCTTTAATTTCTTTTTATCTTATTTTACTTTTAATTTTATTCCTTTCTTACTTATTTTACTCTTTGAATTTCTTTCTGTTTTATTCTTAATTTTCTTTCTTCTTTAACTTTATTTCCTTAAGTTTTTCTTTTCGCTTTGCATGTGATTTATTAGGAAGAATTAGAATAGAATAGAGACCATATTAATTTTGTACAATTAATTTAAGGTAACTGTTCTCAGTAACGGGTGTAATGGAGTACCTAATACCTTCCTTACTCATAATTGACTCCCGAATCCATTTCTTAGTTCGTAGACCATTTTTGTTTTTCTTATAAAAAGGTTTTTCCAAAGTTTTACTTTTTAAAAAAATAAAAATTTGGTGGTAACTCTATTACATTTAATTTTGATTTCGGTTTCCATTTTCTTTTGGAAATTACATCGAAATTTCTTTTCCAAATTTTTTTTTTAAAGCGTCACGCAGTTGCATTTTCGGGTGTGACAATAACATTTTCTGTCATAATCTATGCCTTTTCTTTCTTTTTTTTGGTTTAAGATGTAAAAGCTTATATCTTTCAATTGATAACACAAATTCTAGCAAAGTGCAAAACAGAATCGCTTTTAAAGTTTGAATTCTTGTATAAGAACTTTGAAGTCAGGTTGCGAGACAATGTTATAATAATTTTGTTCTACCACAAGCTTCCAATTAAGTCAAGTTCCCAATAATTTAGATCATCTTGTAATGGCAAGCTAACTTGAGTGAACTTTGGAAGCACTACTTTGGTATAACAGCTTACAACACGCCCTATAACAAACTGTTTTATTCAAATACAAAAGGAAAACAAGGGATTGGCATCCTATGGTGGGATGGAAATCGACTTAAACTTGACTCCCCTTGAGATGAAACAAACTAGCTTTGTGGGTAGGGGTGTTTATGGGCCACATGGGGTTAAGAATTGGCATAACTTGGCACTCAATCCGATTTTATACTAAACTTTTTCAAAATTTGGTGTTTGGGTTTTAACTTGCTAGGTTACTAATTCTTAAAAGAAAATTTTTTTTATATAAATCATTGTAAAATCATATTTTATTCTTAAAAAAAATTAAATCTTTACATAAATTTCTATAAAATAATTTTTTTAAAAAATTATAAGTAAAATTAGATCAAATCAAACTAAACAACATAACCAGTCTGATGCCCAATCCAACTAGATCTTTTGGCCTGGCCTAATATGGCCCCCCATGTTTTTTTGCTAAGCCTAATTGTTTACGAGTTAGTTGAGCCCCCAATATAATATATACCGTAAACAATTCAAATATAATTCAAGGGAATTTATATATATTTCCTTAGCTAGATCTAAACCCTGACGAGTTAACCTAATTTTCAAGAATTTACTTAAACCCCAAGTTTGACAACAATGTTAAAGTTGATTCTATCTCTTATTATAAATATTTTTCCATCGCTATTTAGTTATTACCCAAAACAGAGAAATATATTAACAGCTAAAAGGGCAGAAATAACACATAATGCTTTGCAAATTGTAAGAAACTTGTTTAAATAGGGCGAACTATTACATTTCTTTGAAGGGGGAAAGGTTTTGCAAGAATTATTAAAGTTCAGGATGACAAAAGAAGCAACTTTACGAAAGTGAACTTATTGCAAGATGGGGACAGTGAAAACCGATAAATGCCAATGATCCACAACTTTAGCTTAATAAAAAAAATGAACTGCTAAACATATGAAAACAACCAAGAAGAAGTCTCAAAAGCTTAACCAAATCCATCATGTTCAATGCTGGTTCGAGAGGAATGACAGTAATTGGCATAATGATGTAGACACAAGCAGACACTGAGGTCTTTTTTTTTTTTTTTCAATTTTTGTGATAAGACCCAAATTCCAAAACAAATAAGCCAAGGTTTAATACCTGAAAAACTCCACCCTATTCAGTTATACCTTCCACTACTTTGCGTTTCCCTGCTTTAGTGGCTCCGCAACAACAATGTTCACAAAGCAAAAAAATAGACAAGCGACTAAAAAGACTACCTTTTTCGGCCATTAAATTAAGAAAAAAAAAGCATAAAAATGCAAATACATCGATTCATTTGCAATCACCTTTCTTTCAACTTACCAAAATATACCTCCCCCAACTCACAATCTAAACCTTTATATCCATTTCCAATTAACTTCTTTAATGAAGATTTCATTTCAAACTCTTTAATTTGTTACTGGCAAACTAGTATCGAAAAACAAGGGGAAGAGTGTGTAACCATTGAAGAAAATAGTTAGGAAATGTCATTTTAAAACACAATAGTAGATGGTATTTTTGGATTTTGAAGTTGAAGGATTTTTACAAATAACTCGAGGCTTCTTGACCACAATAACTCACATGGGACTTTGAATTCTCCCAATGCACTGACACAACTTTAATTTCCCAAGATACATAAAAGCTTTTAAGGACACGGTTGCTTTGCGTGTCCTATTTTAACAAAAAAATTTAAATTTTTAAAGGACACGGTTGCTTTGCAACCGTAAGCAACCGTGTCCTATCATTTATTTTTTTTTAATTTTTTGTACATTTTTTTTGAAATTAAAAAGGGACACGGTTGGTAGACAATTGTGTCCCTTTGTACTGCATGTCAGGGTCAAATGGTTTGACCCTGACACGCAGATAATGTTGCCACGTGGCAACGCGTAATTGGTGAAACCAAATTACGCGGCCACGTGGCAATTTTTTATTGGAACTCAGATTATTTTTAATTTTTTACCGTTATCCAATATTTTCTTTAAATACAAAGCTATTCTTCTTCTTCCTTGTAAACCTTCCGCCATTTTTTTCACTCCACGCCCACGCAGTTGCTTCTTTCTTCTTCTTATGCAAAAATTTTGGTTGATATTTGCTTCTTTGCTTCCTTCGTCCGTCTAGCTTGAAGTAAAATTTTACTGCCATAAAGAAAATAACCTCCTTCCAAAGTTTTGGGTCAGTTCAAAAAAAGAAAAATAAGTGGAGGAAGAAGTGGTTCGGAGTCATTACAAAACCAGGAGATAACAAGCCGAGGTGGTCCCTGAGATTCTGATCTGGTATGAAAGCATTGACTATAATTTTTTTAATTAAAAATTTAATTTTGTTGTCAATTTAAAATTAAATATTTGTGATATATGTATGTGGTTAATTTAAATTGTGAAATGATTATTTATATTTGTGTTTTAAAAATTTAGTTGTAATTAAAAAAAATTGTAAGGTTTGGATAAAATAGAAATGATACTTGAGTATTATCTTCAATGAATTTTTTTTAATAGAAATGATACTTGAGTATTATCTTCAAGATTCTTCTCTTACAAAATAAAGTTTAAAAAAATTACTTTCAAATGCTTATTATACATATGTAATTAACTAGATTCACATTTGTGTTAAGTATCATTACTTATTTTATCAAGTTTTGAGTTAAATTGTAGAATTAAAAGGTGAGGGGGGCAAAGTTAATAAATGGGGGAAGGAAATGGATAAAGAAGAATTTTTTTTTAAAACTATTCACTAACCAAATGTTTATATAGACGCATAGTTACAAATTACAATCTTCGAAGTTGGTAAAAAAAAAAAAGATATATAGTTACAATATTGGGTTTTCTTCTTTAAGTAATTACATTATTCAAAAACTATGCACTATCAAGCCCCTACAACTAAAATATCATTTTTTTTTATAGTTTGTTATTCCTTTATTCTTAGACCTCCTCATCAATAAATACTTTTTATTTTTAATCTTTTACTTTTCCTTCGTCTCTTGTCAACAGTTGTTATTCCTTCATTCATTTTTCTGGAAGTTATGATGCATGTGGAGTTTTCTCACCGTTATTCCTTCCCAGAGGTTAGTATCTTGATATCATTGCGTTTCCAGGGTTTAATTATTGCACTTTCTTTCACTTAAAAAACAATGTGCAGGAAATGTGAAATTTTCGCTCTCTGACAGTACCAAGACATGCACTATATATATATATATAAAATGAGAGAGAGAGAGAGAGAGAGAGATGTGCTAAATGTAACTAGACAATTTTAAATTAAATACGTTGGATTGTGTTTGTTGAGACTTTTTTCTTTTTATGATTTTTTATAAATAAATTTTATGTAAATGAGTTTTAATTTTGGGAAAAAAATATATCTCATTTTAAAATTTCTTTGGATAAATGATTGTTGATTTGAAGATTTAGGAATTCCATGGGATAAGAGATGAGAATCGAGTCAGATGCCCACTAAGGAATGGGTTTGTGGATGAAAAAAGAATATTTTTCTTGCGCTTAAAGATGCAGATTATAATATTATATCTATAATCATCCCTAACGCAAAGTTACATAAATCTATGACCCGTTAGGGAATGGATTCATAGAGTATCTAAAATTTTACATGGGATGACACATGTCATTCGTTATGCCGTTACAGGTACTTATTTTATGTCATACACACTTCAGTATCTTTTAATTGTGCAAAATTTATTTGAGGTTAGTTTTATCTAACAACTATGCACATCAATAATTTTTTGTGTTTTAAAAAAAGGCATTGTTTATTTTTAGAAATCCTGTGGGACAAAGTTTGTGGTTAATATTTAATTATCATGTTATGCCATTGATATAAGCTTTTGTTTTGCTCCTTGTGCAGGAATGGAAAATATGCTGTGGATCTTTTCAATGTGGAGCTCACATGTTAATGTAAAAATAAACAAAATGATAGATGGTTGCGACATTTAAAAAGACCAAGGATTTGCTCACTTTGTGATTTGAATTAGAAGGTTATTTATGCTTTTATCTTTGTAAAATTTCAATGTTATTCTTGGCACTGTGAATATTTTATCAATATAGTTAGATTATCTTTCTTTACTCTATTGGTTAGGTTGTTATATATGTGTTGTTAGATTTTTTGTATTATTAATGTGACCACTTTGTTGATAGTAACTAGGGGCTAAATTAAATTTTTGATAATTGTTTGAGACTTATTATTGTATCCATTGATTCATTAATAGTGGAATTTTTATGGACTAAGTCTTGTGGTTTTTACCTCTTACATTGAGAAGGTTTTCCACATAAAAAATTGTGCGTTCTTATATGTATATTATTGTGTGTGCGCTTTTACATATCTATTACTTGAAATATCTTTCACACAATTATAACTCCTCAAAGTTTCTTTTAAGTAGGGAAGGATTTTAATTTTTTCCTATTATTATTCTACTATTGGACATCCTTTGCTAATAAAATCATCATGGGCTAGGCTATAAGCTTCTTTGGATAAGAATTGGATCCTCTGAATTAGAAAATAGTGAAGTGTCTATGAAGTGCAAATCTAACGCTTCAAAAATTATTACATAGAATACATCATCCTCTAATTTAGATCAATAACTCAAATCAATAATTTTTGGAGCATTAAACCAATAACTTTAAAGGTACTTTACTATTTTTCAATTTAGAGGATCCAATTTCCTTTGAATAATACCAAAAGTAGGTTGTTACTTGAACACAAATGAATTTTGCGTAAGAAATTGAGAAGGAAAAACTTCCAATCTCAGCTTTAATAATCAACCGAAAAAGGGGCCAATTATGTAGTTTTTAATTTTGCTCAGAAACACTAAAACGACCTGATTGTCACTTTATTCAAGTTCCTAAAATGTTTATGCTTGCAAATTGAAATTTTGTATATTCCCAAACTCTATCAATGGTAGCAGCTAATGCTTTAACTTGTAAACAAGAAGATATTCAAACTTAATGATGGTATTGCATTGTGAAGGGTCACCTTGCTACTCAAAAAATGATCGAGTATATAAATTACGGTAACCTAATGTTTGGAATCTTTTTTTTTTTGGGCAGAGATTAAGGCTAGTTTCTAATTTCGTGAAGTAAACGATGTGGTTGATACATTAATTTTTTTTATACTATAATCCTTATAAATTTTATAGGAGAAAATGAATAAAACCATCGTATTTTTTTCTTAGAGGCTTAGACCAAAGAGTAGCACTTTTAAGTTTATGTTTACTCTTAATTTTTCTTTGTAGTACTTAAAATCTCTATTTAAAAAAGCTAGAAATTCAAGTTTTCTGCTACATAAACAATGTCTAATAAAAAAATGTGAGAGTATTGATAGACTCTGCCTCTTGATTTTTTTTTATAGAAAAAAAGGACACAATTGAGTTGGAACGAGTTGCGAAATTTTAAGGAAATATTATACACAACATTCAAAATTGCCATGACACTACAATAGTCCATTAATGAACTTTCAAACTCATCTAAAGTATGTTGGATTCTAAACATGTATTCATAAACCAAGCATTTCAGGTAAGAATACTACTAGTGGCAGGTCAATAAAACAAACTTAACCTTATGGAAGAATAGGCCCCTTAATAATGATTCCATCTAAATTTTGATTAAAAGTAGTAGTCTCGAACTATCATTGCAGTATATGGTAGCACAATGCAATGAAAATACTAAACCACACAATGATAAGTTACAAAAGAATTAATTAGCCCACCATTGTGAGTGATTTTCACTACTCGTCCTTTCTCCAACCCATAGTAGTGTGCTATGGCATCAGTTTCTTGCATGTATGGGAGCTAAAATAGAATCAAAATAATAGCTAAATTCAATTATTTAAAACATTTGCAATTTTTGAAACCTTTAATCTCCCTCTAGTTTACTCATCCTTTCATTATTTTTATGATTATGAAAGATGGATGCCAAATCATATTTCATTAATGGAATTCATTAAATCATATGACAAATTAAGGACTTCTTTAATAAATCAATGTTACTAAAGTGTATGTGAGTTCAATGTTTTTAAATCTAAATTCCATTACAAATGGCATATCTTTGTCAACCTTGCCACCACCTTATGTTTCTACATTTTGTAGATTAACATATTAGACTTGCAAGAAAGTAGCAATATCACAATCAAAAACATATAATACCTGATATGCTTCCAACTTGTACTTCTCGAGCAATTTTTGCTTCTCATTAGTAGCCAATGCCTCAAACTTCGGCTATAATATGTGCTTTGTAATATTGACCAGCAAGTCATTGATCTAAATAAAAAAATTGTTATTTATTTATTTTTTCTAAAATAAGAAAATTATATTAGAAAGAGGACGAAGTGTGAAGTATTGAGGATAAGAGATTCTCAAGACAAAAAATAAACAAAATGAAAAAACACAAAAATAAAAGAATGAAATAGAAGGCCAAGGATGCTAATTAGTAAAAGAGAAGGTCTTCACTTCAAGGCCATTTTATGAATCTTCACTTGTAAGAATCTGTGTGTTAAGTAAATGAGAGACCATTGTAAAACCTAACACCTAGCAAAAATAGCATAACATGAAAGACTTTGACCGTCTACATTTATTCTAGCCACACCACTCTTAGCCAAGTTAATCTTCAAGTTTGAAATAACCTCAAAAAATTGAAAATATAAAAAAAAAACTTATAAAATTGTATCTATCATCCTATAAAACAAAATACTATTATCAGCAAATTGCAAGTGGGACACCATAGCCTCCTTTAAACCAACAATAAAATGAACAAAAAGCATTCGACTTAGGACGTTTACCACTAAAATGAACAAAAAGAGATTAAATCTCTTTGCCAACAATCATTGAAACCTTAGCAACTTGTAAGTATTCCTAGAGCCATGAAAAGAATTGGTTAAATAATTTGGAACGGGTAACTTACTTTAAAAATCTCAACTTTAAATGGCCATTTTTGCAATTCTTTTTGTGCATGTGCAGTCATTTTGCTTTGCAAAATAATTATGACCCTGCTTAATTTTTCTTTATCCATAATTTGGCCATAAATATGATGAATAGTTTGAACTTTAACATTAGCAGTTCCCAAAAAGATAACTTGTATTTGCACAAAAGGAGGAATTAAGCCATAGTACATCAATAACAAGTTGAAAAATAAAGAAATTTATCCAAAAAAACATATTATAATGCACAAAAATATATAATACAATTAATAAGGCATGGCAAAGTTTTCTTTATCGCTCAAAATAAGTGCATTGACCTTAATGATATCCCTTTTTTTTCTTTATTTGCAATACTTGAGAAATGTGTACTGTTATACATTGAAAATGCAAGATAGTTGAAGGTTAGATAGTGGCATATCTAGTATGTAACATTTTTCACTTTTGATATGAAAAGTGGCCAAATTTCACTTTTTACATTTTCAATCATAATCTATGCCTTTTCTTTCCCTTTTTTTTGGTCAAGATGTAAAAACTTATATCTTTCAATTGATAACACAAATTCAAGCAAAGTGCAAAACAGAATCACTTTTAAAGTTTGAATTCTTGTATAAGAACTTTGAAGTCGGTTTGCAAAACAATGTTAGAATAATATTTGTTCTACCATAGGCTTCCAATTAAGTCAAGTTCCTAATAATTTAGATCCTCTTGTAATGGCAAGCTAAATTGAGTGAACTTTAAAAGTACTACTATGGTATAATAACTTATAGCACGCCCTATAACAAACTGTTTTACTTAAATACAAAAAAAAAAAGGGATTGGTATCCTAGGGTGGGATGGAAATCTACTTAAACTTGACTCCCCCTAAGATGAAACAAACTAGCATTGTGGGTAAGGGTGTCTATGGGCCACATGGGGTTGAGAATTGGCATAGTTTGTACTCACTTTGATTTTGTACTAAACTTCTTTTTCAAAATTCAATGTTTGGGTTTTAGCTTGCTAGACCACTAATTCTTAAAAGAATAAAAAATAAGACATTGTAAAATTATATTTTATACATAAAAAAATTAAATTTTCATATAAACCTCCACAAAATGATTTTTAAAAATGATTAAAAGTAAGACCGAACCAAATCAAACTAGCCCGCCAATTTGATGCCCAACCCAACTTGATCTTTTATCCTAGCCTAATATGCCCCATTTTTGTTTCGCCAAGCCTAATTTGCCTCATCGTGAACAAGTTGGTTGAGCTCCTAATATAATATATACATAAGCAATTCAAATATAATTCAAGGGAATTTATATATATTTCCTTAACTAGATATAAACCCTAACAAGTTAACCTAACTTTTACAAATTTACTTAAACCCCAAGTTTGACAACAATGTCAAAGTTGATTCTATCTCTTATTATAAATATTTTTTCATTGCTATTTAGTTAGTACCCAAAACAGAGAAATATATTAACAGTTAAAAAGGTAGAAATAACACATAATGCTCTACAAATTGCAAGAAACACGTTTAAATAGGGTGAATTATTACGTTTCTTTGAAGGGGGGAAAGGTTTTGTAGGAATTATTAAAGTTCAGGATGACAAAAGAAGCAACTTTATGAATGTCAACTTACTGCAAGATGGGGATAGTGAAAACCGATAAATACCAATGATCCATTACTTTAGCTAAATAAAAAAAATGAATTGCTAAACATATGAAAAGCAACCAAAAAGAAGTGTCAAAAGCTTAATCGAATCCATCATGTTCAATTTTGGTTCAAGAGGAATGACAGTAATTGGCATAATGATGTAGACACAAGCAGACCCTAAGGTCTTTTTTTCTTTCCCCAATTTTTGTGATAGGACCCAAATTCAAAAAAAATAAGCCAAGGTTTAATATTTGAATAACTCCACCCTATTCAGTTATACCTTCCACTACTTATGTGTTCCCTTGCTTCAATGGCTTCGCAACAACAATGCTCACAAAGCAAAAAAAACAGACAAGCGACTGAAAAGACTACCTTTTTCGGCCATTTGCAAACTCCTTTCTTTCAACTTTCCCAAATATGCCTTCCTTAACTATCACCTTTCACAATTTAAACCTTTATATCCATTTCCTATTAACTTCTTTAATGAAGATTTCATTTTGGACTCTTTAATTTGTTACTAGCATACTAGTGTCAAAAAATAAGGGGAAAAGCACGTCACTATTGAAGACAATAATATGAAATGTCATTTTGAAACACAAGAGTTGATGGTATTTTTGCATTTTAAAGTTAAAGGACTTTGTTAAGCTTCTATTATGACTTGGGGTATTTTAGACATATTAAATATGTTAGTAAGGGCAAGAATGGCTTTTTATATTAATGGTTTCTGTTAGAACATTTCAAAAACTCCTTTAGCTCACGTGTTTCCAACCGAAGCTAAAAATTATGATTCCATCACTTCACGCTCCTTTCTTTCTTTTTCTCTTATTTCTCTATCTACTACCTTCTTGTTTCTTCTTTCTTTCTAATAGAATTACCCCATCCACCATTCTGAACCATAACATTTGGTATCAAAGTAATGATCCATGACCATGGTAGATGCGACAAGATTGTAGACGTCTAATTATGAATTTGAGGATCAAGGGAGATCTAAGATTGACCAATGGATGGCAGCAATGGAGCATCAAATTGGAGGTCTATAGGAATTAGTATGGGGCTTGTGGTTTTAATTCACTAAGGTGATGAATCGAGGTAGAGCAAAGCAAAATGGTAAATATCAGGTTCCTACCAAGTTTACCAAGGTAGAGTTTCCAAAATCCACAGCTTCTGATGTGAACAAGTGGTTTTAAAATGTGAGTGGCTCTTCACTCTTTACAAAACTCTAGAAGACCACAAGATAATGATGGCTAGTTTAGCTCTGGATAAGGCTGCATATAATTGGTTTCAAAACTTTGAAAAAGGAAGAAATGGTGGAATTCTCTAAGTGCACTTAATTGAAGCTATTAAAGTGAGATTTGGAACCATTTATGAAAATCCAATGGAGGAGCTGATGTAGCTTAAGCAAAAGGGAAGTTTAACTAAGTTTTAGGAGGCCTTTGATGAATTGGTATGCCGTGTGGATTTGACTAAAGGGCAAAAGTTGAGTTGCTACATTGTAGGACTTAAGCCAAAATTAGCCATAGGAGTTAAGTTATTTCATCCTCAAACTCTACTTGATGCTACTCGTCTGGGTAGATTACAAGAGTTAAATGTGGATATGATGTAAAAGAAGCCAAGTAATCAAATTGTGGCTATTGGGAATAGGAACAATAGTGGATCTCTTAGAAGCAATCCTATTAAGTGGTCGGGAAGTGAATCTAAAAGTTGGAGTGGTTCTAATGATAAAGCTATAAGCAACATAGCCAATGAGTAGAAGGGCATATTAAGGAAGCCTACATTGCAATTCCAGCAAAGGTTGACACTTGAGGAAGTTGAGGAGTACAAAAATAAAAATATTTGCTACTTTTGTCATGAGAAGTATATGCCCAGCCCCAACAGTCCTAAAAAGAGAAAAATGTAACCATATTTGATGTCAGCTAACGAAGAAATTGATGAGAATAGTAGTAACTCAGTCCTCAATTGTACTTAATCACAAAACACACAAGTAGAAGAGCTTCCTGACAATTGTCATACCATAATATTCTAGTGTCATATTTCTCCATTCAAGATGATTTAAATACATTCTCAAGGAAAATCCATCAAAAATCCATGAAAATAATGAATTTCCCAACATGATTCTCTAATTATTTTCCATCCATACAAATCATAAACATCTCAAAACTTAGCACAAACCATGAACCAAGAGCTAAAAATCCAAAATAATCACATTTTGCCTCTAATTCATGGTGGCAGATTTTTAGGGCAATTTTGGAAAATCATAACTAAATCTAGAAAAAATCAAAATCAAACAAACCATAGCTTGTTGGAATTATCTAGATGTTAAATTTACATTAAAAATAATTCCCAGCCACAAAAACTTCATCTGCATCACATTTGACAATGAAAAAAGTACTAAGGTTACGTTATCTAGAATATTAATATAGTTTATTGATGTAAATTTTGAAAATTCACAGTTAATTTCACAAAATTTATTTTTCAAAAAGATTCAATCTAATTTTAACAAGATCTAATTCTAATAAAACTTTTCACGATAAATTTTGCAAACTTGAAAAAGTTAATAATAATAATAATAATAATAATAATAATAATTTGTCCTAGGCATCGAGTGATCGCGTGGGTAGGACTCCTTTGATAGAGTTCTAAAATCACAACTCACTATGCACATCATCCAACATGACAACGTTTGGTTTAAAACATTTTTTCAGAGTGCGAGGTCATTTCCTCGTTGGTTCCATCTCATATGATATAACATGTCAAGTAAACCCTCTTAAGTTAACTAAACTCTATTTGAATTTTTATTTATTTCAAAACGACGTTTTAAAATAATTTTATGAGAAAAACGTTTAGAGACAAATAATTTATAGGTAAAAAAATTATTTAGTATATTTTAGTTAATATTTAAGAAATAATTTGTCTCTAACAATTTTTTTAGGAAAATACTTTTTATGGTAAAATTATTTAAAAGGGTATAAATTTAAAATGTTAATAAAAAAGTTTAAGTTAAATTTTAAAAATTAATAATTTTAAATAAAGATATTTTTGTCTTCAAGAAAATTATTTTTTTGTTCTTTTTGTCTTTTAAAAATTATTGCCAAAATTATAATGGTTGTATTAACCTATCGATGCAATTGTTGTCCAGTAATGCTAACGTAATTTTTTTATTTAAAATAGGATTAAAAGAAAAAGAATTTAAATGTATTATTAATGATTAATCCTATCTGCTGCAACAACATAACACAAAATAATTTACATCGAGTGATATATGGGTGGGGACTCCTTTGTTAGCAGTTTAAAATCACATCTCACTATACACTCCTCCCGACGTGATTACATTTATAACAAAGTAACCAAAAAAAATGATTAACTTGGATAGAAACAGCGGGTAACTTCTTATTTATTAAGTTGAAACAAACATAACTGCCACCCAAATCAATTAAAGTTTCTGACTTGTAGTGCTCTGATTTAAGAATTCTATCAACTAGCGAGGCATATCCAAAATGGATCCTCTGCTGTTATGCTGTTGTTATTGTTGGGAGAGATTAAAAAAGGAAAGAAATGAGTAAAATAAATTTAATTTAAAATAAACAAATAAAAATTCAAAACATCTTCAATTTTTCTTCCAACAGCACAAGTTTTCAACTACCGAGTGTCTGCTCTCAAGGGATATCTCTTCTCTTGTTCAACTTTCCTCTCCTCTGTTTGCATTCCAGAAGCCATGGCTGCTGCGCTTGTGGGTGGAGCATTTCTCTCTGCTGCTCTTCAAGTCGCTTTTGACAGGTTGGCCTCTCCTGACATAATACACTTCTTCTGTTCAAAAACGCTCAAAGATAGCTTGCTCCAACAACTTCGCGTCAAGCTCATATCTGTGAATCAGGTACTTGATGATGCCGAAGAAAGGCAGCACAAGAATCCAAATGTCAAGATGTGGCTTGATGAGCTCAAACATGCTGTGTATGTGGCTGATGACCTCTTAGATGAGATCGCTACTGAGGCAACCTGGCAGAAGATGGAAGCTGAGAATCAAACTGCTATTAGTAAGGTACGGGCCTTCCTTCCTCCTTTTGCCAATCCATTTGACAAACAGATTGAATCTAGGATCCAAGAAGTGCTTGACAACCTAGAGTGCCTCGCAAAGGAAAAGGATGTTCTGGGATTGAAGCAAGGCTCTGCTGGTGGGAGTGAAGTTGGAGTTGCTGGGAAAGTATCAAACAGATCGCCAACTACGTCTCTGGTTGTTGATGAGTACAGCATATATGGTAGAGATGGTGATAAAGAGAAAATAATCGAACTTTTACTTTGTGACGATTTGAGTGGGAACCGGCTATCTGTGATTTCTATAGTGGGTATGGCGGCTTGGGTAAGACCACCCTTGCTCAACTAGTGTACAACGACACAAGGATGGAGGATCAATTTCAACTCAAAGCTTGGGTGTGTATTTCAGAAGAATTTAATGTTGTTAGAATTACAAAAACAATTCTTACTGCTATTGGATGTTCAATAACAGGACATGAAGACCTAAATCAGCTTCATCTGAAACTGAAAGAGAAATTGACGGAGAAGAAATTTTTGCTAGTTCTCGATGATGTGTGGAACGAGCGCCGATCTAGTTGGGAGGACTTGCAAGTTCCTTTTCTTTGTGGGACTTTAGGAAGTAAGATCCTTGTTACAACACGCAGTGAAAAGGTAGCAGATGTCGTGCACTCTGTTAGAGTGCATCGCATACATTTACTAGATGAAGAAGATGGTTGGAAGATATTTGCGAAACACGCATTCCGTGACAAGGATGCCTGTACGTATACAAGTCTAGAGTCAATTGGAAGAAAAATTGTTAAGAAGTGTGAAGGGTTGCCTTTAGCTATAAAAGCATTGGGTGGCCTCTTGCGTGCAGAATTATCAGAGCAACACTGGAATAAAATTCTAGACAGTGAAATATGGCAACTACCGGATGATGGAAGTAATATAATGCCAGCTTTAAGATTAAGCTACCATTATCTTCCTTCTAATTCAAAGCGGTGTTTTGCATTTTGTTCTATATTTCCGAAAGACTATGATATTGACAAGGATACTCTAATCCAAATGTGGATGGCGGAAGATTTGTTGCATTGCCATCAAGGAAATAAAAGTGCGGAAGAAGTGGGAAATGAATACCTGGGTGAACTGGAATCAAGGTCCCTTTTCCAGAAATTGAGACGTTCGGATGGTAGTTTCAAGATCACCATGCATGATCTTGTAAACGATTTAGCAAAATCAATCTCCCAAGGATTTTGTTTGAGGATGGAGGGTGGTAAGGTGCAAAATATTCATACAAAGACTCGCTACTTTTCATCCTCAGGTTCAATCGGTGACAATGAAATATCATTGGAGCCTATTTATGAGTGTAAGTTATTACGCTGTTTCGTGTTACTCTCACAACTATCATCCTCCGTTATAGACGATATTAATATGGGTGAAATATTTTCAAGACTTAAGCACTTGCGAATTTTGTACTTGCGGCGATTTGAAAGTATTACTGAATTGGATGATGGTATAAGTAATTTAAAGCACCTGCGGTATTTAGACCTTTCTTATACTAGAATTAAAAGATTACCAGATTCAATTTGTACAATGTATAATTTGCAGACTTTGAAATTGGCTCAATGCCATCAGGTTGTCGAGTTGCCTTTGGATTTGTACAAATTGATCAATCTGCGTCATCTAGACTTTTCTAGATCTGTGATCAGTAAGTTACCTGATTCAGTTTGTAAATTGTATTGTTTGCAAACATTAAAATTGCAAGAATGTTCGTCTTTGGTTGAATTGCCACCAGATTTGCACAATCTCGTCAATCTGCGTCACCTTGATTTGAGGTCGACTAATTTAAAGGAGATGCCAATGAACATGGGAAGGTTAAAACATCTTCAAATATTGACTAACTTTTTTGTGGGAAAGCGCATTTGCTCTAATATTAAGGAGTTAGGGAAACTCAATTATCTTGGAGGCGAGCTTGGGATTTTAAATCTTGAAAATGTCAATGATCCGATGGATGCCAGGGAGGCCAACATGAAAGATAAGAATTACTTCAATGAATTATATTTGGAATGGAGTGGGAACAATGAGGATTCACACAATGAAAGGTCCGTCTTGGAGGCTCTCCAACCTCATTTCAACTTGAAAAAGCTCGCTATTAGAAATTACGGTGGCACAAGATTTGCGGACTGGTTTAATGCTCCTTATTTGCCCAATTTAGTATCTCTTGAGTTGCGGGAATGTAAATATTGTTTTCGTTTGCCGCCACTTGGGCAGCTACCCTCTCTAAAGTCGCTTAAGATTGGTGGATTAGAAGGAATAAAAGAGATTGGCTCAGAGTTTTATGGGAATAATTTGTCAAGCGCTCCATTCCCGTCCCTTGAACTTTTGTGTATTTATAATATGGGGGAATGGGAAGAATGGATGCATTTTGATGGTGAATGTTTCCCTTGCCTTAAAGTGATTTCGATAAGCAGTTGTCCCAGGTTAAGAAAGTCCCTTCCTCCACTCCTTCCATGTTTAGAAGGGCTACTGATTGACCAATGCTAAGAGTTTGAGCTATCACTTCCCAAAGCTGTCACTCTGAGAAATCTTCGGCTGCAGGATTTGAAGGATTCTCTTAAACTTGTATCATTCCCTACCGAAGCATTCTCTGCTCCTAAACTTGAATCTATCACCCTTTCTGGGATGACCCATCTGAAGTCACTCCATGAAGACATGCATACACTCCTTCCCTGTCTTCGTTCTCTGACACTATCCCATTGTCTGCAGCTACAATCAGTTCCTCAAGGAGGTTTGCCTTTGAGCCTTGTCAAATTTTCAATCCGCCATTGTCCCAAACTCGTTGCTTCTCGCAGGGAATGGGGTTTGGACAGACTTCATTCTCTGCAACATTTCACTATCGGTGATGATTTTGAAAATGTGGAGTCTTTCCTAGAAGAGGCACTGCTGCCGCCCAATCTTACATCTCTTTCATTTTCTGGATGTTCAAATCTGACAACAATAAATAGTAATGGCCTTCTCCACCTCACATCTCTTCGATCCTTATATATTCGCGATTGCCCAAATCTCCAATGCTTGCCAGAGGAAGGTTTACTCAAGTCCCTTTCTCTATTATTTATTTGGGAAAATTGTCCATTACTTAAGCAGCGGTACCACAAGGAAAATGGACAAGATTGGCATAAAATTTCTCACATTCCTTTTGTAGAGATTGATTAAGTTACATTTTGCAAATTGTAAAAGATTTGACTCTGCTTCTGATGCCGTGACAGGTACTTCCTCTACCTTGCGCTGATATGTCTGTTTGTGTTTGTGTGTTCAAGTTTTCACTCTTTCATTTTCAATGTTATTCTTGGCACTGTGAGTATTTTATCAATGTAGTTAGGTTGTTTTTCTTTACTCTATTGGTTAGGTTATTATACCTGTGTTCTTAGATTTTTTGTATTATCAATGTGACCACTTTGTTGATAGTAAGTAGAGGCTAAATTGAGTTTTTGATAATTGTTTGAGACTTATTATTGTATCCATGAATTCATTAATAATAGAATTTTTATGGACTAAGTCTTATGGTTTTTACCTCTCGCATGGAGAAGGTTTTCCACGTAAAAAATTGTACATTCTTATATGTATATTTTTTTGTGTGTGCTTTTACATATCTATTACTTGAAATATCTTTCACACAATTATAACTCCTCAAAGATTCTTTTAACTAGGGAAGGATTTTAATTTTTTTTCTATTATTATTCTACTATTGGACATCCTTTCCCAACAAAATCATCATGGACTAGGCTACAAGCTTCTTTGGATAAGAATTGGATTTTCTGAATTAGAAAATGGTAAAGTGTCTCTAAAGTGCAAATTTAACACTTCAAAAATTATTAGGTAGAATACATTATCCTCTAATTTAGATCAATAATTTTTGGAGCGTTAAATCAATAACTTCAGAAGTATTTTATCATTTTTCAATTTAGAGGATCTAATTCCTTATGGATAATGCCAAAAGTAGGTTGTTGCTTGAACACAATTGAATTCTGCGCAAGAAATTGAAAAGGAAAAAAATTCCAATCTCAACTTTAATAATCAATTGAAAAAAGGGCCAATTATGTAGTTTTTAATTTTGCTCAAAAACACTAGAACGGCCTGATTGTCACTTTATTCAAGTTCCTAAAATGTTCATGTGCTTACAAATTGAAATTTTGTATATTCCCAAGCTCTATCGATGGTAGCAGTTAATACTCTAACTTGTAAACAAGAAGATATTCAAACATAATGATGGTATTGCATTATGAAGGGTCGCCCTGCTACTCAAAAAATGATCAAGTATATAAATTGCAATAACTTAATCTTTGGAATCTTCTTTTTTTTTGGGGGGCATAGATTAAGGCTAGTTTTCAATTATGTGAAATCAACAATGTGGCTGATACATTTTTTTTTTAATACTGTGATCCTTATAAATTTTATAAGAGAAAATAAATAAAACCACCATATTTTTTTCTTAGAGGCTTAGACCAAAAAGTGACACTTTTAAGTTTATGTTCACTCTTGATTTTTCTTCAAAGAACTTAAAATCTCTATTCAAAGAAGTTAAAAATTCAAGTTTTCTACTACATAAACAATATCTAATAAAAAAATGTAAGAGTATTGATAGACTTTGCCTCTTGATTTTTTTTTTTCAAAAAAAAGGACACAATTGAGCTGGAACAAGTTTTGAAATTTTAAACATTCAAAATTGCTGTGACACTATAGCCTTATCATTTGTTGATATGATTAATTATGTGTTATTTTAATACTTAAATATTTATAATTTATATCAATAGAATGAGTATAATAAATAATTAAATAAAATTAATTTACATATATGTGATGCAAATTATGATAAGTGACTTGGATGATTTGAATTAAATTATATATATATATATATATATCAAAAGTGATGAGATAATATATAATTGACTATATTAATAGAATTTAATGATATATTAACAAAAAATTAACAATATGAATCAAAAAAATTTTAAAATTATGATGAGTTGATTATAAATTTTTAAATTATAGGGTATAAATTAAAATTATATAAAATTAGTGAGATTAGTTAAAGGAATACTTTAACGTAAAAAAACAAAAGGATAATAATTACTACCGTTGCGATTCTATGTTTTGGATTGTTACTGTTCTGGAATTCATGTCTCGTTGATATAATGCTTCGTCTTTTATCCCCCCCCCCCCCCCTAGAAAAAGGGAGAACAGAGTTAAAGTAATAGCTACTTGTTATTTTCCATAATTAGGCGAAAGTCTTATACACCAAATTAAAAGAAAATAAAGAAATCTTTCATACTTTGTGGAAAAGGCAAAATGCTTGAACCATGGTCAATCATTTATATTCCTTGAGTTAAGCTGTTCATGACATATCATGAAGCTATTCCAATTTCTTTTCTCCTAAAACCATAAAACAACACATTTGAAGCAAAACATTAATGACCAAATAATTCACATGACATCTCCATGTTTTAATATTAAGATCAACTTGATTTTTTAAGTTTGGTCTAATTCCAAAAAATATTTTAAATTTAGATCTCAAGAGTGAATAATTAATATATTGAACTAACGTTTAAAGATTGATAAGACGCTAACATGGAGGGAATCAACTCAAAATACAAGGCTTTTCGGAATTCATGTTTCTCAAATTGTTTTAAATTTATATATTAATTTTTTTAAAAAAAAGATAAATATGAAGTATGTAAAATTTATTATTTAAGTAAGTTACATATATTTAAATGAATTTTGCATATTTTCAGTTTTTTTAAGTAATAGTGTCGAGTTCAAAAAAATATTGAGAAAATTCATTTCTAGAATCTTGAATAATTGTGGTGCTTTTTCCATGAGAATCAAGGATGGATCAAATAAAACTGATTCCCATGTTCTACCTGGTGCTTTTTCTCGTGTAAATTTTAGATTGTTCAGATTAATTTAAATAGTTAAATCTATTTTTTCATTCAAAAAAATTAAAGGTAATAAAACATAGGATAAAAATAATTTTTTAATTACAAAACTTAAAAAAATGTTTAAGCTTAAAAAATAAATTTAAATCATTTAAATTTTAACAACCTAAATTTTATAAGAGAGGTAATAAGAAAAAAAGAGCCAAGGAAAAGATTCGATTTTAGGTTGGACTCATTGATTAGATTCGTATTTACGAATGGTACCAAAATAATTATTTTATTCTGGATGAGTAATATGAAAAAATTATATATTATATTTATGGTGTATGAAAATATTATTATTATCACAATTGTGTTGAGATGAGAACATTGATGGACGGGGAGAGAGGACAGGAATGAGCAGTGTAGGTGATTGGAGAAAATGAATTTTCTACAACATATTGTATACGATATAATTAAAGAGAGAAAAGTTAAATAATTTTAAATTTTTTAATAATAAAAGTTATTTGATCCTATATATATTTTTAATCATATATTTTATGTCTATTCTCTAAATGCAAAAGATTGAAAAATTGATATTATTAATTTTAAGAAGAGATAAATATAAAGTGCATAAAATTTATTATTTAATTGAGTTTTGTATATTTAAATAATTTTTTTTAAATTAGTAGTGTTAATTTTAAAAAATATTAAGAAATTTTTTTAAAATCTTGAAAATGTGGTGCTTTTCCATTAGAATTGAAGTTGATTCATTATTTGATCCATATTCATGAATGATACCAAAATAATTATTTTATTATGGGTGATTAATATGAAATTATTATTATTATTATTATTATTATTATTATTATTATTATTATTATTATTATCATGGTTCTTAAAACCGGACCGGTCATTGAACCGGCAGAGGTACTGGTTTACGGTTCATTGGTCTGATCGTGGTCGAACCGTGGTCGAACCGGTGATTATTAAATATATATTTTTTAATTCTATATATATAAAAAATCTCATATAATAAATAATAAGAAGCCAATACAAATAAATTTTTTAAAATTCAACATATTTAATATTCAAACATAAACAAATTAATATCTATTACAATATCCACAACACAAATTAAACTTAAAGTACACAACTAATAATCAATTATCATAATATTCATTAAGATTAAATCCATCAGATGCTAATTCATTGTCGTCTAAAATAAGACAATCACCACGATCCTCATCATCATGTCCAACTCCAAAATCATCAAGTGATTCTAAAATTGGTTGGTCTGCAATATCCACTTCTTCAACACCTAATTATATAATAAATTAAAAATAAAATTATACATAAGAATAATACTTATATAACATTCATTCAAATAATGAAAGAAAATTATATGAACCTTGTTCTCTTGATGATTCACCAATTATAGGGATTGCATTGTCATCATAAATAAAATTCTCATTCTCAAGATCTACACTATCAAACTCAGAAGCTGCTTCTTCTTCACTTATCCAAAATTCAACATTGTCAATGGATTCATAATCAATAGGATCGTAACTTTTCTTCTTGTGTTGTGACCTAAAATAAAACATAAAAATATTAAATAGAGTTTCAATTATGCCAAAAAGAATAAATGACAATTATCTATTGAGTATAATTATATACCTATTCTTCAAACGCAAGTTATAATTAACATAAACAAGATCACTTAGCCTTTGATGTTCAAGTCTATTTCTTTTCTTTGTATGAATGCGTTCAAAAAAACTCCAATTTCGCTCACATCCTGAAGAAGAAGATGTTTGGCCAAGAATACAAGTTGCTATATTTTTCAATGTTGGAGCACTACCACCATAATATGTCCACCACATATCTGCATAAAGTATATTATATTATATAACAAATCATAGTTAATCCTTTAAAATATTAAAACAAAAAAAATCATAAATTGATACTTACAAGGTTGTATTGTCTTTGCTGTACTATAAGCTTGATCTCTACCAAAACTTCCTTCACGATCACGATACATTTGTACTTCTTCAATGGCTTTTGTAATGTTATCACAGAAGCTTTTTATATCAAACAAATCAAGAACGCTTTGAATGACCCTATTCTTCTCACAAAATTTTTCATCATAGAAAAAAGCGGGATTCAAGAAGTAAGCTGCTGCATGAAGATTATGTTTTAAGTGCCTATCCCATCGAGCCTTAATAATATCTGTGTAAGGCTTGTATAATTGTTTTCTATTTCTAAACATCTCCTTTATTGCATTCTTTGCCCTTTGCATGCCTTCATAAACATAACCCAAAGAAGGCTTTTCATCTGCATCTACAATTCTTAATAATTTGATAATGGGAGCCACAAGTCTTACATAAAAATAACAATCACTCCAAAACTTATTATCTAGGATGATAGCACTAATAGCCTTTCCTGCTGTAGTCTTGGCTAATTTATGGCTAGTGAAGTGCTTATCTACAACCAAAGCTTGCAAATCATGCTTATGCTCATACAAACTCCTCAATGTGATAAAATTAGTGGCAAACTGAGTTATTCCTGGACGCACAATCTCTTTCCAACCATCTCTTTTTCTTAGCCATGATAAAAAAATCATATGGTTGTACACAAAAATTGTTACCTTTGAAGCTTTTGCTGTAAGGTTTGTCACATTAGGCAAACTACCAATGTCTTTCAAAAGAAGATTCAAATAGTGAGCAGCACAAGGTGACCAGTAAATGTGTTCATATTTTTCATGTATCAACTTGCCAGCTGCTATATAATTGGCTGCATTATCAGTCACTACATGAACAACATTAGTAGGTCCAACCCACTCAATAACTTCAGAAAACATTTTAAACAATGACTTTGCATCTTTTACCACATCTGAAGCATCGATAGATTTCACAAATACTATACCTACAAGAAAATAAAGTAATACATTAAATCAAATGTAAGAACAACAAACTAAAAATTTTAGCAATCACCCTTTAATAAATATTATACCTGCAGGAGAATAAACTAAGAAATTTACAACGTTCTTTGTCTTTGGTCAATCCAACCATCAGCCATAAGTGTACATCCAATTTTTGACCATTTAGCCCGATGGCTTTCAACAAGTAACTGACACTCTTTTTTACAATCTTGTAACAAATTGACTCTTGCTTCATGAAAAGAAGGGCCTCTAAACCCAAGTCCCATAGCAGCAATTGCATCTATAGCAGGTTGAAAGTAAGGAGAGTTTAATGCATTAAATGGAATGCAAGAATCATAAAGCCATCTAACAATTGCTAGTTTAGCTCTATGTTGTGCTTCTTTACTAGATAATACACTTTTGAGACTTGGTTGGGATCTAGGAGTTGTCCTTGGAGCGAAATAATTATTAACCCCCGCATTTTTTTTCTTTTTTCTAAAGTAAGTAATTGCCTTTTGGATGAAGGTGGTTGAACTTCTTCAACTCCTGGTTCACCTTCAATTTGATCACCATATAATTCATTGAGATCCTCAGTTTGCTTCCTTTGTTGCACTTGTTTTAGGAACTCTATCATTTTATGACGAACATCATGTGGAACTTTTTTGCAGGAACTTATTTGACCTGGTATGCCAGCAAGATGTTGTTTCATTTTGTTTATGCCTCCTCCTTTATATACTGATGAACAATGAAGGCAAGTATACACATTGGCTTTCCCTTCTTTCTTAAAAGCAAAATGCTCCCATGCAGGATCAGTCTTTACACGAAGTGACACAGAAGAGGCAGTTGTGGATTGTTTGTCTGATGATTGTGTATTAGCATTATTGCTACTAATTGTACTCGGGTTGTCAGCATTAGCATTTGAAGCATTCAGAGCATCCATGCTTTCAATATGTAGCGCGCTATAGAAGAAGTAACTTCACATTTTAAAATATATTCAGTCAATAAGAAATTAAATATGATTATATTATCCATCAATTTGATTGCAAAAAATATATAAATAAGCTTCTAAAGAAATATTACCTCAAAAAATAAATACATGCACATACTTCAATAATTTTGATAGGATTATAGGAATAACCTTAGACAGTGAGAGATTCACAACTTCAACAATGAAAGTAACCTTTACAACTTCTTCAAATCAAAGTTTGATGGTATCCAAATGGAATTTATTCCTGGGTAAATGATTAGACAAGATGACAAGGATGAGAAAAGGGTGTTGTTACCAGCATCCAATCCAATCATTGGAGAATTTGTGTTTGCCAATACTAAAGTTGTGCTGTGCCAACACAATCTCTCAAGGGATTATACTAAACATTTTGTTTTACCAAGTTAAAGATAAAGTAAATGAATGAATATCCTAGAAATTCAGTCTCTTCCACAACTAGCCTGGTATCTTAAACTGTTAAACCAGCCTAAGGCCTCAGATTCTTCATTGGACAATTCATTATCTTAAACTAGATGATCATATACCATGCAGGTAAGACACATCTTAAATCAACGACGACCTAAGCAAATTCATGAATACAGTATTCCAAATACACTCCAAGGCTAGTGTGCATCTACGAACCATATATAATAAATATGTGAATAGCCAAAAAAAATTCAAGACCTTGCTGGTCTTTAACAAATTAACACTATACTTTCAAGTTTCAACAGAACAAGAATCACAAAGATTGTAACAATACAAAACCAACACCAACATACAAAACATAAATCTTTCGTAATGTGATTGGCAGAGATCAGTATGGTTAGAGTTTGCGTGTTCTGAATGACAGTACAACAATTTAGCTAAACAAAAGGGCAAAAAATTTTACCCCAGTGCTACTTTACAGTATATAATAAAGTTCTGCCAAAAAAACCCTCTAATTGAATCCCAAACACCAACCTCAACTAATAGTCGATAAATGCTAGATGGAACAGAATTCAAAATACGTAAGCATCATTTTGTGCACTTCATAAAACCACCAAAAGACATTCTCGTATCGAAAATTTCAGTTCTATCAAGAAAGAAATGTACCCTGACATCCCTATCACCGAAAAATTGCATACAAGAAGCTGCAACATGACAAAAAGCACACTAGAAAAGGGCAGGAACTGAATACCAGTGGGGACTACAGGGGATGCTGAAGAAGGAGAGGAGCGAACGGCAAAATAGCGGCTAAAGGTGGTAGAGATATTCATTCATTTCATCACTTATTTTATCGGCAAATTTATATATGCTTCAGTTTGGACAATTTTTCACTAACAGAACCAATAGATTATTCAATTATCAGTCAAATTTATGATTATCCTTACTAAATAATTGAGTTGAAAATGAAATAATGATATATATGATAACAAATCATAGCAAATAGCCAAATACCTATCATCGGAACAAACTACAGCCTCAAGGGGAACAAAGCTGATTATTTCAATGATCTATAGGATAACAAATCACAGCAAATACCTTTTGGACAAAGCTTCAAGATCACACGATGCAAGGATGGAAGACGATGACAAGAGGAAGACGATGACAGGAGGAAGCAACGGCTGAATGAATCCAGAGGTGCGACGTGCAACTGCGACTTCGAAGAGCTGCTGAACGACGTGCAACTGTGACTGTGAAGAGCGGCTGAACGACGTGCGACGGCGACTGCGATCTGCAAAGAGAAGAAGACGATGACAGGACAAAGGAAGCAACAGCTGAACGACGTACAACTGAGGGAATTTGCGAATTTGGAGACTGCCTGAACCAAAAGCCCTAAA
The DNA here is from genome assembly GCA_026724425.1 of Erythrophleum ivorense. Lineage (NCBI taxonomy): Eukaryota > Viridiplantae > Streptophyta > Magnoliopsida > Fabales > Fabaceae > Erythrophleum > Erythrophleum ivorense. Next base: position 196,761 of record JAIUCV010000238.1, on the reverse strand, counting down.
CACACGTTTTGACTTTTGATTTTGAAGCTTCTGCAGATTAAAAATAAATAAATAAATGGAGTGCAAAACGACGTCATTTTGGATTAGCAGAATTAAAAAAAAAAAAAAGAATTCCCCAAACCGTTTGACCCGTTAAACCCACCGGTTTCACCGGTTTTATCCGGTTCATGACCGGTTCTACCGTTTTTTTACCGGTTCTCTATATGTCTGATTTTAAGGGTTAACCGGACCGGATTTGTGACCGGTTCCCGGTCCGACCAGTCGAACCGGCCGGTCCGGTCCGGTTTTTATACCATTGATTATTATTATCGCAATTGTGTTGAGAAAGATTAATAGATTGGTAGAGAGGATATGTATGAGCAGTAAGGGATTGCTGTAAATGAATTTTTTTTTGTAGTACATTGTATAAGATATAATTAAAGAGAAAAGATTAAATAAATTTTAATATTTAAAGTTTTTTTAATTATTAATATTAAAATTTGGTTGGTCTATATTTTTAATTTATTTCTTTTTAATTATATATTGTACATTTATTTCTTAAATGTAAAATATTGAAAAAACAGTATATTTAAGGATTTTAAATTTACAAAAATCATTTCTAATTACTTTTACCATATTGCAGCCACACATCGTCCCCTGTGTATACAAAATTCGGAGAACCTTTGCAGACACCAAGTTTTTGTCATACAGTCGATGAGCATACATATTACCCGAACATATATTTAATTACTAAAGAACCACAAGTTAGAATGGACAAATGACATGTAACTCACAAAACTATAATTAGATGACTAAGATAACTATTTATGTCAATATATATAATTTTACAACTCAAAAACAACGAAAATCATTTATACTAACAACACAACTACAATAATCAAGTTTCACCCAATTAAATATAGTTTGACATAAGCTAAAATTTTACTTACAGTAACATATTCTTTCTACGATAATCAACTTGCATGCTTAACTGGTGCTATTCACGGCCAAGAATATTTTAGATTAATTTTATAAATTAATATTTAAATATGAATTGGCATTAATTAAATATAAGATAATTATATATTATAATTTTAAGCAATCAATTTTGTTTTAGATATTAAATCCTAAACGGATTAGACCTTATTTAAAAATGTATAATCCATGATAGGTTGGATTATATATAAATTTATTGAATAGAAGTCTAACCTATAGTCTTTTAGTAGTCAGTAGTTTTCTATCACAAGTCTGGCTCATATGAAAAAGATAAGAAAAATTTAATATCTTTTATAATTTGAAAAGAAATAAAGGAGACAGAAAATTTATAAATAGATATATCACATTAGAAATTACCATCGCTCCCTCTTCTTCTCAATTCTAAAACCTCAAGAGGCAAAGTAGGTTGTGTGATCCACCTTTCTCTTTTCATTACTTATCAAACTAATATCTGCGTCTATAGATTTTTCGTCAGGTACGTAATTTCTCTTATTTTGTTTTGACTATTAAATCTTGATTAATTCATGTTATCAACATATGGTATCAGAGCAATGTTGATAGTATGATTTTCTATCTCATTGTATTGATTAATCTAGTTATTTATTAAAAAAATCCTAATTTTTCAAACCTAAGAACTTTAAGAATTGAAAATTTTCAATTGCAAACTAATTTTATGAAATTAAACAAAATCTGTATTATATATGAGTTTAATGATATGATTGACATGTTTAATTTCATTTAATTCGAACTTCATTAGTAATTCTAGAATCCTAATTTTTCAAATCTAAGAACCCTAAGAATTGGAAATTTTCAATTGTGAACTAATTTCATGAAATTAAACGAAATCTATATTGTATATGAGATCAATAATGTAATTGGCATGTTTAATTTTATTTAATTTGAGTTTTTCATCAGTAATTTCATATTAAGCATTCAAGTTTGTGCTTAGCGCTTATATTTTTGAATTTGTTTTTATTCCTTCACATGAAAATTAAATTAAATTTTATATAAATCTTCCATACACTCATACGAACTAGAAGTATAATTTAATTAGAAGAATAGAGCTTATAAAGATGTAGACCGAAAAGAACGTTGTTAACAAATTTTGAGTTCTTTGTTCAAAGAATTTTAATGCTTATTTTCTCCATTTGTTTGCTATATCTTGGTTGCATCATTTCCAGGAAGAGTTTTATAATATTTAATCTGCGAAAAGGGGTCATTTAGGAGATGAAGAACTCAACAATGGCAATGAAACCTCTATTGCTGCGTGGCTAGAGCTGGGAAAAAGATGACTAACTCTAGCCACGTACACTCACTCATGCTCCCATGCACATGTGACCCACACACTGAGCCTTTTGGCCTAGTAAACCCAAGCCCATTAATTTTTAAATTATATTTAAATATTATTTTTTATAATTTTATTGAGTCTAAAAATATTTATTTTGAATTTTAGAAAAGTTATACAATAAATAAATAAATTTTATCTATTGAATTCTAGTCAAAGAAAATTCATGAATATATTTTGTATTATTCTGCATTTTGGTGATGGGCCACTCCCCCCAATTATAAGTGTAGCCATGTTAGATAAATTTTTAAACTTTAAATGTAGATATTTCATAATATAATGGATCATTTTTTTTTCACTTAATGTTTGCACCATCTACTGTGGGTCCAACCGTTGAAGTATTCCGATTAGCAAAGGCCTATGTATGCATTACATTGATGATGGATACATTCTATTGGTGTGACATTATTCATATAATCTTTTGAATTTGACTCTTTTGAATATGCAAATAGTAAAGACATATGTATGCATTACATTAATAATGGATACACCTTATCAGCATGACGTTATTCATGTAATCTTTTGGATTTGACTCTTTTGGATAAGTAAATAGCTTTCTTTTAATATTTTCAATATTTCTTATACCCTCTCAGTATAGATATATTGAATGCATCTTGTATAGACTCTTTGTAAAGACCAAATCTTTATGGTATATATGAATTCTACTTGGCACCTCTTTTTGGTATAATTGCCTAATTGAATTTTGATTGGGAATCTTATATTATAATTATATTGTGCATACGTAATTAATTATTACCCAATTTGTGGTCATATTAGTTCCTACTTTCCAACAACTATTTGTGGTGAAGACTCTTGATATAGCTAATTATGATAAAAAGAGTTCTTGAATATATACTTGACAATCTCTGAAAAAAGATTTGACACTCAGGAATTTAAGCTTAGAAATCTCATACCGGAATCTAGTTCTATTGATAAGGTCCATCATAAGTAATGTATAAGTCAAATCAGATTTGTCTATTCCTTTTTTAAATACACTATTAAAAAAGGAATTAGAAAGAGAATTCTAAACAAAGACACTACATTAGAGTATATGAATGCAGTTAGGAAGAAATTTATGAGACTTGACAAAAATCAGAAGGTTTATTATCTCTCATTGATTGATAAGTGCTCATTATGATGAAGTGTCTGAGGTCAAATGACACATTATGAAGTTTATTAGCTTATATTATTTGAATTTAAAAGATTTTCCTATTGAATTTTCTAATTCTCCTATTAATACTATGATTGGGCATAAACACCTAAAAATTAATGAAAGCTTGTTTATTTTGTGAAATCGGCATTTGGGCCACATCTTTAAAGATAGATTGGAGAGATTGGACAGACAAAGTGTGTTGCAAGATTTAGATTTTTTTTAAGATTTTAAAACTTGTGTTGATTATATTAAAGGAAAACTTCTTGTTAGAGCTAGAAATAAAGAGGTAAATAGGTATGAGAATATGTAGGACCTAATTCATATTGACATATGTGGGCTCATTACACTTATGGCTATAGGAAAATTCAAATACTACATTACCTTCAAAAATGATCATTTTAAACATAGTTTGATTGATCTTCTACGTGAGAAATTAGAATCACTGGATGCCTTTAAGAATTTCAAGTCAGTAGTTGAATTGAAGACTAGTAGAACCATAAAATGTGTTAGATCAGATAGGGGAGGAGAGTATTATGAAAGGTATACTAAGGTTGGCAAGAATCTGGGTCCATTTGTTTTATTCCTACATAAACATGACACTGAAATCCAATATACAATGCCTAAAACCCACAACAAAATGGGTTTGCAAAGAGGCATAATCATACTCTAATAGACATAGTTAGAAGTATAATTAATCATTTTTCTTTGCCAAAGTTCTTATGGGATGACACTTTGAGACTTCAGTCTATATTTCTAATAAGGTACCAAGTAAAATAATACCAAAAGCTCCATATGAACTCTTTACTTGAAAGAAGCCAAGCTTAAAATATTTCAACCATGGGATTGTAGAGCAGAAGTGAAGTCATATAATCCTCAATTGAAGAAATTAGATTCGAGAATAATTAGTGGATTTTTCATTAGCTATTATGTAGGTTCAAGGGGATATAGGTTTTATTGCCCTACTTACACTATTAAAGTCATTGTCTAATTGGATACTTTATTTTAAGGATGACGTCGATAATGAGAGTTTTTTTACATAGAGTCATCAATTTGCGTGATGAGAGCACCATTTTGTCTATGCCTATTATGATACCTTATTTGTCTAATAGAGATGAAGTTGTGGGGAATCCAATTAGAGTAGATGTAGAACTCCCTATGGAAGAAACAAGTGAGTCAGTCATTGAATTGAGACGTTTTTAAAGAGTCCAAAGGCCTGCACACTACAAGGAAATAAGGTTTAATGGCGATTTTTTTTTTAGCTTTGGTGGCGGTTATAACTACCGCTAGTGATAACAACGATGGTTACAATATCCGCTACTGAATCATCTATCACAACTGGAATAATAGCATTTATTATAACCGTGGGAATGACCGCCGCTATAGCTCAAAATAGTGACAACTAGTAAAACAGCATTAAATTTGATGGTTTTAGTGGCAGTTCTTTCAACCGCTGCCATAAAAGTGCTGCTAAATGGTCTTATAAATTTAATAGCATTTTTTTATATGATCACCACTAAATAAATCTAATTTTTAATGGTATCTTTTTTAAACTTACAAAAAAAATTATCAACAATAATGGCATCATCTACTATTAATTTTTTTTAGTTTGACTAATATTGCAAATATTATATAAGAAGCACATTTACAAACACTTGAAAATACTTTTAATTTATAACCATAACTACGTGTCAACTACATCTACAATTCACTTTAATAATCAAATAGTCTTTAAAATTATAATTCGAGTCAAAATACATTTCTTCTACAAATTGTTTCCTAATTTCTAACATTCTATTGATGTTGTTGATCATTACTTGAGCCTAGAGAATGGTTTGCTACATTATGTTGTTGTCCACTTGCTTGATTAGGTACTTAAATTATAATATAAAAATGTTATTAGAAATATATGAAACAAAAACACAAGAAAGAAGTATTGTGCAATTTGAATAATTGAATTGCAACATAGACATTAAAAACACTACCGTTTGAGCTAATAAGTTGGTAAAATCAAGTGGCACTTGACCTTGAAAGTTTTGGAGGAGGAAAGCCATTGCTACTTGTAGATTTTTATGCTCTGATCTCAACATAGTGACCTCATTTTGTAACTCATTATAAGAAGGAGTAGACAAACTCATCCCACTTGGGATGGGAAAGGACCTAATCCTAAGCCTTGTACATGACCTGAGTGCTCCTTACTTCCTAAAACTAAGGCTAAGGAATCTTAAGTTGATATATCTTGAGATGAAGACCCTACATTAGAGTTGTATTGAGCAATATTTTCCTACACAGTTAGCATATAAATTATAATGAAACCACTAAAATGAGAAATGCAATATTTACTAAAATATTAAGTACACCATCTTCAACCACAATAAAGCCATAATCTTACACTAAACATAATTACCATTAACAAATATAGTAGAATCAGAATTTTCAACAAACTCTCTAAGAACCTTCTTATCTATCTCAGAAGAAGATCGTGTACGGCTTCTTAATTGTCTCCTTATGTAGTCTCTAAATTCCTTACATGAAATAGATATGGAAATAAGGTTGTTGCATTAGTTAATGAGCACTTTAAACTAATAAATACAATTAACCCACTGAAGAAAGGGATCCATTTCTTTACAGTTAATAAGCAAATGTCGATAGGCTTGTAGTTTTTTTGTTAGTGAAAGAGTGAAGTATTAGAAACCACTAACAGGTTTTCCAATTGGTGGAAACAAAGTGTTGATGCCTGATGACCCAATATTAGGTTGATCATTAACACGCCCAGGTTGATTGAATATTGTCTGAACTCCATCCAAATACCTTGAACAAAAAGTTAAAACTTCATTAGCCATGTAACCTTTAGCTATTGAGCTCTCTGGTCGAACCTTATTTTGTATGTAAGACTTCAATTTTCCTAAGTACCTATGTTAAATACATTGCATTGTAAGTTATGGATGCTATTGAGAATATTTTAAACAATTTAAAAGATTGAAGAGTGTGAATATATATTTACTTTTCTATAGGATACATCCATCGATATTGGACTAGGCCTCCAAGTTTGGCTTCCTCAGTTACATGTACAATCAAATGAACCATTACTGTGAAGAATGAAGGAGGAAATAACATCTCCATGTGACACAATGTGAGAACAACTCTATTTTGGAGCTGGCCAAGTTCATTAATATTTAACACTTTATTATATAACTGTTTAAAGAATAAGCATAGTTCAATTAGAACTGCAGGCACTTGTTGAGGGAGTGTTTTTCTTATGGCTAAAGGTAGAAGTTGTTTCATAAAAATATGTGAGTCATGACTTTTCAATCCCCCAATCTTACATTGTCTCAAATCAATACATCTAAAAATGTTACTTGAATAACCGTCTGGCACAATAATATTCTTTAAAGTCTTAAGAAAGACCTCCTTATTTGCATTTGTTAATGTAAATAAAGTTAGAGGATATTTACCACTTTCATCAAGCCAAAGATCAGATCTAATGCCTATTTCTTGTAAGTCTCTTCGTGCATTTATATGGTCTTTTGATCTTCCTGTTTCATTTAGCAAAGTGAATAACACATTGTCACAAACATTTTTTTTAATATGCATCACATTAAGATTATGACATAACAAATTGTTCACCCAATATGGAAGTTGAAAAAATATGCTTTTCTTATGCCATTGTTGAGTTTCACCATCAATAACACTAACTCTTTGAGGTCTTCTTCCTTGTCCTTCAACTTCTACATCTTTTCCAAATATAGTGTTAACATTTTCAAGTTGTCTTAAGATTTCAGAGCCTATTAATGTTATTGGTGGATTTTTCTTCTTTTCTTTTCCATCAAATCAATTTCGAGCCAATCTAAATTTATGACTTGAGTTCAGAAAGCAACGATGACCCATAAAACACCATTTTCGACTATAAGGAAGGCGAAAAGGAGTTGAGTCAAAATTACATGACGGACAAGCCAACCCAGTATGGGTATTCCACCCAGATAAGGTTTCTAGACCCAGAAAATCACTAATAGTCCACATCATAGCTACACACATATTGAACACTTGATTGGTGTAAGAATCAAAAGTTTTGACACCAACATTCCACAATTGTTTTAGCTCCTCTATTAATGGTTGCAAATAAATATCTATATCATTTCTAGATGCTTGCCTTTCTGGAATGATCATTGAAAGAAGGAAAGAGCTATGTTTCATGCACATCCACGGAGGGAGGTTGTAAGGTACAAGTATCACTGGCTAGATGCTATAGCTAGTACTTAAGTTACCAAATGGATTGAAACCATCAGTAGCCAACCCAAGGCGTACATTCTGAGGATCTGATGCGAATTCTGGATTCATTGCATCAAATTGCTTCCATGCCTTAGAGTCCCTTGGATGCCTTAATATGCCATCATTACTTTTTTCCATGGCATGCCATCTTATATGCTCAGCAGTCTTAGAAGACATAAATAATCTTTGCAATCGCGGCTTAAGCGAAAAGTAACGTAAAATTTTTGCAGCCACCTTATTCTTCTTTTTACCTTTATTAGACATACCTTTGTCTTTTGGTTTCCATCTTGATGTATTACATTTTTTTTCAAGTATCTTTGTCAGCATCCTCCCCCAAATATAGCATGCAATCATTTGGACAAGCATGAATCTGGGTGTAGTTGTGCCCAAGTTTAGTTATAGTTTTCTTTGCCTCATAGAAAGAGGGTGGAATCTTTACATGATCAAAGGCATCTGCCAACAACTCCAATATCATGGACATTACCTTATCACTTATTCCACATAGACACTTAATGTGATATATAAGTTCACTAAAAATGACAATTTTGAATACCTATCACACCTTTCATATAATTGTTGCTATCTATCTCTAATTAATTCATAAAATACTTCATTCTCATCAAGATTCATTTGGTTTGATGGTGGAGATATTACTTCTACTTCATCTACACCCTTATTATTAGAATGATGCCCAAACGCATAATTGACCATGTCTTCGTATAGGATCATCAGTAATAATCCTATCTTCAATCATGTATCGACGAGAAGGATTTTCAACTACAGTGCCTAGTGTGCTTCTCTCCTCGTGTCTAAGCCAAACAGTGTACCCTCTTGGAAATGGTTTAACAATCAAGTGGTCGTACACCACTTGTCTAATTTGCCATTTCTTAAACTTACATTTAGGACATGGGCATATTATTCTACCTTCAACGCTACGATTATTAAATGCAAAATCCAAAAATCCATTAAGTCCTTCTACATATTCAGGAGTGTTACGAGGCTTAGCGATCCATGACTTGTCCATTTCTAAAAACAAAATATGTCCAAGTTCAAAACAAAAGTAGTGAATTCTATTTAGGTGTTGGTTCTAATAACCTAATTTACTTCTTTTACTATTTTGGGTTAAGTTATTTTCAAATTTATTTGAACTATTTTTTATCTAAATAGTTTTAAGAGTTTATTCTTTTATATTGACATAATACTCGTAAAATTTTAATTTTATAGTGTTTCTTAAGCTAACTCTTTAAGTATAATATCTTGGAAGTCTAGTAAAATGAAAAATCTATCTTTTGTAGTCATATTGATACTTGTTTTGCCAAATAGAGAGCAAAGGTGTAAAATGTTCAACATTTCCTTTTTTGGTGCATTTTAATGGATTCTCATGACTATCATTATATCACATGGTGGGTGAAGGATACGAGACTCTTAGTTAAAGAATGTAGCTACTTTAATTCACTAATTTTTTTATATATACATAGAAATAAATTAATCACTTGTGTCTACATTATTTCTTTAAGAAAAATGGATGCTTTTTTCTTGTTTGAGGTGTTACCATAGAAAGTTTAAGTTTTCCAAAATTTTAAATAATTGCTTAAGTAAAGAAAACAAATTAATAATAAAAGCAATCTATATTATTTTCAAAATATCAAACTTTTTGAAAGATTACGCCAGAATTTCTAATCAAAATGAAAACAGAGAATACCACTAACACTGTCAATACTTTGCTACTTATAAAACAAATTATATCCATACTTATTTGATAATAAAATTTTAGACATAAATTAATTAAATAATGATAATGGCCATAATGAACAAGTGAAACTAAAAAAGAATTCTATAAATTAATAATTCTAAAATTTTTCTCATATTATGTATATAAAATAATAGGTCAAACACATTTATGAAATATTTTGTGTAATCTGTGGTGTTTCTTTTTGTAAGTCCTAATCAATCTTATTTTAATTAAATACTTTTAATTTAAGTACAGTGAAACACAATTGACCATAAATTACATCTAAAAAAAAGGGAGGATTTACGCCACATGATTCTTTAAGTACAACTAGATTTTTTAATTTTTTTAAAATTTAAATTTATGGTATGATGGTTCTTTTGTTTTTGTTGGTTAAGATTATGCTTTTTTTTTTTGGATTATACACATTTCTTTTTCAAAAGTTGAAAGGCAACATTTTATCAAACCTTAGGCCTCGTTCTCACAAAATAAGGTGCATATATATATATATATATTAATTAATTAAGAATAACTATTTTGACTACCGACTAAAAAAGGAGAGTAAAACAGTATCTGACCTTGATGGCTACTTAGTGGAGATAACTAGTGTCATATATTTGCTAATTTTGGAACTCAAATGGGGGGAGTGTTAATGATATTATGGTTATTTATGGTTATACGTGAGTTTGTGCTATTTTCCTATAAGTGCTTGTTTGATGTTTGTTCCCTTATTCTTATGTTAAATGGGTTGTTCTTGTTCAACCATGGATAGTCTTTGCAATTATAGTTGGAATATACTCCAATGCAATTTTAAGGTATTGTATTATATATATATATATATATATATATAGTAAATGATTTATATATGGATAGATAAATCATTTATTACATCTACATATTATGAATATTATTTGACTAAATTACTTTTTTCTTCCTTTTTCAAGAAATGTTTCTTTTTTATTATAAAAATATATACAAATTCTTCTAAACCAAAATATTTTTAAAGTTAACAATCCTATTAGAAATGTAAGTTATTATAACAAATATTTTTTAAAACTTTTATTTCACTGTCATTTATTTTGCATTAAAAACTATATATATAATTTATTTCAAATTTAAAAAATTGACTATTTTTATATTAATTAAATGCATATTTAATATACGTTATATTATATGAATAATAAATATAAAAATATTTTAGTCAAAATAAATATAATTGTTGCTCATATTTTTTTACAATTGTATAATTTAAATATCTTTTAATGAAAGAGAATGTAATTTATCTAGTTTAGTTTAATATATTTATATATCTACTTTCACTGTTTCATGTCTTTTAATTCTTAAATGCTTATCCAATAAGCAATTTGAGTGTTTTGATAATATACAAAATTATATGGTTTACTTTGAAAGTCAAAATAGATGTATTGCTGCTTGCTACATCTCAATTGACCCTCATCTTCCAAGTATCCCACTAGCACAAGTTTAAATTATTGAATTAAAAAATCCTTAGACTTTTTCTTCCCCAATTTTATCAACTCAATCTATATTAGGTGTATAAAACATAATTGTAGAATCTAATGCATTAAACTATTATGTCCCGATCATACAACTTCTATTTGTTTGTTGTACAACTTAGTTACATAAGTAACAAAAGCAATTATCTCAACTTAGTTACATACTTCTTCATCTATTCCAAACATGTATAGAAATTAAAATAAATAAACATAAATCTACAAACAATATTAAAATATTTTGATGGGCATGATATTACAATTTGACATTTATTAATATTGACGCAAATAAAATTTGAGGAAGGATATCAAATTTGACATATTAAAATAATGCTTTTTTTGCAAGAAAAATATCTGGTTCTAATCTCCCAAATGCCTCCATTTTACTTCTTGTTTGGATTTTTTAATGATTTTGCTAAACAACATACTTCAACCAACATTGATGCAATAGACATTGAGCACGTGGGATAATGCTCAACCAAATTCAATATAAATGAAAAAGAAAGGAAGGAGAAATACCTTGAAATCATTGAATAAGAGGAGGGATTTGCTATAGAGAGAGATGATTTTGATATTGACACTGCTTCAAGCAACATAGATGCAGAGACATTGGACACATGAGATGATTCTAAACTAGATATAATGAAGATGAAAGGAAAAGAAATTACCTGAAACCACCAAAGAGAGATGATGAATGAGAGAGATGCTTCTTGGAAGAGAAAAAAGGAAAGGGGAAAGGATTTTTTCAGCCAACAAGAAAGGGAGACGTTGAATGATATGATGAATTGTGCATGATATGGAATGAACTACTGGAAGCTAGCATGATGGAATGAAATTGATGACGTGGGAGAAAAAAAAGCTACGATCAAATAGTTTTAAAATATTATTTGAGTTAGATAACATAGATTTTAGCTATTTTTTTTTATATATAACAAACAATATCAGAAAATGCAATCATATAGCAAGATCCTATTAACAAATAGTATCTAAATTTTTGAGTTTATCAAAATGATGAGTTTTAAGATATAAAATTTATTTACTTAAAAAATATTCAAAACTATATAATTTTTTTAAAAAATATAAATTTTAAAAATAATTATTGTTAAATGTGCATATCTTTAATTATTTGAGTTTCTAATTTTATTTGAAGAATACGCTTGAAATTTCAAATTCAATGATACATATATCCTTGTATAAAGAATATGCTTTAATGATACTTCTTGTTAGTTTGGCCATTTTTTTATCCGTTACTTATATCTTTAATTTATTTAAAATATTAAATAACACATGTTAAATAATATAATCCTTTAGTTTTTATTTTAAAACTTTAAATTAAATTCATAAAATATTAGGTAGAAAAAAAGTATTGCAATTACAATTTTAAATTTTCTAATTTATTTAAATTTAAAGTAAATTAAAATTATTATAAATTTTATTTTTTATAGAAAATTTTTTATTTAGTAATAAATAAACTAAAAAGTTCTAAATATGAAAATTATATTGGTTTGTATAATAAAAAATGGTGTTTTCAATCTTTATCTTTAATGAACATTAATTTGGATTTTTTTCATTATTTTTTCTATTGTTATTTAAATAATGTTATCACTAGAATAGGCTAATTTTATCAAATGTCCCCAAAGTGGTAATGGTAATGGTTGTTTAAACTTTAGGATAGTCAAGTGTTCGAGTCTTGGAGATAATAATTTAGGGAGGGCATTCTTTAACATTTTATAGCCTAAAAGGAATTAGTCTCTTGTTGAAATGGATAAGAAGATACCATTGGAAAATTCCAAGAAAAAAAAAAGAATAAGCTAATTTGTTATTTAATTTGATTTTTGTGGCCATTAAAGAAACCGCCACTAAAAATTGTTACTAAAGCATACCTTAATAGCACTTTTATGCTAACTGCCGTTAAATACATGAATTTAATGACAATTATAAAAAATGTTGTTAAATTCATCTTTTATGATAATTTTTTTAATCGTCACTAAAAAATCGTTGTTAGAACCCATAATTCTTGTAGTGGCAATACCAAATGATTACATGGTTTATTCGTAGGAATTCAAATCTAATACTATTGCTGGAACAAATCCTGAGTCCTTTCAACAAATAATGTCTAGTCCTAATTCTGCTAAATAGATGGAGGCTATGACTGATGAGATTGCCTTCATGTATCAAAATTATGTGTGAGAGCTTGTGAAATTGCCAGATAAGTGCAAACCAATTAGTTGCAAATGGATTTATAAAGCAAAACATGGCAGTTCTGATGAAATTGAAAGATATAAAGCTAGACTTATAGTTAAAGGGTATAATCAAAAAGAAAGTATCGACTATATAGAAACCTTCTCTTTAGTATCTGCAAAGGATGCTTTTAGGGTGGTCATGGCTTTTATTGTATAGTTTGATCTTAAATTTCACCAAATGCATATCAAGACTACTTTTTTTAATAGAGACATGTATAAAGAAGTATACATGACTTAAATAGATTATTTTATTGAACCTAAAATGGAACACTTAATATGCAGACTACGAAGATCTATTTATGGGTTAAAACAAACCTTTAGGCAGTGATATTTAAAGTTTGATAAGGTTCATTAAGAATGATTCGGATTAATGTATTTACTTGAAATTTGGTGGGATCAATTTTGTCATTTTGGTACTCTATGTTGATAATATTCTATTGGCCAGCAATTCTATAAGTTTTTTAAATGAGACAAAACATATGTTGTCATGCCATTTTGATATGAAAGATCTTGGTGAGACATATTTTGCCTTAGGGATCTAGATCCATTGTGATAGATCTCGTGGAACCTTGGGTTTGTCTGAAGAAACTTATATTGAATGTGTGCTTAAGAAGTATAAAATGAAAAATTATGCATCTAGCCAGCATCTATTCAAAAAGGTAAATCATTATCTCGATCACAATATCCTAAAAATAATGATGAAAGGATTGAAATGAATATGATTCCTTATGCTTTTCGCTGTAGATAATCTTATGTATGTGCAAGTATGCACTCGTCCAGATATAACTTTTGCTATTAGTATGTTAGGTAGATACTTGAGTAATCCTGAAATGATTCATTGGAAGGCTGCTACAAAGGTCATGAGGTATCTATAAAGTACCAAAGATTATATATTGACTAACAGAAAATCCAATACATTTGAAATTAATGCTTATTCAGATATAGATTTTGCCTCATATATAGATGATCATAAGTTAACTTTTGGATATATCTTTATGATATTCGGAGGAGTTGTTTCATGAAAAAATGTCAAATAGACACTCATAGTTATTTTCATTATGGAAATAGAGTATATCGCATATCATAAGGCTATTTATCAGGCAATATGGTTAAGGGAATTTTTTCTGTCATGCATTGGATTGATTTTATTTCATGACTCTTAACCATCTTTTACGATAATTCATCTGTTGTGTACTTCTCTCGGAGTCATAAGAATTCTAATCGTACCAAATATTTTGATGTCAAACTCTTGTTTATAAGAGAAAAGATTATCGAATCACAAACTCGAGTTGTACACATCTTGAGTATGGATATGCTTTGCGAATCCGTTGATTAAAAGCTTACCCGTAAAAGTATTTTGAGATTATGTAATTCGTATGGGTCTTGTTAAATCTTATGATATACCCTTAGTTTAATGGGAGTTTAAAATATAATTATCTCATTTATTTTGGTTTAAGACCACTTATGCAATTTTATTCCACTCTATTTGGATATTGAAATATTGATTAATGCATTTCATATCATTTGTTTTCCTATCAAATTCAATGATTTTTGTTAATGTGACGTAAATCACTTGATTCCTTATCGAATTCAGTGATTTTAAGTTATTTCCTTTTGAATTTGTTTATGGTTTTATATACAATAATTGCTTATTGATATTTAAGTTATGCATAACTAATTAATGCTATCCAAGTGGGAAATTATTAGATTAATTTTATAAATCAATATTTAAATATGGATTGGCATTAATTAAATATAAAATAATTATATATTATAATTTTAAGCAATCAGTTTTGTTTTGGATATTGAATCATAAACGAATTAGGTCTTGCTTAAAAGTGTGTAATCCATGGTAAGTTGGATTGCATATAAATCTATTGGGTGAAAACCTAATCCACAGCCTTTTAGTAACCAATAATTTCCTATCACAAGTCTGACTTATACAGAGAAGATAAGTGAAATTTTAATCTCTTTTATAATTTGAAAAGAGATAAAGGAGATAGAAAATTTATAAATAGATATATTACATTAGAAACTACCACTGCTTCCTTTTCTTTTCCATTCTAAAACCCTAAGAGGCAAAATAGGTTGTGTAATCCACCTTTATCTTCCCCTTACTTATCAAACTAATAACTACGTCTATAAATTCCTCATCAGGTACGCAATCTCTTTTATGCAATTTTGGTTAATTCATATGTCTATATCTAGATGAGCGCATACTTGCACATACATAAGATTATCCACAGTGAAAGTATAAGGAATCATATTTATTTCAATCCTCTTAACATTATTTTTAGGATACTGTGATCGAGATAATGACTCATCTTTCTGAATAGGTGCTGGACTATATGCATAATTTTTCATTTTATACTTTTTAAGTACACATTCAATATAAGTTTTTTGAGACAAACCTAAGATTTCACGATATCTATTACAATGGATCTAGGTCTCTAAGGCAAAAGATATCTCACCAAGATCTTTCAAAATAATCTATATTATTTTTATATGTTTGCTACATGACGGAGAAAAACCAGATCCTTCAAGCGTGTGATGTGAAAGAGAAGAGAGGGATTGAGGGTTCCACGCACGACAACATAAGAAAGGGGTGCTTCTTAAGAGATAAAAGTTTGTTGGCTTTTACCCTTTGAATAAAGTAGTTGGTCCTCTTTTTTCTTCCCCTTCATCGATATTCCTCTCTCTCTCTTTCCTTAGTTAATGCTCTCTTTCTTTCTTTTCCAATGGTGGGTCATGGCAGTTCTTGGTCGAATTTTCCTCTAAGTTACCCCCAAGTTTTGCTTCTTGATCCGCACCCATCCCAATTTCTACCCAAAAATGTACTAATTTTTTTCTTAGTTTTCATGGTTCCTTCTTCTAATTAGTCTTGTCGAAGGAAATAGAGTCATTTTCTTCATGTTAATTTCTTGGCAACTTTCCTCCAATTTCCTGCACCCTACGCCATTTTTTCTAAAGGAGCAATTATCACATTTGACTCTATGGTTTAGTTACTTTGTGTTTCATGCCACAGATATACATTGGAATTTTTAACCGTCTATGTGTGTGTTTGGAAAAATGGCAGGGCATCCAAAATTATGGTTTTGGCCAAAGCAACAAACTATAGTTTCTCTATTTTGTGGGTTGCAAACTATGGTTTTGGATATCCCACCATTTTTCCAAACACACACTATTTCTATTTGTTACACCACTTCTACACAATTTCTTAGCTAATTTGCTTTAGTTTTTTTTAACTAAAAGTTTAATTAGAATTTAAATGGAATTTAGTCAATTTCAAATTCTAGTCTAAATATAATAAGGGAAATCTTCCTAGAATTAACAAATTCTAACTATATACATTTAATGGAAAAAAAACATATTATAGAAATTCTTAAATTACTTAAAACTAAATATTTCTTAACATGAAAAAAATGACTGCATTTCCTTCGACAAATTCTAATTTTAAATAGAAATAAATATAAAGTACGTTGAATTTAATATTCAAGTGAGTTATATATATTTAAATAAATTTTATATATTTTGAGTTTATTTTTTAATTAATATTGTCAAATTTCAAAAAATATTGAAAAAATTCATTTCTCGAATCTTTAAAAAGTGGTGCTATATCAAATTACATCTTTTCTCAAGCTCTCTTTCATTTTTTTAATGCAAAATTTAGATTAATTTAAATAGTCTAAATTTATTATTTATTTTTCATTTAAATAAATTTTAAAAGAAATCAAAAGTAAATTAAAAATAATTTTTGACTATAAGTACAAAAAATGATATCTAAACTTTAAAAAAAAATCTAGCCAACTTAAATCTTAATCTAAACAACTTAAATCTCATGAAAGAAACAATTGAGAGGGAGTTCAGAAAGAGAATTCAGAATTAGGTTGGATTCATTAATTAGATTTGTATTATGAATGGCACTAAATTAATTATTTTATTTCGGGTGAGTGAGATGAAAATATTATACCTTATCGTGTATGAAAAAATTATTATTATCACAACTGTGTTTTTCACAGATGGGTGGAGAAGATAGGTATGGCCAGTGTAGGTGATTGCAATAAATAAATCCTGTATGAGCAAAGAAGGTGATTAAATTCCATGAGTATATTGTATAGGATGCAATTAAAGAAAAATAAATAAATAAATTTTAACATTTAAATTTTTTTATAACTTTTAATATTAAACGTTGTTTGATTCTATATTTTTAATTACATTTATTCTTTAAATGTAAAATATTGGAAAAATTACTTCTAAAAACTTTACATTTGTAAGAATTATTTTTAAAAATATCTAAAATAACCTTAAAAAAATCTAATTACAACAACATATTTTATTATAAATTTTACATGCTTAACATTTTCGCTTAAAGATTTACATTGGGCGATCACATGGGTTGGGACTTCTCCGTAAGCATTCTAAAATCACATATCATTATACCCAACACAAATATGACATGACATGTTCCTTTTACATTTACAGGAAGTCTTGAAGTGGACCCCACAACTGAAAACCAAAAAAAAGAAAAACTTGTCAAATTAGTTAAGTATAGTAATCTTCAATAATTTTTAAGTACACACACTACAATATATAAAAATAAATATTTTTGTAAAAAGAAAAGGTTTCTGGCTTTTTGACTTTCATACTTAAAAATTTAAAATTATCATCTAAAATACTTTATCGTAAAAATTATTTCTTTAAATACTTAAATTTTTTTTATAATTTATAGACCACGATATCTGTGATGTCACAACTTATATTTTATTTAAAAATATTAAATTTTTTAATATAAAATGCCGCGATTCTTTTTATATAGATCGCGGCATATGTGATGCCGCGATCTATCCATATTAAAAAAAATAATTAGCTTTGGCATACAGTTAGCCTTTTGCAACCACGGTGGTTTCTGGGTACAGTATATGGCTGGTGGAATGGCCACGCACATTGACCTGGGCACTGAGTCTTCGAGTTACCCACCCAGATGTACGCAAAGTTATTGTGCCTCTTTCCACGGATGCCATGGGTCCCATACCGACTGGAGCAGAAGCAGAACCCATCAACGACCACATCAGAAGCTGTAAGAACCACGTTAATGGTGTCTTTCTGGCCACCCAAGGATGCCAACTTGAAGATTTGGTCAGTAGTGAGTGATTTACCAGAAGAATAGTTGTCATCAAGGATTTGAGTAGCAAGAGAAAGAACGAGGTTGGGGGTGTTGATGAGGTGGTAGTATTTGTCAGTGGCTTTCTACCACGTGGCAACAGATGGCTGGGCTGTGGTGGGTTTAAAGGAGGAAAGGGAGGTGATGAAATCGGAGATGATGGCTCGCTGGGAAGGCTTGAAATTACCGTACCAGATGAGATTGATAGAAATTTTGCTGGTGAGGAAAGGACCTTTGTGGTATTGAAACTGCAACTCTTGATTGTTTTGAGTTTGCTCAGTGGAAGTGAGTCTTCTGGCTGCTAAGCTCAAATGGAGCAGAGAAATAACAAGCATTAGTTTGAAAACAAGACTTAGAGGATACAAGCAACGCCATTTGCTCAGAGGAATTTGAACTCAATAAGGGTAATAGAAGGAAGAATTGGGAAGTGGAGGGTTGTTTGTAAGGGGATGGAGTGGCAGGTATATATAAAGGGGAAGGTAGGGGCTTATAAGATAAATAGGAATGAAGGTGCAGGGAAAGAGCCATGATGGGGAAAATGTTAAGGGGAGGGAGTGGGGTGAGCGTGAGGAACCAGATAGATCACGCGTTGCTGTCATTATTTATACATATGGGTCGCAATATCACGTATGCCGCGATCTATATAAAAAAGAGTCGCATCATATGTAAGACTGCGACCTTTTATATTAAAAATTTTAATATTTTTAAATAAAATATAAATTCCGGCATTACAGATGTCGTGACTCATAAATTATAAAAAAATTTAAGTATCTAAGACAATAATTTTTACAACGAAGTATTTTAGATGATAGTTTTAAATTTTTAAATATGAAAGTCAAAAAGCCAAAAACTTCCTCTATACGTTGATCAAATAGGCTAACACTGTCTACAAATAAAGACAATTTGGTAATAGATTGTAAATTTTTTTTTAATATTTATTATACTTATATTATTATTACTTAATAATATTTATTTTTAATTATTTTTAAGTCAACATATAAAATTTATATTTTAATCCATAAAATTACTTTCTTTTGTCCCTTTTTTCATTTTATTTCTTTTTATTCAGTATATCAAACAACGCTTTAGCTATAAAAATATACTCATAAAAAATATCAAGTAATTAAAATGAAAAAGATTAAATAATTTTTAAAATTTAAATATTTTTTTAACTTTTAATGCTAAAAGTTGTTTGATCCTATACATTTAATTTACTTCTTCCTAATTATATATTGTATATTTATTTTTTAAACATAAAATATTAAAAAAATTATGTCACCTTAAATTTATAAAAATTATTTTTAAAAAACTAATTATAACTTCAGAAAGACTTCATTATAACAATAAGATGTTTCCTTATAAAGTTTACAAATTTAACGTCTTTGAATATATTTTTTGCTAAAAGATTTGCAATGAGTGATGGGTAGGGACTCCTTTGTTAATATTCTAAAGTCACATTTCAATACGCAAAATAACAGGACATGCGCCTTTTGTATTTATAACAAATTTTCAAAGTGGGATCATTTTTTTCTTGGCTCCGTCTCACATGATATAACATGTCCATTAAATTCCTCCAAGTTTCAAATTAACTGAATTCTGCTTGAATTTTAATTTATTTTAAAATAAATTTTTTTATAAGAAACACTTTTGGAGAGAAATGATTTATATTTGATAAAATTATTTAATATATTTTTGTTAATATTTAAGAAATAATCTGCATTTAACAATTTTTTTCCATAAATATACATTTTATGGTAAAATTACTCAAAAGGGTATAAATTTGAAAATACTAATAAAAGAGTTAAAGTTAATTATACAAATTAATAATTTTGACTGGAGATATTTTTGTCTTCAAGAATTTTTTTTACCGCTTTTGAAAATTGTTGCCAAATAGGCTAACAGTGTCTAGAATAAAGGTCTGGTTTTGAGATGTCTGGACCCTAATGCGTCTTCAGCCAATACACACTACTTCAGTGCAATAAAGCTCAATATTTTAAAATAAAGAAATGAAATTAAACTAAATATTTCTTAAATTACACTGGCTTAAATTAGATATTTTTAAAATTATGCTGAAAATTTTAAATTATAGAGTCTATATTAAAAATTAAATAATATTATTATGTTGAATTAACATTTTAAAAAATAATAAGATGCTGACATGGGGAATCAACCCAAAATATATGAAATTTTGGGAATTGATGCTTTTTCCAAAATTTTTAAATTAATATTATTAATTTTAAGAATAGAAAAATATAAAGTGTATAAGATTTACCATTTAAGTGATCTTTATATATTTAAATACATTTTACATATTTTGAGTTTTTTAAATTAATAGTGTTAATTTTAAAAAATATAGAGGAAATTCATTTTTAGAGTCTTGAAAATGTGGTGCTTTTCCATTAGAATTGAGGTTGGATTCCTTAATTCGATCCATATTCATGAATGATACCAAAATAATTATTTTATTTTGGGTGATTAAGATGAAAATATTTTTATTACTATTACAGTTGTGTTGAGAAAGATTGATAGATGGGGGGAGAGGATAGGTATGAGCAATATACGTGATTGCAGTGAGTAAATCCTTTGTAGTACAGCGTAATATATGAAAGAGATGAAGAAAAAAAATAATTTTTAATATTTAAAGGTTTTGTTTAAATTTTTTAATATTAAAAGTTATTGGACCTATATTCTTAAGTTATTTCTTTTTAATTATATGTCGAATATTTATTTCTTAAATGTAAAAGGTTGGGCAAATTATATTCAATAACTTAAATTTGTAAAAATTACTTTTTGAAAAAAGGTCTGATAATTAAAAAAATCTAATTGTAACAAAATTTTTAATTATAAATTTTACATACTTAACATTTGCGGATGTAATTTTCGCTAAAAAATTTACACCGGATGAATTTGTAAGCATTTATAACAAATTTCCAACGTGGATCCAATCCCTTGAAAAAAGAAACATAATAAAAAAAATTAAATCATGAATAATTAATTATACACAGTTCTAATAATTTTTATTGAGATTATATATGATAGAGCACATACATCCACACCAAATTCCAGCTCATTCTCCTCACAGAGTAAAGACACCTCAGCAAATACAATTAAAACATGTGATAAATATACCTAACAGAATTGATTCCATTCATTGTATTTTATTTTTCTTTATGTTCTTGATTTATTCTAGTTATAATACGTGTCCTATTTTTGCTGTATAAATTAGACACTATTTGTAGAAATCTGGATATCAATGAAGATGAATAATTCAAAAAAAGTTTTTTGCTAAATACTTTAGCATAATATCAAAGCCTTCTTGACCTTTAATGTCAAGTATGGTAGATTCTAATTCACAAACCACGGTCTCTACTCCATCCCCCAATATTCTTGTTACTCCTTCTGCTCAAAATTCATATCCGCTTCTTAATTTATTTTCACATTTGATTACAGTTAAATTCTACCATAAAAATTATCCGATTTGGAAGGCTCAGATTATTTCATATCTCATTGGTCAACAATTTTACAGTCATACAAGTTCGACCAAACAGGCTAACAGTATCTACAATTAGATGAAGATTGGTAAATGGATGGAAAAATATTTTTTTTCTTATTTTTTATAATATTTTTTAAAATTTTATTACTATTATTCAACAATACAAATTATTTTATTATAAAATTAATTTTTATTATCCTTTTTATTCATTATTTTTTATTTTGTGTCTTAGAAAAAGCTATTAAAAATCTATTAAAGTGCTCTGTGAAACAATTATTTTTTCACTATTTTTTCTAAAATATTATAATGGCTATACTGCTCCGTCAATGCAATTGTTGTCCAATAATGGTAACGTGATTTTTCATTTGAAATAGGATTAGAAGAAAATGAATTTAAATGTATTATTAATGAATAATGTTAATGCTACCTGCTCCAACAATGTAACATAGAGAATAATTTACACAAACGATTAACTAATTTATTAGATAGAAACAGTCCGTAACTTTCATTATTTATAAAACAAACATAATTGTCACCTTGTTGGCCCAAAAACCAAGAAAAAAAAAATTATCCACTGCTGTGCTGGCCGGTAAGAAAATCCAACTAAACCAATTAAAGCTTCTGACTTATCGTGCACGGCTTTTGAAGTCTTGGGATGCACCGAATCACACGCTGTATTCTTTTTCTTTTAATCAAGGATTTGTCTCATTAAAATTTTCTAATAAAATTTTTACTAAAATAGTTTATATTATAAAAATTATGTATTTTTTCTTTTATTAAATTTTTATCTGATTAACTTTAACTTTTTTTAATATTATTTTAAAAATTATATTATTTATTAATAAATATTCAAAAGATAGTATTATAAATAATATAATTATATAGATATTATAATTTTAAAAAATAATTTTTTAAGATCTTTTTTATATTTAATAATATATACTCTATAACCTTTAATAAATTATACAGTTATACAGATTAATGTTTTTATCTATGATATTATAACTTATATATTTATTTTTACGGTTAAAAACTTATAAATAAAAATTATGCATTAAATATGAAAGATTCAAATTAATAAAAGTTATCTTTTTTCCTCTTTTCTCAATTTTTTTTCTTATTCTTATTATATTTTTTATATTTTTATTAGTTTTATAGTAATAAAAAAATGTGAAAAGACACAACAATTAATAAAAAATTTAAATTACTCTTTCAATTACTAAAATTTTGTTTCCATTATAATTTGGTTTCTATATTCTTATATTTTTTAAAAAAATTAGTTAGTTTATTTTCTACCTTTAAACTTTTGTTAATACGTAGTTAAATTTTGTTAGATAGCTACGTTTCTTCCTCCATAATTACCACCAAATTAAAAGAAAATAAAGAAATCTTTCATGCTTTGTTGAAAAACCAAAATCCTCGAACTAGGTTCAATCATATATAATCCTTGAATTAAACTGGTCATGACATGCGTTTGCACACGAAGATTCAGAAAGACAGAGTAGTCGAGGAAGGGGGCAATCGATCACGAAGTCCATAATATCCTAATATGTATTTTTATTTTTTTTAAAATAACTTTTGTAAGGAAAATTTTATAAAAAACACTATTATTGATATATTTTTGTTAATATTTAAGAAATAATTTGTGTTTAACAATTTTTTTATAAAAATACTTTTTATGGTAAAATTATTATAAAGGGTATAAATTTAAAAATATTAATAAAAAATTTAAAGTTAAAATTATTGATATTTTGTCCTTCAAGAAAATTATTTTTTGTTTTTTCTGCTTTTAAAAATTGTTGTCAAAATTATGATGATTATACTAACCTATTAATGTAATTGTTGTCCAGTGATGCTAAAGTGATTTTTCATTTAAAATAGAATTAAAAGAAAAAGAATTTAAATATATTATTAATGATGAATCCTATCTGCTCCTACACCGTAACACGAAAAATAAATTACGCAAATGATTAACCAATTCAGATTGAAAGAAACAATACGTAACTTTCGTTAATTACAAGAAAGTTAAAATAAAACAAAATAGTTGTGCACCCATGTGCCGGCCGACAAGAAAATCCGCCCAAAATCAATTTTAAAGTTTCTGACTTGTCGTGCGCTGCTTTAAGAATTCCATCAACTAGCAAGGAAGTTCTCTCTTCTTGTTCAACTTTCCTCTCCTCTGTTAGCATTCCAGAAGCCATGGCTGCTGCGCTCGTGGGTGGAGCATTTCTCTCTGCTGCTCTTCAAGTCGCTTTTGACAGGCTGGCCTCTCCTGATATAATACACTTCTTTCGTTCAAAAAAGCTCAAAGATAGCTTGCTCCAACAACTTCGCGTCAAGCTCATATCTGTGAATCAGGTACTTGATGATGCAGAAGAAAGGCAGTACAAGAATCCAAATGTCAAGATGTGGCTTGATGAGCTCAAGCATGCTGTGTATGTGGCTGATGACCTCTTAGATGAGATCGCTACTGAGGCAACCGGGCAGAAGATGGAAGCTGAGAATCAAACTGCTATTAGTAAGGTACGGGCCTTCCTTCCTCCTTTTGCCAATCCATTTGACAAACAGATTGAATCTAGGATCCAAGAAGTGCTTGACAACCTAGAGGGCCTCGCAAAGGAAAAGGATGTTCTGGGATTGAAGCAAGGCTCTGGTGGCGGTAGTGAAGCTGGAGTTAGTGGGAAAGTATCAAACAGATGGCCAACCACGTCTCTCGTAGATGATGAGTCCAGCATATTTGGTAGAGATGGTGATAAAGAGGAAATAATCAAGCTTTTACTCTGTGACGATGTGAGTGGGAGCCAGCTATCTGTGATTTCCATAGCGGGTATGGGCGGGTCGGGTAAGACCACCCTTGCTCAACTTGCGTTCAACGACGCAAGGATGGAGGATCATTTTCGACCCAAAGCTTGGGTATGTGTTTCAGAAGAATTTGATGTTGTTAGAATTACAAAGACAATACTTTCTGCGCTTGAATGTCCAATGACAGGACATGAAGACCTAAATCAGCTTCAACTGAAACTGAAAGAGAAATTGACGGGGAAGAAATTTTTGCTAGTTCTCGATGATGTGTGGAACGAGCACCGAACTAGTTGGGAGGCCTTGCAAGTTCCATTTCTTTGTGGGACTTTAGGAAGTAAGATCCTTGTTACAACACGCAGTAAAAAGGTAGTAGATGTCGTGCACTCTGTTAGAGTGCATCGCATACATTTACTAGATGAAGAAGATGGTTGGAAGATATTTGCGAAACGCGCATTCCGTGACAAGGATGCCTGTACGTATACAAATCTAGAGTCAATTGGTAGAAAAATTGTTAAGAAGTGTAAAGGGTTGCCTTTAGCTATAAAAACATTGGGTGGCCTCCTGCATACAAAATTGTCAGAGCAATACTGGAATGAAGTTCTAGAGAGTGAAATATGGCAATTATCGGATGATGAAAGTAATATAATGCCAGCTTTAAGATTAAGCTACCATTATCTTCCTTCTAATTTGAAGCGGTGTTTTGCATTTTGTTCTATATTTCCAAAAGACTATGGTATTAACAAGGATACTTTAATCCAAATGTGGATGGCAGAAGATTTGTTGCATTGCCATCAAGGAAATAAAAGTGCGGAAGAAGTGGGAAATGAATTCCTGGGTGAACTGGAATCAAGGTCCCTTTTCCAGAAATCAAGATTGCTTAGTGGTAGATTCA
Organism: Erythrophleum ivorense; assembly: GCA_026724425.1. Taxonomy (NCBI): domain Eukaryota; kingdom Viridiplantae; phylum Streptophyta; class Magnoliopsida; order Fabales; family Fabaceae; genus Erythrophleum; species Erythrophleum ivorense. Next base: position 171,191 of record JAIUCV010000238.1, on the reverse strand, counting down.
GGATCACCATGCATGATCTTGTAAACGATTTAGCAAAATCAATTTCTGAAGGATTTTGTTTGAGGATAGAGGGTGGTAAGGTGCAAATTGATCATACAAAGACTCGCTACTTTTCATTCTCAGGTTCAATCGGTGACAATGAAAAATCATTGGAGCCTATTTATGAGTGTAAGTTATTACGCTGTTTCGTGTTACTCTCACAACTATCATCTTTTGTTATAGACGATAATAATATGGGTGAAGTATTTTCAAGATTTAAGCACTTGCGAATTTTGTACTTGCCGGTTGAAAGTATTACTGAATTGGATGATGGTATAAGTAATTTAAAGCACCTACGGTATTTAGACTTTTCTTATACTGGAATTAAAAGATTACCAGAATCAATTTGTACAATGTATAATTTGCAAACTTTGAAACTGGCTCATTGCAAACAGTTTGTCAAGTTGCCTTTGGATTTGGACAAATTGATCAATCTGCGTCATCTAGACCTTTCTGGATCTGAGATCAGTGAGTTACCTGATTCGGTTTGTAAACTGTGTAGTTTGCATACCTTAGAATTGCGAGGCTGTATGTCTTTGGTTGAATTGCCACCAGATTTGCACAATCTTGTCAATCTGCGTCGCCTTGATTTGAGGGAGACTAATATAAGGGAGATGCCAATGAACATGGGAAGGTTGAAACATCTTCAAATATTGACTCACTTTTATGTGGGAAAGCGCAGTGGGTCTAATATTAAGGAGTTAGGGAAACTCAATTATCTTGGAGACGAGCTTGAGATTTTAAATCTACAAAATATCAATGATCCAATGGATGCCAGGGAGGCCAACATGAAAGATAAGAATTACTTAAATGAATTATATTTGGAATGGAGTGGGAAGCATGAGGATTCACAACATGAAAGGTCCGTCTTGGAGGCTCTCCAGCCTCATTTCAACTTGGCAGAGCTCATTATTGAAAACTACGGTGGCACAAGATTTGCGGATTGGTTTGATGCTCCTTATTTGCCCAATTTAGTATCTCTTCAATTGCTAAAATGTAAATATTGTTTTTGTTTGCCACCACTTGGGCAGCTACCTTCTCTAAAGTCGCTTCAGATTTATGGATTAGACGGAATAAAGGAGATTGGCTCAGAGTTTTATGGGAATAATTTGTCAAGCGCTCCGTTCCCGTCCCTTGAAGTTTTGCGTATTTATCATATGGGGGAATGGGAAGAATGGATGCACTTTGAAGGTGAATGTTTCCCGTGCCTTAAATACATTTTTATAAGAAGTTGTCCCAGGTTAAGAAAGTCCCTTCCTCCAGTCCTTCCATGTTTAGAAAGGCTAAGGATTGAGCAATGCCAAGAGTTTGAGCTATCACTTCCCAAAGCTGTCACTCTGAGATATCTTCGGCTGCAGAATTTGAAGGATTCTGCTGAACTTGTATCATTCCCTACCGAAGCATTCTCTACTCTTGCTCCTAAACTTGAATATATCAACCTTTCTGGGATGACCCATCTAAAGTCACTCCATGAAGACATGCATACACTCATTCCTTGTCTTCGTTCTCTGTCACTATCCCACTGTCCGCAGCTACAATCAGTTCCTCAAGGAGGTTTGCCTTTGAGCCTTGTCACATTTTCAATCCTCCATTGTCCCAAACTCATTGCTTCTCGCAGGAAGTGGGGTTTGGACAGACTTCATTCTCTACGACATTTCATTATTGGTGATGATTTTGAAAATGTAGAGTCTTTCCCAGAAGAGGCACTGCTGCCGCCCAATCTTAGTTACCTTCAATTAGATGGATGTTTAAATCTGACAACAATAAATGGCAATGGCCTTCTCCACCTCACATCTGTTCGAGGGTTATATTTTAACGATTGCCCAAACCTCCAATGCTTGCCAGAGGAAGGTTTACCCAACTCCCTTTCTCAATTAGATATTACAGGCAATTGTCCATTACTTAAGCAGCGATACCAAAAGGAAAATGGACAAGATTGGCATAAAATTTCCCACATTCCTTGTGTACATATTTGGTAAGCTTCATATCACAAATTGTAAAACATATGACGCTGCTTCTGATGCCTTTACAGGTACTTCCTCTACCTTACACTAATATGTCTGTTTGTGTTTGTGTGTTCAAGTTTTCACTCTCTCTCTTTCATATAAAGGCATCATATGTTGTAGTATACTCAAAATCGGTGGTCGGGATGGTCAATGGTTTAGACCTAACTTAAAATTCAATTAATTTTTTTTAACATGAAAATATAATAATATAACTAATATATATAAATATGATAATTGTATTGTGTAAAGAATCGTATAATATTCATCACACACACAGAAATATTCATCATTTATTGATATGTTATTCAATTGACAATATTATAATTTAATGAATGATAATTTAATAATACTAGATATATAAGATGTTCATATATTTTGACTAGCGAAATATGATCCCATTAAATTTAGTGCATAAAAAGAAAAACAAAAATCAATGAATTTTTTTTAATAGAAATGATACTTAAGTATTATCTTCAAGATTCTTCTCTTACAAAATAAAGTTTTAAAAAATTACTTTCAATTACTTATTATACATATGTAATTAACTAGATTCACATTTGTGTTTAGTGTCATTACTTATTTTATCAAGTTTCGAGTTAAATTGTAGAATTAAAAGGTAAGGGGGTCAAAGCGAAAAAATGGGGGAAGGAAATGGATAAAGAAGAATTTTTTTTTAAACTATTGACTAACCAAATATTTATATAGACACAGTTACAAATTACAATCTTCAAAGTTGGTAAAAAAAAAAAGATATATAGTTACAATATTGGGTTTTTTTCTTAAAGTAATTACATTATCCAAAAACCATACACCATCAAACCCCTACAACTAAAATATCATTTTTTTAATAGTTTGTTATTCCTTTATTTTTAGACCTCCTCGTCAATAAATACTTTTTATTTTTAATCTTTTACTTTTCCTCCGTCTCTTGTCAACAGTTGTTATTCCTTCATTCGTTTTTCTGGAAGTTATGATGCATGTGGAGTTTTCTCGCCGTTATTCCTCCCCAGAGGTTAGTATCTTGATATCATTGCATTTCCATGGTTTAATTATTGCACTTTCTTTCACTTGAAAAACAATGTGCAGGAAATGTGAAATTTTCGCTCTCTGATAGTACCAGGACATGCACTATAGATATATATATATATATATATATATATATAGATATAGATATAGAATATGTGAGAGAGAGAGATGTGCTAAATGAAACTAGATAATTTTAAATTAGATATGTTGGATTGTGTGTTTGAATAATATTAAGGTCAAACTTTTTTCTTTTTATGATTTTATATAGATAAATTTTATGTAAATGAGTTTTAATTTTAGGAAAAAAGAAATTTCTCATTTTAAAATTTCTTTGGATAAATGATTCTTGATCTGAAGATTTAGGAATTGCATGGGATAAGAGTTGAGAATTGAGTCTGATACCCACTAAGGAATGGCTTTGTGGATGAAAAAATATTTATATTTTTCTTGTGGCTTAAAGATGGAGATTATAATATTATATCTATAATCATCCCTAATGCAAAGTTACATAACTCTATGACCCGCTAAGGAATGGATTCATAGAGTATCTAAAATTTTACAGGTACTTATTTTATGTCGTACACACTTTAGTATCTTTTAATTGTGCAAAATTTATGTGATGTTAGTTTTATCTAACAACTATGCACATCAATAATTTTTTGTGTTTTTAAAAAGGCATTGTTTATTTATAGAAATCCTGTTGGACAAAGTTTGTGCAGGAATGCAAAATATGCTGTGGATCTTCTCAATGTGGAGCTCACTTGTTAATGTAAAAATAAACAAAATGATAGATGGTTGCGTCATTTAAAAAGACCAAGGATTTGCTCACTTTGTGATTTGGATTGGAAGGTTGTTTATGCTTTTATCTTTGTGAAATTTCAATATGTTATTCTTTGACACTGAGTATTTTATCAATGTAGTTAGATTATTTTTCTTTACTCTCTTGGTTAGGTTGTTATATCTGTGTTTTTAGATTTTTTGTATTATCAATGTGGCCACTTTGTTGATAGTAAGGGCTAAATTGAGTTATTGATAATTGTTTGAGACTTATTATTGTATCCATTGATTCATTAATAGGGGAATTTTTATGGACTAAGTCTCGTGGTTTTTACCTCTCACATTAAAAAGGTCTTCCATGTTAAAAATTGTGCATTCTTATGTATATATTTATTTTGTGTACTTTTATATATTTATTATTTGAAATATTTTCCACACAACTATAACTCCTCAAAGAATTTTTTAAGTAGGGAAAGAATTTAATTTTTTTCCTATTATTATTCTACTATTGCACATCCTTTCCCAACAAAATCATCATGGACTAGGCTACAAGCTTCTTTGGATAATACCAAAAGTAGGTTACTGCTTGAACACAATTGAATTATGCGCAAGAAATTGAAAAGGAAAAAATTCCAATCTCAGCTTTAATAATCAACCGAAAAAGAGGCTTATTATGTAACTTTTTAATTTTGCTTAGAAACATTTGAAGGACCTGATTGTCATTTTATTTAAGTTCCTAAAATATTTATGTGCTTGCAAATTGAAATTTCGTATATTCCTAAACTCTATTGATGGTGGCAGGTAACGCTCTAACTTGTAAACAAGAAGGTATTCTAACACAATGATGGTATTGCATTATGAAGGGTCACTTTGCCAATAAAAAAATAATCAATTGAGTATATAAATTATGGTAACCTAATGTTGGAATCATTTTTTTGGGGGTAGAGATTAAGGTTAGTTTTCCAATTCTGTGAAGCCAACAATGTGGCTGATACGTTATTATTATTTTTAATATTTAATCCTTATAAATTTTCTAGGAGAAAATGAACAGAAGCATCGTATTTTTTCCTTAGAGGCTTACACCCAAAGTAGCACTTTTAAGTTTATGTTCACTCAATTTTTTCTTCGCAGAACTTAAAATCTCTGTTTGAAAAAGCTAGAAGTTCAAGTTTTATACTACATAAACAATATCTAATAAAAAAAATCTATATGTAAGAGTATTGATAGACTCTGCCTCTTAATTTTTTTAAGAAAAAAAGGATACAATTGAGCTGGAATGAGTTCTGAAATTTCAAGGAAATATTACATACAATATTCAAAATTGCTGTGACACTATAACAGTCCATTAATGAACATTCGAACTCATTTTAAGTATATTGGATTCTAAAACATGTATTCATATACCAAGCATTTCAAGTAAGAATACTACCGGTGGTAAGCAATAAAACAAACTTAACTATAAAAACCTAGCAAAGGAAGAAATTAAATAAATAATATATATATTAAAAAAAACTTTTCTTTTTGTCTTTTATTCCTTCTTCTCCGTCCCTTCTTCATTCCTTTCATTCTTTATTTTTCTTCCGTCTAATGCTTAGCCTCTCCCTCTCTTGTGCGCAGGTATCTTCTCTTCCTAGGTTGTCATTGTTTTTCCTCCACCGTAAAGCTGCCACTGGTGTTGCGCAGGTCCTCCCAAGCCTCCCCATTGCCAATTCAAGCCCTGAGATTTGTGGAGAGAAGCCAAAGCCAGTCGTGTCGTCGATTTGCGGTGAGCTTCTCTTCATTCCATTTCCATTTTTCTTTCATTCTTGTCACCAGATCCATTCATTCTTGTCTTTCTTCTCCCCTTTTCGGCCCATCCCAACTGCTATAGGGAGAAGTGTTGAAATTCTTCTTCTTTAGGGCTGACCGTATAGCAACGTAAGAGTTGGGGTTCCTTGGATTGAACTTCCTAATCATATTATACGTGCATAAATCTTCAATTTTGGATTCCTTGAAGTAATCCTTAAGCTTAGTTTATGGATTGATAATTGAATGGAGAGATTTAAGAGTAAAATTAGTTGTATGATTGAGGGTTGAGGTTATGGAGTGAGGATTTAATTAATTGGTTGTTATCGAGTTTAATGAATGTGAAAAATTGTTAGTTTGGACTTGTGAAATAATTCATTGAATTGTGGGTATTGCTAAGAAGCTCTAGAGATGCTAGTAGTGAAAGAATAAGTCTTTTAAGGAGGAGTGCTCCGCGGCACATCACTATGAATAGATAATAAATTGTAACTTGTTTATTAGGTTCCTATGCTGTCTGGGAGCCTATGATTATGGTAGTTAAAATTTTATTTGAATGAATCATGTAAGGTTTAATGAATTAGACTCTTAGATGACTTGTTTCATGCGTGCTCAAGATAATAATTTCATAATAAGATAATAATTTCATGATATGACTAAAATTGATTGATCGGCAGCCTGCGTTATTGTGGCTAAGATAAGCGCCTCAGATGAGGGTAGTTACATTTTGATAGGTTAAAAGCATGATTTTTAATCAACGTAGGTATAATCCTTAAATTAGATTTACCAACCAATATGATATATATATATACATGAATATAATTATAAGTACATATAAAAATATTAATAATAAATAACTATATATATATGAGTAATATATTTTATTTTGTTGTATATTATAATATCCTAAATTGTTCATTGGAGTATTTAGATTCATTGATTATTGGATTGTTTATTTATTTAAGTGGCATCCTATTGTTTCTACTCAAATCACACCCTTAACTAATTAAGGTATAAGTCTTTGACTATTACTAAATCCTGCGTGAAACTTATTTCAAATACAAGTCACGTAGTAAAGAAATAGAAGTGTTTGATGGGAAATTACTGATATGTGCACTGTTAAATGGTTGAAGTGCACCTGGATAAAAAAGGAAAAAAACTTAGGTGAGAAAAGGAGCTGCCCATCAGGTGTAGCCACTCTTGAAAGGGCAAGGAGCTACCAATGAGATGTAGCTTCCCTTAGAATTTTATGTAAATCATAATACGAAGCGGCAGGTGGAAAATGAGTTGTTCGTTAGGTGTAGTCACCCTAAAAGGGTAAAGAGCTACCAACGAGGCGTAGCCACCACCATCGTAAAAGAAAACTAATGCTCTATCCTATACTCACCATTTTTAGTATTCAACACCTTTGTAACTATTTATGCATAGGCTTGTCTAAAGGGAAACTTTGCTACTTAGTATGGTAAATTGATTTATGAAATTCTTGGCTCATGTTGCATTAGGATTTTGCTGTTTTCTATTTTAGTAGTTTGTTCTTTGCTCATTGAGTTTTTAACTCATTCCTTATATTTCAACTTTTCAGATAGTGTTGGACTTGATTCGCCTCCTTCATCCTAGTCTCAGAGGCATTGTAGTAGTGAGCCCCGTTCTTTTTAAACTGCAAGGGCATGGTTTTTTAGTTGTAATGAGTTTTTAAATGTTAATTTTAAAGTATTCTAGATGTAACTCTAATTGATATAGGCTGGATCCTTTCCCTTTCCTTTGTTTTTGTCCTTTTATTATTTTGATCATTAGTGGATTAAGGCCAGATCTCTTCCTTGCTGTATTGCTAATTTTTGGCTGTTGTAGAAATTTGAGGATGCCTAATTTTAGAAGACATTCTGTCAAAATTTCTACAAAAGGCTTAGGTAATTGTTTATATATATATATATATATGATGAAATGAAATTTTATTTAATGAAATTGCATCCTATGATAAACCATTTTAAGGCCTCATCATTTCATTAGTAGGTTGTATTGGTTAGGCTTACGGATAGGAACCTCACCTGGTTCTCCATGCCAGTTATTCCTTATTTTGTGAGGTGTGACATTAACCTTATGGAAAAATAGGCTCCTTAATAATGAGTCTGTCTAAGATTTTATAAAAAATAATAGTCTTGAATTATCATTGTAGCATAGGGCAGCACAATGCAACGGAAGTACTAAATCACACAATGATAAGTTACAAAAGAATTAATCAACCCACCACCGTGAGTGATCTTTACCACTTGTCCTTTCTCCAGCCCATAGTAGCATGCTATGACATCAGTTTCCTGTGTGTATAGGAGTTGAAATAGAATCAAAATAATAGCTAAATGCAAAAGAATAGTTTCTATATTCCATATTTGAAACATTTATCATTTTTTAAGACCTTTAATATCCCTCTAGTTTACTCATCCATTCATTATTTTTTACCTAAGCAGCATGATGATGAAAGATGGATGCAATATCATCATTCATAAATGGAATTTATTGAATCATAAGACAAATTAAGTACTCCTCCTTCAGTGAATCAATGCTAGTGAAGTGTATGTGAGTTCAATGTTTTTAAATCTAAACTCCATTACAAATGGCACATCTTTGTCAACCTTGCTACCACCTTATGTTTCTACATTTTGCATATTAATGTATTAGACTTATAATATAGCAAGCAAGTAGCCATATCACAATTAGAAACATATAATACTTGATTTGCTTTCAACTTATTCTTCTCAAGCAATTTTTGCTTCTCATCAATAGCTAGTGCCTCAAACTTTAGCTATAATACATGCTTTATGATAATGACCAACAAGTCATTGATCTAAACAAAACAATTATCATTAATTTTTTGATAGAACAAAGAAATTATATTAGAAAAAGAACAAAGTATGAAGTATTGAGGATAAGAAATTCTTTAGACCAAAACCAAAAAACAAAATAAAAAACACAAAAACATAACAAAATAATAGAAGGCCTAGGATGCTAATTAGTGTAGGAGAGGATCTTTACTTCAGTGGCACTTTATGAATCTTCACATAAGAGGAACTGTATTAAGTAAATGAGAGACCATTATAAAACCTAACACATAGCAAAAATAGCATAACATGAAAGACTTTGGCAATCTACATGACCACTCTTAGCCAAGTTAATCTTCAAGCTTGAAATAACCTCAAAAAATTGAAGAATGTAAAGAACACTAATGAAATTGTGTCTATCATCCTATAAAACAAAATACTATTATTAACAAACTACAAGTGGGAGACCATGGTCTTCTTTGAGCCAACAGTAAGACCTTTAATCACACCCTCATTTATGGCTCTAAAAAGCATCCAAATCAAGACATTCACTGCTAAAATGAACAAAAAGGAACAAAGAGGATCTCCTTACCTCTTTGATCTCAAAACCAAGATTTATGTTTACCATTAACAATCACATAAACCTTATTCCTAGAGCCATAAAAAGATTTGGTTAACATAATTTGGAATGGGTAACTTATTTTAAAAATCTCGACTTTAAATGGCCATTTTTGCAGTTCTTTTTGTACATATGTAGTCATTTTGCTTTGTAGAATAATTATGAGCCTACTTAATCTTTCTTTATCTATAATCTAGCCATATATATATGACAAATAGTTTGAACTTTAACATTAGCAGTTCCCCAAATTGTAACCAATGCCTGCACAAAAAGAGGTATTATGATACAGTAAATCAATAACAAGGAGCAAAATAAAGGAATTTATCTAAAAAAAATATTATAATGCAAAAAATTATATAATATAACTAGTTAGGTATGACAAAGTTTTCTTTATCACTCAAAATAAGTGCAATCACCTTAAAAATATCACTTATTTTTTTTAATCTACGATACACCAAAAATGTGTATTGTTATGCATTGAAAATGCCAGATAGTTGAAGGTTAGATAATAGGAAAAGCAGTAAGTGACATTTGTTCTCTTTTGATATGTTAAATGATCAAATTTCAATTCTTGCTTTGCTACATTTTTAGTCATAATCTATGCCTTTCCTTTTTTTTTTTTAATATGTAAAAATCTATGCCTTCCAATTGATAACACAAATTCTAGTAAAGTGCAAAATAAAATCACTTTTGAAGTTTGAATTCTTGCATATGAACTTTTAAGGTGGGTTTGCACAACAATGTTATAATAATATTTGTTTTGTCATGGGCTTCCAATTAAGCTAAGTTACTCAATAATTTAAATCCTTTGGTGACAACAAGCTAAACTGAGTGAACTTTAGAAGTACTACTCTACTATAATAACTTACAATGCGCTTTATAGCAATTTATTTTTTTCAAATACAAAAAGAAAACAGGAGATTGGTATCTTAGGGTGGGATGGAAAACTACTCAAACTTGACTTGTGTAAGATGAAACTAACTCGCTTTGTGGGTAAGGGTATTCATGGGCCACATCGGGTTAAGAAGTGGCATAACTTAGTATTTGGTCTGGTTTTGCACTATTTTTTTTTCTTCTAAATCAAATGTTTGAGCCAGCTCACTAATTTTTAAGAAAATAATATTTTTATATAAATCTTTATAAAATTATATTTATTTCTTAAAAGAAAAATTAAATTTTCATATCTTTATAAAATAATTTTTTAAATAATTATTAAGGCCATGAATGGGTTGGGCCAAACTAGTCAACATAGTTGGGCTAGTGCCAAACCTAGTTTGATCTTTTAGCCCAACCTAGTATGTCTTTTTTTTTTTGGGGGGCCAAGCCCAACTTGCCTCGACGTAAAGGTCGCCAAATATAATATATTTGTGATCAATTCAAATATAATTAAAGGATATTGATATATATATTTCCTTAGCTAGATATAAACTTTAATGAATTTACCTAACTCTTACGAATTTACTTAAACCCCAAGTTGAACAACAATGTCGAAGCTAATTCTATGTCTTATTATAAGTATTTTTCCATCACTAACTAGTTGTTACCTAAAACAAAGAAATATAGGAACATCTAAAAGGATAGAAATCCCACATAATACTTTGCAAATTGTAAGAGACTCGTTTGCATAGGGAAAACTGCTACGTTTCATTGAACAGGGGAAAGGTTTTGCAAGAATTATTAAAGTTCAGGATGACCAAAGAAGCAACTTTATGAATGTGAACTTACTGCAAGATGAGGACAGTGAAAACCGATAAAAACCGACGAATGTGATCCATTGCTTTAGCTTAATCAAGAAAATGAATTGCTAAAGATATGAAAAGCAACCATGAAGAAGTGTCAAAAGCTTAACGAAATCCATCATGTTCATCGCTGTTTCGAGAGGAATGACAGTAATTGGCAGAATGATGTAGACACAATCAGACACTGAGGTCTTTTTTATTTTATTTTATTTTTTTTCCAATTTTGGTCAAAGGTATAACTGAGTATTCACTACCTTGATGAAGTTATGCGTTCCCCTGCTTCAGTGGCCCCGCAAGAATAATTCTTTCAAAGCAAAAACAGACAAGCGACTGAATCGGCCATTAAAAAAGTAAAAAAGAAATGCAAATACGTTGATTCATTTGCAAACGCCTTTCTTTCAACTTATAAGAACCAAAATATAGCTCCCTCAGCTATCACCCTTCACAAATTAAACCTTTATATCCATTTCCCATTAACTTCCTTAATCAAGATTTCATTTCAGATTCTTTAATTTGTAACTGGCATACTAGTATCGAAAAACAAGGGGATGAGTGTGTAATCATTAAAGACAATAATTACAAAATGCCATTTTGAAACACAGTAATTGATGGTATTTTTGCGTTTTGAAGTTGAAGAATGTTTATAAATAATTCAAAGTTGAAAAAGATATTCATATATATTTCTTTATTAATAAAAAAGAAAACTCACATGGCTTTCTTCAGTAACCGAAACAGAAAACTTTCTTTTTGAAGCCTACGGTGATTTCATTATATGATATCATGGATACAGGGGCTTTTTTTTCTTTTGTCCTCTTCCAGCAAGCTTATGCATTAAATGGTAGTTTGAATTTTGAAAGATGTAACACACCATTCATTAATTCAATGCATTATGAAACTAGCAGTGTCGTTATGGAGATGAAATTGTGTTATGTCATAATTTCTCTTGCATTAGTGTGCCTAGCAACGTGTAGTGTGAGATGTGAAAACATTTGACAGTTGTGTTTTACCTCCTGATTTCATTCCCACCACTAAGCATATGACATTTTAAGGTATTTATAACATTTTAGATGAATTTCAGTTCTTTTAGTCAAATTCTAGCTATATAATCAATCTGTGACTAAATTTTTAATTGAATTAATTTTTTTATTTTCTTTTTAATTAGGTATTTATGTTAGATTAATTTTATAAATATTTAATTGACTTAATGTTTAGTTAAATTTCTAACTATTGCCTCCGTTTTAAAATAATTGACATTCTAGAGATTTTTTGTTCAAAATAATTGCTGTTTTAAAATTTCAAGAGAGCATTGATACTTTTTTCACAATTTTACCCTTACTAATGGGAAGAGAGAGTGCGTGTGTAAATGAGGAGATAGAGGATTAATAGTGGAAAGAAATAATTTAATATTTTACATATTTCACTATAAGAGTGTCTCAGTCAAATGTAATTATAGTTTTATCCAGACTATTTAATAGCTTCTTTAATCTTTGTGTAATTAACTTAAACATCAATTATTTTGAACAAAGGTAATTGGTTAGTCTTATACTAATCAACTAATTACTAGTTTAGGTTTGCTATTCTTCTAATAATTACTTAGTATTATTCCAACTAGGTAGTTACTAATTAGCTAATAGTTACTTCATGGATATTTTGCTTTTAGCAATTTAATAAATGTTGTTTCCTATATTTTGATTATCTCATCTAATTTACTAGTTTGACTTGTTTTCCTTGGTTTGTTCTTTTGAGACATGTTTCTATACTTTCTTTCAAGTAAGCTTCAAAGGTCGCTATGTCAAATGGCTTAATGCCTTGGATGACCAATGTACCATACTTTCACATTAAATTTGGAAAATTGAGTAAATGAATTTTATGTGACTCATGCTTTTGATAGACTTTCTACTAAACTCTTGATCCAACCCATCTAATTTAATAGAAAGAATTGCATTATATTTGGATGGGTATTTTCCAACCATTTATCTAGTTTTATGAAAAGAATTTGTCTCATCGATCTCTTATTTGTTTCTATTAAATAGTTAGAGATCATTTAATAGTTATTTAGTATATCCTTAATTTATCAATTTTCTATACGTTGACTCCTAAATTTTTCATCCTTAATTTTGTTTTATGTTTTTGTATTTCTCTAAGTACTATGGCAAAGGTGTGACAACGTTGGAAGAGTTCATACTTTTCTTGCCTTGACTTTCTTTCCTACTTTGCCCAATGTGAAATATCCTCATGGATTTTGTTCTCTTGTCTCCCTTTTTTTTTTTTTTTCATAAGGCTTATGTTTTAGCATATGTCCTTCTAGAGATGCATAAAAAAATATGTCATAATTCATATTCAAGTAAACATACACACTTTCTTCAAATTAAGCCCATATTTGTATAATAATTTTAATTAATTATATAAAGCACATTATTTATTTTAATTAGGAGAGGATGTGACAAAGGCTCCCATGGCTAAATGCTGAGGATGAAAAACACGGAAGGAAGCATCTGCGTTTTGTTGTAAGCCTTTTTGTGCGTTTTCTACATTTTGTATCCAATCATTGATGTGATCAACACTACATGGCGTGCCACATCACACGCTCAAGGGCATCATTTTTGGGCTTCCAAAACCCATAGTTTTACTTGGTGAAATTGTGCGTTTTATTGTGAATCTAGATGTGTGGCATGATGGAGGCCATGCATGCTTCGAACGATTGTATTTCACTCAACTGAGACGCAATAGACAAATGCTGCAACGGAGATGATTTGGACACACATGATATGTCCCTTTTACACTTATAACAGTTTTTCAAAGTGGATTCATTCTTTCATTGGCTCTATTTCATATGATATAACATGTCACGCAAATCTTCCCAAGTTAACTAAACTCCATTTGAAATTTTATTTATTTTAAAATAAAATTTATAAAAACATTTTTACTTAGAAATAATTGATATTCTGAAAAATAATTCGATATATTTTTGTTAACGTCTAAGAAATAATTTCTATTTAACAATTTTTTGCAAAAAATACTTTTTATGTTGAAATTACTTAAAAGGGTATAAATTTAAAAATATTAATAAAAAGCTAAAGTTAATTATATAAATTAATAATTTTGACTAAAGATATTTTTATCTACTAGAAAATTAATATATTTTTTAGCTTTGATCTTCAACTACATCATACCCGACACCCCCTTCTTCCACAACTTCTTCAGTCTCAATACGCACTTCAGCATTTCCAATTTCCATTGGCATAAGTCCTTATTCTTATATTCACTGGGTGACAAGAAGGCAGGCATTGATATAGTAAAATGACTAATAGCTTGTTACTATTAAGTAGCTGCGGGAGTGCCACTGATCACTCCCCCTAGTCCACATGTTGAGCCTGGCTATGAGCGTAGGAGGGGTTTCTCTAGGCTATGTGTGGCAAGCCTAGTGACGAAGGTGGCTCTAAACGGCTAGAAAACATAGAAGCAAAGGATACTTTAGAATTGAAATTTTTTCCTTTGCTTCTAGCCGTTGGTGGACCAAGGCAAAGCTTGGTCCTTGCCTTAGGGGAGAGTCCAAGGAATACCCTACTTAGGAGGTAAGGTAGTTAGTGTTGCCAAAAATAGTAAAAAATATAAAAATAGATACTTTTGTAAAAAGTAACATCATATCCATGATGATTCCTAATGCAAAATTACATGAATCTATAACCTTAGACTCATCATCATCCCTAATAACAACAAGCTCTAAAATTTATTATTAGGTTCACATTAGGCCAAAAAAAAAAGAACTAGGATACATTGTATGATTGAGCCAGACTAGGTATCAAGCTGACCCCTTCAACCAATCAAGCTTGACCCAACTCAATGGCAATATAAATAATAAAAAAATATATATGGACTAAATTGAAATGAATTTTTTAGAACTATTTTATAATTTTAGCCAAAAATAGTTTATAAATTACAAATAGTTAGACGATCAAAGCCCTTGCCATACCTCTTATAAATCTAATTATCACATTTAGACAAGAGAAGAAAAGATTAAAAAAAGTGTATTGTTTGAATTTAAAAGGAAAAAACTTTAATTTGAGATAGTAACTAACTTGTTTTAAGGAAAATATTGGATCGGTAGTTTGGGTTGGATCTGTATTGAAAAAATATCTAAAATAAAAAAAATACACAATTGGACCATTAGGCTCAAAGTTATCGCATTTTAAAGTTTTAGCCTCTATATTCACACTATTTCCTATTTTCTTCTTCGAACCTATGCTTTTTTCATTTCCATTGCATAGATCTTGAAAAAACATATCAAAATGAATAGTCATATACCCAAAATAGTTGAGTGGATACAAAAATATACGCTTTTAAAGTTATAGAGATTTTTTTTAAAAAAAGGCTCTGGCCCAATTGGCCTAACTGGCGCGGCCATGACAACTGGGCCATGGGTGAGCCATAGGCCAAAAATTTGTTTGGCTTTAAACCAGGTTGGACTTTGAGTTGAGGTAAAACCTAGCCTAGCTTGACCCATACATACCTTTATTGTCAAGTAAGGCTTTTTGAGTTATGATTCATGAAGTATCTAAAATTCTACAAGGGATGACATATGTCGTTCATTATACCCCTTATAGGTACTTCTTTTATATCATACACACTTTAATATTATTTGATTATGTGGCAAAATTTGTGAGTTTAGTTTTAACAAACAACGTATGCACATTAGTAACTTTTTGTGCTTTAAAATGGACATTGTTTATTTACAGAAATCCTATGGGACAAATTACGCTGTAAATGTTTAACTATAATGCTATCTCATTGACATAAGCTTTTGTTTTGCTCTTTTGCTCTTTGTGCAAGAATGCTAATGGTCTGTTTGATTCTGTTTTTGTTTTATTGTTTTCAAAACATATATTTTTTAGAACATATTTTGAGAACAAAAAAAAAATTAAAAAATTAGTTTGAACAATTATTCTAAAAAGTAATTGTTTTTTTTATTCTACAAAACAAAGGTTACAAAAAACCTAAAATATCTTTTGATTTTTCTGCTTCTGAAAACAAAATTATGGTTTTCTGTTTTACAAAATATTTCATTAAAAACACATTATCAAACAAGATTTTTTATTTTTTTGTTTTTTAAAAACAAAAAACTGTTTTGAAAACAAGATATCAAATAGGGCCTAAATCATCATGGACTAGGCTGCTAGCTTCTTTGGATAATATTTTGCTTCAACTTTCCAATGGCTTATAAAGCTCACTATGTTTGGCACCATATTAGATTGTCAAGTTGAAAGCATTTTCTAAGTTAGAATACTTTAGAAGCTTTGGAAGTTGCAACTTTGTTAATTGAAGGTAAAGCTACCAAATGCCTATGAAAGTTCTTACATGCACATTGTGAAAATGAAACCTCAGTTATGTTTGATTCAAAGCTTGGGAATGTGATTAAGGAAAAAATTGTAGGACCAAATTGCTCTTGAAAGTTTTTTGTGTGGTTTTACTTTCTACTTTGTACTTATAGAAAATTGAATGTATTCACAAGAATGTTGTTATGGAGTTAATGAGAGTAAGAAATCAATTAACCGAACTCATAACTAGTCTAATAGTGCAAGATATAGCTCCAATGAGCTTAGGTTAATCTCATAGTGTATCAAGATACAAGTTAAAATTTAGTGCAGATAAGGTGTAGTTTCTTTCAACTTTTGACATTTGGCATAAGAATATATGTTTATTCATTAGCTTGTTCTATTTGTTTCTCCTTGTGCTTGCTAAGGTTGTTTCTAGCATCTAATTTGTTTAGGCAATGGCTACATCAACTGTAAGATCTAATATGATAATTATTAAAAATGGTTTAAATGTTTTTCATAACATAAATTCCTTTTGAATTTTTGTTAGAATGATGATTGATTTATATCATTAAATATGTTATATTTGAATCCTCGAAAAAAATGATATTATATTTACTTCTAAGAAAATAGTGAAAAGATTTGTAGGATCTAATTTGACAAAACTTGATTTCTCTAAGGTAGGGTTTGTGTGTTACTCTAAAAGAAATTGCTATAATTTTGCACTTGGTTTTAGTTGCTTGAGGTCACTTCCACAATCACATATGCTTGAAGTCAAGGATGCAAAGTTATTTCTAAGGTTAAATTACATAGACTTTCTAAGATTAAATTACATAGACACCCTTTATTGTGAATTTAACTAATAAATCTCCTTTATATGTCTCACTCTATATTCAAAACAAGAAGCCAAGCTTGTGTAACATACATGGATTCTTAAATTTTCTAATATTATATGTCATAGATGTTGTCAGAAGATGTTAGGACACAACTGAAGATGCTTAAGGAGATGGTGAAGATAACTCCATGGGATTGGAGAATAGAGCCAAGGTACTTTTTCTACTTTGTATAAGTACTTGCCCTCTATTAATATCTCTTCAAGAATTTCTTGGCATGGATATTTTAATAGCTTGAAACAAGATTAAGGAATCTTGAAGGCAAACAAAGAAAAGAAGAAAAGGAATAAGATAAATGAAGAGGATGCATATGCTATTTAGGAGCTTGAACATGAAGTTAAGAGAAAGGAAAAGAAAAAAAAAATGAAGGATTCTACTAAGAATGGTAAGTTGAATGGAGACAATGATGCAAATGTGGGAGAAAAGAAGAATAAGAGGAAAAAGCATGTTGAACAAGAGCAACCAGTCAAAATGCCTATTTTTTTAACTCTTTACAATTTGGCTTGGTCTATGTAAATTGGATCTATCTCATAATTTTTCTTTGAATATTATAGCAAAAATAATTTTTACATGTGTGGTTACTCTAACACTCCTTTATTATTTACCTTAATTTATAGTTTGCCCAAACTTAACTTAATTCAAGTTTCCTTTCATCACCAATTCCCCACTTTATTCATAAACAAGCTTAATAAGGAAGAAGGCTAAAATGAAACTCACTCTAACCTAACAAGAGAGCTAAATCAAAATAAGGAAAAGCAAATTACCAAATCCTTCATATATGTGATGTGAGAGAGAAAAATATAACAACCAAGGAAAAGAGAAAAGAAAAGAGAAAAGAAAAGAAAAGCTGAAAATTTTCAAAGGCTGAAAATTTTCTAAATCTGCTAGCTACAGCCCGACTATAGCGAATGTACCTGTTCGCTATAGCGAGAAATGGTCTAGCTATAGCGAGAGTACCTTCTCGCTATAGCGAAAATACTTCTAGCTATAGCGAGTGCGGGCATCCCATAAAAAATCCAGGGAGCTGCTCACCGTAACGTACGCCATAGCGAAGGCAGAGGTCTGGGACAGACACGAGCTCGCCGTAGCGATGGTTATGGCTCGCTATAGCGAAGGAAGTTCGAAAAAGCGAGAAAAAAGAGAATTTGACTTTTTAAAAGCTCCCAATTCCTCCTTTCTTCTTCTAACCGACTCAAGCTCACTCCAAGAGAAAGAAAAGGGCGGAGGAGAGAGAGAGAAGCCTAGAGGAGGAAATAAGAACAAGAAAGGTAAGGATTTTCATGGCTTTTCTCTTAGTATGTTGCTCTTCTCCCCTTATCCTCTCTTCCCACGATTTTGGTTATGGAAGTAGTTAGGTTTTGAGTTTGGTTCAGAAGAGGGAGAGTGGAAAACCACTCTTGAGGGAGGTTAGAAGTCATATAGTCCCCTTTTCTTGATTTCTTCTCTTGAGAGCTTGAGAGAAGAGAAAGAATAATTAGTGAATTCTAGTGAGAGAAAGAAACCTAGCTTGACATGCTTAGTAGGGTTGCTAGAAAGAGATCCCTAGCTTATGAATTAAGTGTTAAGGAAATATTTTCATGTTTCTTGTACGGTTAGGCTCAAGAGAAGCTCTCCCATCTAGAGGTGATTGTGAACCCCACAAGGGAGGAGATAAATAAAAGAGGAAAGTTGTGAATAGCTAATAAGGTAGCTCTCTCAACCTTCTTTTATGCATAATTGTGTGCTTACATGATTTTACTTGTGTGTATGTATGATTTGAGCCATGAGAAGTATGTTAGCATGATGATACCTTATGAATTTAAATGATATTTTATGTGATTGTTTTGGGTTTACTTGAGTATGGAAAAGCCAATAACCCTCTAGCCATGGTGAGGATGAGCCAAAACCCTCAAGTTGGTTGAGGCAAGGTAAAGAGTCTCCCAAAAGTGAGGTTGACTCCCAAAGAGAAAATGTTGAATCTAAGAACCTCTTAAGAATAGGTGAGGCAAGTCCAAAATCCACAAGTGAGTGGGTGAGGCTAATACATGTACTTGGCAAGCTTCTATATGTTATGTATGGCCTACTTACATGTTGAGAATGTTTTCTTTTATGCATGGCCAATTTACATGTTGCAAATGTTTTCATTATGATTTTATATGCTAACATGCCATACATACATGGTGAGACTTGTGTGCATACCATATATTCATGATTGAATGAGAGATGAGCTATTGAGATTCTTTGAATCTCACCATCCCTCTCCACCATCCAAACATGTTAGGTGGACCAAGTGAAGCTAGAGATGGGAGCCACCAAGCTTGAAGCTAGGGAGATTAATGAAGAATTGTAAAAGAACTTCTTGTATTTATTTTGTAGTCAAAATAAGGGATGTAAATTAATGATGTATATGATATAGTACCTATGAATGTTTGCTAAGCAATGTATTCATGATATATGTATGAGAATTAGAATGATTTTGAATGAAGAAGCATGTTTGATTATAAAGAGCATAAGGTTAGTATAGGCCACATGAATGTATAAGTGAGTGTGGGATAGTGAGTTTCTCCAATTTGGGTTGTTAGACACTTGAGCCATGATTGATAGCCCATATAGATACTTTCTCATGTGCTCAAGGAGTCCTAAAGATAGAAGAACTAAGATTGGACCCCATGAGCCCCCTTTTTAAACTAAGAAAATAGTCCTTTTGTACATGATGTCAAAAGTTGACCAAATGACCTCTTCTTATTTTGAAATTTGACATGTGACTAGATCTTGTTTAGAGATTTTTGGAAACCTAAAGATCGAGTCATTTGGAGTCTATATAATTTTCTATGATTTTTCAAAGTTGGCATTAGAAATTCGGATTTCAGAAAACACTGTTCATTTGGTCAGTTTGGAAATTGTGTCATCCGAGGGGCAAACATAGTCCAATGACTACGAAATTTTATACACAAAAACTAGATGGTCACAGTGACTTATAGGAATTAGAAGCACCTCATTTGTAAGTCTAGAGAGAAAGATATGCAATTTCGAAGTTTCAGCCCAGAATCAGTCATCTCACCAGACCCGAGGTACTGTTTCATCAGTTTTTGGGAGTTTGGCTTAATGAACTGATCTGGAAATATTTTTTCTCTCTAGTTAACATCCACATCTTTCCATAGTGATACAGTTTGCAAGCATTGGATTTTTGTGGAATTAGCTAAACATTTTTGAAATCATATCAGTAAACTGTGACAGTAACAGAATCCTCTCTGACCAGTAGATGACTTCGGATGTCAAACGTTTCATGTACGAAATTTTAAGACTTATACATATTTTTCCCATGAAGTAGGAGTCTTGAGATTTCTAGAATAACTAAGATCATATGTTTTCGATTTTTCTGGATTTAGTTATGAATTTCCAAACTTTGCCCAGAAGTGAGGCCAAATTTGTCGAAAACGAAATTGCATGTCTCATATCCCTTTTTGCTTTCCATGGGTTTAAAGCATATTTTTGGGATTGAAAGGAGTCTTAATAGTGCAATTAAGTATGAGGATGTATAAAAAGAGCTCATCCGGTCCATGTGACACTAAAGTGAATATCTACCCATGCATGATGCTATAGGGAGAGAAAATGATCCCCTCTTTTACTTCCCATATGCATATGAGTATGTATGGCATGATGAGTACGAGCTAGAAATGAAGGTGTTACAAAAAAAGGGATTAAGGATTCCGTGCATGATAAAAAGATGCAATAGGCCTGCAAATTACAAAGATGAAAATGGTAGCAAAGAGAAATAAAGAAGGAGAAAGAGAGAAAGAGAAAGAAAAAGATAAAGAAGAACATTAAGAAGGAGGATGAGTTACAATTTGCATGTCTCTCCATAGTTTCATTTCATGTTATAAATGACTAGGGCAACATACATTAACAATAAATAGTTAGACTGAAATTAGAAAGATAGCCTTACTCCCTACTTATAAAATTAATCGTATCAACTAAGCCCCCTCATAGCATCACCTTGACCTTAAGGGTTTTAGGATCGAGCAAATGTCGAAAACTTTTATTGCAAATCATACCAAAACTCTCATGTTGCTTCCTCATGTAATTCACCCTTCCATTTCACTAATATCTGGGTAACTACTTGGTGATGCCTCTAGATAATTTGCCTATCTAGAATAAGCTCAAGTTCATGTTTAGTGATATTAGGATCTTAATTTTTAGGCAACTGATACGATGGTATTTAGGGATTAGGACACTTCTTGAGTAAAAATACATGAAAGTTAGGATGTATCTTAGAATTGGGAGGTAATTGTAGGGTCTAAGCTACAATTCCAACTTAAAATATCACCTGATAAGGTCTAAAATATCTAAGAGAGAGTTTATTAGAAACTCTTCTTTTCACAGTTGATTGTCTATAAGGTTGGAGTTTCAAAAATACCTAGTCATCTTCTTTGAATTCCCTTTCAGTTTGATGCTTATCTACCTGTTGCTTCATTCGATTAGCTACAATCATCAAATTCTATTTAAGCTTGGGTATCATGGCTTCCCTTGCTAAAAAAGTATGATCAATAGCTTCCATGGAGGATCCCTTGAGAAGGAAAGACAATTACAATGGAGGTGATTGCTTGTACATGATGTCACAAGGAGTGTAACCTGTGGAAGTGTGAAAGGTGGTATTATACCACATTCAGTTAATGACAACCAATGAATCCCATCTTTTAGAGCATGCCATGTTAAACTTCAAAGATAATGCTCCAAGCACCTATTGAGCACCTAACTTTGGCTATCACTTTAAGGGTGATAAGCAATAGATAGACTTTGAAAGATCCCCAATTTGGCTAGAAACGCTTGCCAAAATTTGTTGGTAAATAAGGGATCTCGATTGATGACAATGTTATTAGGTGCTCTATGTAGCTTATAAATGTTATCCCTAAAGACTTGAGCTAATTCAATGGTATTAAAAGGATATGATAAAGTTATAAGGTGAGCATATTTGCTAAGCCTATCAACCATCACTTAAATAGTATCTTTACTAATTGGTTTGGGTAATTTTTCAATAAAGTCTATAGCTAGACTTTGTCAAACCCTATTAGGAATAGGTAGAGGCTATAAAGTACCAGGTGAAGCAACTATTTCATACTTACATGAGAGGCAAGTCTCACAGTTTTCTAAGAAAACTTTTACATGTCTATGTATACCTTTTCAATAAAAAAAGAGATTTCACTCTTTTAGCGTAGCTTTTAACCCTGAGTGTTCACCCTGAGGGAAAGAGTGCAACCAAGATAATATAATTTATTTCAAGTAAGCTTGATCAAAACCAATCACCAATTTAGTCTTTCTAGTAAGCATCCCATTTCTCCAACAATATTTGGGATGAGAATTAGTATCATGCTCCAAATCTTTAATGATGCATTTTAGGGTAACATCTGTTTGTCATTGGAAATTTATAGCATCCTATAGTTTAGTTGAAACTGAAGAAAGGCTCATATACAATAACTCCCTATGTGATGCCTAAGAAGGAGCATTTATAGCTTGGTTTTCCTTCCCTTTCTTGTATCCAATCTTATATTGCAATCCCTTAAGTTTGGTGATCCGGTTATATTGGGAGAGAGTTGATAACAATTGCTCAAGCAAGTATTTTAGACTCCTTTGGTCTATAAGAATGGTGAATTGTTGTACGCTAAGATATTGATGCTACTTTTCTATTGCATAGACAATGGCAAGCAATTTCCTAACATAAATAGATAGTAATCAATTCTTTAAAGATAATCCCTTACTCACAAAAGCTATTGGATGATTCTTCTGCATAAGCAATTCCAATATTAAAAGCATTAGTTTCCACCACAAATGGTTGTTATAGGTTAAGAAGTGCTAGTACTAGTGTTGTAATTAATGCCTCTTTTAGCTTGATAAAGTAATATCAGCATCTACTGTCTAGAGGAAATTATCTTTCTTGAGAAGCTCTGTGAGTGGCTTAGATATAATTCTATATCCTCGGATAAATCTTCAGTAATACCTAGAAAGCCCTAAAAACCCTTTCAGCCATTTAGCAGTAACTTGTATTTTTTAAGGATCAACTACCACCCTATCTGAGGAAATAATGTGCCCCAAGTGTTCTATTTTGCTTATGGAGAAAGCACACTTATGCTTTTTAACAAAAAATTGTTATGCTATTAAAATCTCTAAGACTTCCTTTAAATGTAACACATGAGCTTGCAAATCACCACTATAAACAAGAATAGTGTCGAAGAATACCAAAACAATCTTTTTAAGAAACTTTTCAAAAATAGCATTCATTATAGCTGGAAGGTGGATAGGGTGTTGATGAGTCCAAAGGGCATCACCAAGTATTCATAATGCCCCGAGTGTGTTTGAAATGCAGTTTTGTAAATATCACCTTCACTCACTAGAATCTAGTGGTAACTAGGTCTTAAATCTAGCTTGGTGAATACTTTAACTTTTCCTAACTCATCAAGTAAGTCCTTAATTAGAGGAATGGGAAACCTATTCTTCATAGTAGCCTTATTAAGAGTGTAATAATCTACATCAATTCTAAGTATCTCTTGTAACAATTTTTCTATGACATCTTTTTGAAGGACAAGGTAATGTCTAATATTGACAGGATTAGTACCTTCTTGCAATATAATTTGATGATCAAAGTGACCTTTGCTAGGTGGCAAACCTTTTGATTTATCAAATATATCTTTAAATTGTTCAAATATCCTATTGATGTTAGGAGTTATATCTTTAGTGTTCATAACCCTAATATTGTAGCTTCATTTATCAAGTTGATAAAGGATTAACTGCATCATGCATGATGTAGGTTGATTAGCTATAAGTTGTAGTAATTCGCTTTCATCAATCACCTTATTTCTAGCATTAGTAAATGCAAATATTTTTACCCTTTCTCCCTTCCATGAGAATTCCATAATCAAGTTCATGGCATTTAAGTTGATAATTGTCAAGTCCTTCATCCATTGCATGCCCAAAACCATGTCACAACTTGTCAAGGAAATTAGAATAATATCTACTTCCATTCGAAACCTTGAGTATGCCATCTAAAACCTTCACAAGCTTAAGTACCTTGCCACTTACTCCCATATGCCGTTATTATAGTAACAGTGTTAATGGGGCAAACATGACATTTATCTTCAGAACCTAATGAGACATCTAAGAAATCATGTGAACTCACCGTATCTATTAAAATGTGCAGTAAGTGTTTCCCTCATCTTCCCATAACTTTTATAGTAGGGCATGAAGCATTTCCTACCATAACATTGAGGAAGAGTACATGATTGTCTTGATTTCCAAATTCTACACCTTCTGTTCTTTCTTTTGGCACTGCCACATCCTCACCATGACCTTCATCTTCAATCACTTCCATAGGATACACTTACATTTTCTTTCGTTAAGGGCAATCATGACCAGGCACATACCTCTAATGACATAAGTAGCATGAATTTTTAGCCCTTAGGTCTTTTATCTTAACAAATGTTGCTTTCTATTTGAATTGCATAGAAGGATTTTGTAAAGTCCCACATCGGCTGGAAGGGGCTTGTGGCTGGCCCATATAAGTGGAGGAGAATCCCTCCCCACCAAGGTGCGCTTTTCTCGTGAGCTAAGTGGGAAGAAGAATTGGGCTCATGGTGGCCAAATTCGTGCAAGAGGAAGAGGGAAGAAGAAACTATCAAAGAATGAAAGTTTTACCTTGTTTTCTTGTTTTCTCTTGGTTGCTTTTCATGGTGATTCCCTTCTATTTTCTATCAACATAGGTAGGGGTTACCTCACATTTAATGTCCACAATCTGATTCTTCCTCGTATATGTGCTTTTGCTCTCATTAGGAGTTTAGACACTCCTAGACTTATTGGTAATTCTTAAAAAAACTGCAATTTCCTCTACAACAACTATATATTCATCTCAACTTTCATGTCCCGAAAATGATGACATGACTGACACAGAATATGAGATGATCTCATACTCATAAGCCTAATTAAACATATAAAATCTTAGTTTCACACCATTTTGATTGAATCCTAATGTAAGAAGGGATAACTTAACACTTTAATACAATAGTGTATTTCAAATAAATTTCTTTTCTCTCTCTTCCATCAATTTCCACTCACCCACATTTAAATCAGACAACAATAACTAGTCAAATGGAGGAAAGAGAGCTCCACTCTCACTTTCCAAACAAGCTAAATTATACCTAACAAGGTAGAGATCCTATTTGCAACTTGTGGAATGAACTCTAGAGTATAAACATATACATACAAAGTAGTAGTTAGCTAAGACTAGATTAGTCGACTGCTAACTTCCTACTAACAACACTCTTGAGCTAGGCCAAAAGAGCATCTATATATAATTTCCATATTTGCAAAAATAAATAATAAAATGAGTTGCAGTACTCAGTGAGTATAACATAAAGCATGATAACTAAAGGGACAAGCAGCTACAGAGTTTCTTGAAAATATTGTTTGCATTGAGAATCAATAAACGATCATGAATTCATATTATTTTAAATAATAATAATAAGAAAAGATAATTTACAAATGATATAAAATAACAATGCTAATGTACAAATAATTCAACGTTTATGTCATAGTTAAAACAAATACTTTAAATAAAATTCTTGTCATAAGTTTATTTAGCAAACTAGAATAAGAAGCATCTAGTTAAAATCGAAATAGAACAAATGCAGAGTAAATAGCTCTCAAGGGTAAGTAACTATAAATGCAGAGTATACAACTTGTGGTAATCATACCAGATCCATATGTGGTGGCCTACACACGGGGCTAGCAACAACCCTGCTAGTTGGGGTTCAGATCAAGGTGCACCAAGGCTAACAAATACTATTATTAGCTATAGGGTTTTGTATTAGATAGCTTCCCAAAGAAATTCAAATTCATGAATTCATAATTGAAACATTCAGAAGGTTTAGAATTATAATACTACCATAGTTCAAAATCACTAGACTAAAGGTAATCTTATATCACAATTTATCACTTAGAATAGCATACAATTTCAACTTCAACTCGATAAAAATTGCATTTTAACATAACAAAATCTAAAAGATTTGATATCCAAAATATTTGCATACATGAAGATACTCCCTAAAAAGCTTGTCTTAAAGCCACAAAGAAACAAGCAAGAAGTAAAGAAGTAAAACCTAGAGGAAAGTCAAAAATGTATTGAGCTTTATAATCTACTCATAGTGCTTGCTGCATTACACTGGCCCTTCTATCACCAGAACACCACCACATCCTCTGATGGAAAAAAAAAATCCAAAATGCCCCATTTCCATTTCACTTAAGCAATTAAACTTAGCTTGCTTTTAAATTCCTATCTAACACTATTTATAACTTCATTCATAATCTCCCTTAGCCAGACTTTCCTAATTTAACTTAATTAATTAATTTATTCATTTAACTTAATAAATTTCTTACCTTATTAATTCCTATTGTAGTATTGCTCTCGCTCTTATAATTAACTACTTAAGCTAATTTACTATTTGATAAACTTCTTATACAGAAATATATATTTAATACCATCATTAACCTCATTTACATAATCAATAATTTTTTTTTCTTTAAAGCTAAAAGAAACATTCAAGATGGTATTATTACTTTAATACTTCTATATAAAAATTTCACAACAACATGAGCAGGTAGAAGATATGATAACAACTTCGCAAAACATGTTACATTGTCACTACTCTATTTTGCTAAGAGGATTTACCAATGTGTTTTACAAAAATTATTTTACTTTATATTAAATTTGTTCCTTTCATCCACCCATGTATAAGTGCATCTTTAACATATAGAATTAGAGTGGCAAATTCTAGAATTCTACCATACCTTATCAAATACTTAGAATCTTCATTAATTAATTATTTACTAATCATAAAGAGTGTTATGAAGTCTTAGGAATTGTAATTATGAAACCTTCATTGTTTAAGCTATGTATAGTTGTACATTGCATTTAAGCTACACTAAATGATTTCTTTCTTATAACTTATATAGTAAATAGCATAGAGAAAGGAGAACCTTTTATATCTCATTTTATACACTAGTATCGTTGTTTTCTAAAATAAATTTGCAATCAATACAATAAAATTTTATTATTTATTTAATCATACAATTCCACCACAACTTACTCCCATTGAAGATGGACCTCCATTGCTATCACTGCTTAACAAAGAAAACAAATGTTGAAGGAGTAAGAGTACATAAGTACGAAGCAGTTGAATAAGAGCTGGTTGTAATGGACAGCTTTTAGTCAACAACAAGGAGAATAAAAGGGCTGGAAATACTAAACAAATTCAAAGGAGAAAAAAATGAATGTTATTAAGATCTTCCCTACATTATCCACAGCATCTAAGATGCTTGAACTTAAAGTAGAAAAACGAAGATGATGAGGAGCAGCTTCAAGTGGGTACAGTGATGCAAGAATAGAGTAAAATGTTTAGTGGAAAGATAAAGACACAATCTAAAGCTAGGGAAGGACACGTAGGTATCAGTAGACTCTTCTACCATTAATTATCCAAAGGGATCTCTAAGCAATAATAAGAAAACATAAGGGCTGGGAGGAAATTTTGTAGACGTTGTAGCCTTGGGTTGCTTTTGCAAAAACAGACATAAGGGAGAGAATATATATATATATATATATATAACAAAAATGACCACGTAGACTTAAATGGTAAAATTTAAAAGGTTTTATAGCAATTTAATGTCAACATATCCCTCTAGCTAATTACATTATGACTATTATTATTATTATTATTATTATTATTATTATTATTATTATTATTATTATTCCATTTATTTCATTTTATTTTACATATTTTAATTATTTTAAGATTCATATCTTCTATTGTTGTGCTTTATTTTAAGTAAGTTGTAATTACAATCACATCTCTTTTTTGGGGGGTCTTTACTTTGTTATTTGAAGCTTCAATTAATTAATTTCTTATGTTCAATAGGCATTACAAATTTAATTTTTCAATTCTAATTCATTTTCCATTAATTTGAATTTCAAAATTAAATAGAGTTATTACATCAACCGACTTAGCTAGTGAGAAGCTTTTTAAAACATTTGAGGATGAAATAACTTAACCTCTATTGCCAATTCAGGCTGAAAAGCCCTAACAAAATAACTTAATTTTTTTTTTATTTTCACTTAATTCTAAGTAATAAACTAAATCATCAAATTTAGCTTGGAATTCAATTAGAATCCCAATCTGTCTAAGCTACATTAACTCTTCCATTAGGTCATCATGAATTGGTCCAAACCTTATCTTAACAACTTCAATAAATGTAGCCCAACTGATACACGCATTTTTACCATTTTGAAAATGTTAGTACCATTTATAAGAAGCTCCATCTAATGCAAGGCTAGCCAGAATTACCTTGTTATTTTCTAATGTGCCATCTAGAAGAAAGAACAGTTCATACTTGGAAATCCACTTGAAAACATCATTGTCAATGAATTTTAAAAGATCCACCTTTGTGGATGAGTAGGTACCTAGTAATCCACAGGGGAAGATCATGAATCACCTGACATAGTCCTACTATCATCACGGTTCCTATCTTGATTTTGTCTAACAAGAGCAATGAGCTGCAGCAAAATCTCTCGCATCATCTCTTGCACCCCCATAAACTTTTGACTCAATTCAATTTGTAGTCGATCTTCGATGTCTCAAATATTACATTGTGATCGATTTCCTTTGCCATGAGGATTGGTTGTTCTGATACTAGATGATAGGCCTACAAATTATAGAGAGGAAAATGGCAGGAAAGAGAAATAGCAAAGGAGAAAGAGAGAGACAGAGAAGAAGATTGACAAGGAGGATAAGTCACAATTCGCATGCCTCTCGTCGGTTCCATTTCATGTTATAAATGACTTGGCCAATAGATATTAACAGTAAATAGTTGGAATGAAATTATAAAGATAGCCTCACTCCTTACTTATGAAACTAATCATATCAAGATGCTTCTTATTTGCTTTATATGCATAAAAAAAAAGAGGTAAAAGTTTGTTGGTTTTTACCTTTTGAATAAAGTGGTTGCTCCTCTTTTCTTTTCTTTTTCACTGAAATTACTCCTTCCCCCTTCCCTTCCTTCTCTTTCTCTCTCTATGTCTCTCTCTCTTATTAGTTTATGCTTTTCTTTCTTTCCTTTTCCTAATGGTGGATCACAACATTTATAAGTAACTTACCATGATGCAAGTTTCTCTACTTAACTTGCTTTGCTTTTCCTTATCTTCTTTTATTAGTATCCATGTGTAGATTTTATCAGTGAAGATGTCATTAAATTTTCCCTTCCTTCCACCACTTCTTAGGCTGACACTAGTATTATTTTTGTTAAAGGAAATGGAGTCATCTTCAAGTTAATTCCATAGCAACTATCCTTCAATTTCTTGCATTCTATGTCATTTTTTATAAAGGACCTAGAATTTTCACCTAATTATATTTTAGGAAATTCCTAAAATTTTGTTTGTCTTGACAAGATATTGAGAATTTCACAAATTCTAATTATATACATTCAACAAAAAAAATAGTATAAAAATTCTTAAATTACTTATAACTAAATAT
Organism: Erythrophleum ivorense; assembly: GCA_026724425.1. Classification (NCBI taxonomy): domain Eukaryota; kingdom Viridiplantae; phylum Streptophyta; class Magnoliopsida; order Fabales; family Fabaceae; genus Erythrophleum; species Erythrophleum ivorense. The sequence continues at coordinate 141,637 of JAIUCV010000238.1, read as the reverse complement.
TTATTTTTACATATAACACATTTATGAAATTTACAATTTATTTAAGGGAGGATGATATAGTTTTCTATTTTTTTTATCAATTTCATCCATAAAATTTAAATTACCCTTTTAGAATAACTCGAGAAACTTCTGTTTAATTTTGTCCCCCATTTCCTAGGATTCCTCTTTAGCAGTGAGTCGTCCCCATACCACTTCAATGAAAGAGATATTTTTATTTCTTAATTACTTTATGTTAGTGTATGTAATTTGTATAGCTTTTAGTTGATAAGTTATATCTTCTTTTATTTGTACTGACTACTATAACACATGAAGGATCTTAAATATATTTACAAAGCTAGGAGACATGAAAGACAGAGTAGAGATTGGACAATTTTAATGGAAATGCAATTTGGTAAGTGACAGTCGTGTCAAGCAACCTCAATTAAACTAGGTTAAAAAAGATTTGTAGTATAGCGTGCAACTTAAATCATCTACCTTGGAAATGGATATCAAAATTTAATCAAGTTTTTTAAGTGTAAAAGAAAATCTAAAAGCTACCTAATTAAAAGGAATTTTTGATTGAATTTAACTAGCTAAACTTAAATGGAATTAAGGTCCTAACTACTACCTAAACGCATAAATTAAGAACAACTGATAAACTTATGACTAGTTTTGGATTTATCCCTTAATATCCACTATCCTTATCCTAATTCAATTATCAATAGTTCTGGTCTAAGAGTCCCTATTTGTTTTCATGGCCATGTATCTTGAGTTACTATACAAGATTCAAAAAACTAATAATTTAATATTGAATTGAAACATTAACTCTACATCAAATCATTAATCCTTATCATCAGGATTGATGAACAATAAATTTGAATGATTAATCCATCACATCAGCCTCTAAATTTTCACCTTTTGATGTTCAATTAGCTAATTAAACTCTAAGGAGGGTTCAAATTAGACATTCAAGTACACAATTTCTCATATTCATTTCATCAAACACTTTGACTGCATACATGGTGTAATACCATATATTCTAGCTTATTTCATAACATTCCCATACTTTACATCATCAATTCCATGAAGGAGTAAGCAAAAGGGATTAAAAATAATACGTTTCTTTGTGTTGCATCGTGTATAAAAATTCTATTTTATGTCATGTAGACCATGTGAACTCATACATCACATTTACATATTTAATTACTTGAATACAACTCATTTGCATCATAAAAGTGGCCTACATCTCGTGGAAACCAAGGGGGAGCATAAAATACTTATACATATTTTCGGCCAGATTTTCAATTTTTCTGTCACAACTTCGAATATTCATAATTAAATCTACAAAAATCAAAATCCAACAAACTTTATCATTCCAGAAAGCTTTGGATGTCTACCTTGCTCATGCATCATTAAGTAGAGAATGGTTGACATCCGAAAAGCCACTGAGGTCGTTGCTGTCTGGGCTATTAGGTTAGATTACTGATATGAATATTCAAAATTCATAACTAATTCTAGAAAAATTGAAATCACACAAATTTGGTCATTCTGGAAAGCTACAGACGTCAAATTTATATGAAAAATAATTCCATAATGAAGCAGATACTTTTATCCATTGGAAATCTATAGAACAGTAACTAGACTTAGTGGCACTATTAATGTTAACAACAAAACTTCAAAATTGCATAACTCTTTACTCAAACCTCCAAATGAGGTGATCTTAGTGGCCACAAAAATATTATAACCTCTAGTTTATGCCTATAAAATTTCACAAGAATTGGATATCATTTGCCTATAAGATGATACAGAACACAAATCTGTCAGTGTGAACAGTGCACATACTAGAATCAATTGAAAATCTCAACTTTGAAAATTCATAACTAATTTTGTAGAGCTCCATTTTTTCTACACTTTAACTTCCTAAAAATATCTCAATAAGATCTACATGTCTGCCAAATTTCATGGAGAAATTTCTTCATTTGGTCAAAAAGTGCTATTAGGTGTCATTTGGGTCATTTTAATGCCTTTTAATGGTGTAAAGGTGTGCAAAATGGCTTCTAAGGTTCTTGTGGCCACTTGGACTCATGGGAATGGTCCAAAAAGACTCCCTAAACTTGTCTTAAAGGTGTAGAAACTTAAAACATAAAATCTCATCCTTCATTCCCAAGCCATATGCTAAGAAACATGTACTTGAAATGGCCATTCAATACCTAAAAATTGTAATACATTCCATTTATCATCAAATTTTATACATGCATCATCTATTAGGATAATTACATATGTTCCATTTATTGTCTACCAATTCTATCAAAATATTACATCGTATGTCATTCCTTTAGTTACAACATAAATAAAATTAAGAGCTTATAGTCAATGCTTCATCTTCCAACTTGGTGGCTTCCATTTCCTTGTTCATTGGCTCTACCTAGCATATTAGGATATTAGAAGAGAGGGAGTGAGATTCAAAGAATCCCAATAGCTCATCTCCCATTCAATCATGCATAAAGAATGTAATACAAGTCTTAAGGATGCATGCATGACATACTAACATAAAAAATGGTGCAAATACATTCTTGGCATTTACACAAAGCACATATAACATACTTAGATTTGCCAAATAATTGGATTAGCCTCACTCACTTTCTTCAAGGTTCTTAGGTTTGCCTTACCTTTTTTTTCAAAGGCTTTGAGGTAAGCCTTACTCTTGGGAGACTTTATTTTGGTCTCAACCACTTCTAAGGGCTCTTGGCTCATCCTCACCAAAGATAGAAGGTTCTTGGCCTCTCCGCATTCAAGCAAACCAATGCAACATTTATAGGCATCACTTGAATACATAATGCAATACTATAGCTCCATGGAATATAGGCATCATACCAAAACATAATTCATAGCTTGAAATACACATACACATATTCAAAGACAATGTAGACATTCATTCATGCATGGGAGAAAAGAGAGAGAGCTACCTTGCTTGCATTTATACACTTTTTCCTTAAAGCCTTGAGTCCTCTCCCTTGACCTCACACACCCAAGAAGGTGGAGATCATTTATCTTGGCCTAGACACACCCAAAAAAACACGAATTACTCATGGAAATAAACCTTGGCATTATACACACTTTACATTATGCTACTTTGGTTTATGACTCCATTATGCTTCCTTAAGGCACTTAATGAAGCAACTACAAAAATTCATGATCTTGGCTCCCTTCTCTCCTTTAATCTATGATTCTTGACTCTATTTAGACCCCTTGGAATTATCACAATTATTTTAAGGAGCCTAGTTAGGAGTTGCTTTATTATACTACATTATGGAGCCTACACCTCCTCTCACTATCTAGGGCTTCTAAATTTTTTTCAAGGATTTCTCCCACCTTCTACCATCATATGAAGTCCCAAACCAAGGCTAAAATAAATTAAAACACTCTCTAACCCCTCCATCTGTCCTAGGCTGACATTATGGAAGCATTTGGGGTTCAAGAGGTTTTCAATTTTTTTCTTGATGGGAGAGCCACTTATGAGGCTTTTTAAAGGTCTTAGAAGCTCAATAAAACATTTAAATGGCCAAGAAAATTTATAGATTAAATCAGTTTTTACAATTCCTTCAAATGCACTACACTTTTCTAACTTAGATTTCATTAGTTTTTCTTGCTATTTCTTTACTTTCTTGAATGGGAGATGCATGTGGGAAGCTCTCTAGGGGTCTTAGAAATTCATACAAATATTCACATAGGCTTGGAAACTCTTAGATAAAATTAGATTTTTGTCTATCTCTTTGAATCCCTAACTTCCCATTCTTAGTTCTCCTTTGCTTCTTAATTAATTCCACTTGTATTTCCCTAATCTTCACATTATAGAACCCATAATTCCACCTTAACATGGTCAAAATTTATCTCTTATGGAAAGGGCCCTAAGGTGAACGAAAATTTTATGGAGGAAGCAAGCAAGGAGAAGCAACAAAATAAGAAGGAATACATTGGTTTCTTGTTTCCTTCAAAGCCTCTTTCACTTGGTGTAAACTCCTCCTTGAATTCCTACTCTTCTCCCTCTGAATCAAACCCAAAAATAGCCCTACTTCATTTAACAAAACTATAAAAAGGAAGGTGGGAAGGAAGAGAAGAGTTTCTAAAGAGAGAACTAGAAAAAGTCATGATTTTCATACATTTTCTTCTTGGTTTTTCACCCTCATTGAGCTCTCTCCTAGTGCGTCTCTCTTCTCTGGCTTCTCTCTCTAGTTTGGGCAGAACGAAGGGTCTATTATGATGAAGGAGAAGGGGGACGCTTCATATATTAAAAGGAGATACATAAAAGTTTTTTTAAAATGTCACTTTTATCTTTCATTCTTGGCTAATTTATTTGAGGCTCATTTTAGCTCATTTTCAAGAATCGTCTTTTCTATCATAAAATTTGAATCCTCAATCTTATAAAATGCCTTTGGAATCACTCAATTTGGAGTTAAAATCTTCTCGAACGATCCAGTCAAAGTTTAAGCTCACCGCCATCGAAAAATGTATACCAGAGGGGCTTTAACTGTCCTGGGGCTTTCCATGATTTTCAGGGCCTCTGAGAACCTTGGAGAACTCAAAACTTTCATTTAAAAAGCCATCTTGTGAGTTTTTCAAAAAGTGCCTATATTTATGAAAATGTCACTGGTCTTTCGACAAATTTTTTGAATCACTCTAGCCCTGTTTTCTGGGTAACTCAAGGCTCAAATCCTTATTTTTCATTATCTAGGATTTTATCATAATTATGTTTGGCCATAATTCCTTCTATTTTAGGGATTTTCCTTTGTATCTGGCCTATTTCTAACGTTTACAAAGAAACCGAATATTGCGTTTCTCACGTTTACGGAGGGATCAAATGTTACACATGAATAATTGAAGATCAATAAAAAATTTAGCACTTAATTTAATCCATTAATCATTAATTACTCTCCTAATTGATGTCTAAGCAGCCACCAATTACAAACAACATAATCCTTATTCATTACAAGCTTAACCAAGCAAATACATGAATGAGGAAAATGCTACAAAGAGAGGAAAAATAATAGCCAAAATCCCTTTGATAATCTCTATAGATTCAAGCTTCAATCCAAGGTTATCATCCAAGCTAGGCACAAGAGGGAATTAGTGGTTCATGGAGTGGAGAATGATGGAGGGGAAATGGTTGGATGAGCCACGGCAATGGAGAATAGATGGATAGTATATAAAGAGTGAATGAAATGGAATGATTCATGAAGCTCATTCTTTAGATGCTGCCCGAGTCTTTAATCATTTTAATGATCACGTGCTTTCCATGCTTCCTCTCTCACATGCTCTCCTCTAGACCCTCAAAACTATGCCTTGTCTCATGTTGCTTCAATCATTCTAATCACATTCTGCAACCTTCACCCAAGCTTTTTTTTTTAAATCTTCTCTCATGTGTTCTATTGTGCTTCATTTATTCCTTCCCACATGAGCTTCTTATTCCATTCATTCTCATGTTTTGGAGCTTACAAAACATGAGAGCACGTTCTGCAGCCTATGCTTCTTTCTAATGTCTCTTCTCTTAAGTGTTTCAATTTTGCTCTCCAAAACTCGTGGCTTGCTCATGCTCTGTTCTACTCATGTGTATCTTCCATGTACCTTTTGCCCGTGTTCTACACTTGAACTTCTCTTTCTTCGCAAAATAGAACCATCGTGCTCTGGACCTGTGAGTGGAGTGAGCTGTGCATGAACTGGAGTCTGCTTATGGCCTTTGTGTATGATTGGTGAAAAGGACAAGTGTGTATTTTGGAGAATGCAGTGCATGCATTAACATGCAGCCTTGTGTGTGAATGAGTGAGTTGGTGGAATGTATGATGAGGTGCCTAGTTTGTATGTGTGTACGTGTTGATCTACGTGTTGATGGAAGAGAACCATGTATCATTCATCTATGTGCTAGACATGTTCATGTGCCTCTTCAATCATGTGTCTTGTGTATGCTGTCCAATGAGTGCACCCATGCCTTCTAATCCCCCTAGCTCGTGTTAACTCCTCTCCACTATTCACATGAGCTATAAAGTATGTATTGCTTCATGGCAATGTGAATGAATGTGGATATTTATGCTTGAGCTCATGCATGTGTTAAGAGGAGAGGGAAAGTGAATGCACAAATGATGAAGTAGGCCCATGTCATTTTTTTCTCCAATTATTCTTCCATATTTTTCTCCAACATTTAAATTTAATTTGCCTAAATTCTACACAAAAAGAATGAAAACTATTAAGTAGAAATATTTGCAGACTTATTTTAAAAGAAATTTAAGCATTAAAAACCAATAATTTGTAAATTAATTCCTAAGATGTAACCATGGCTAATAAAATCAAATCTCACCTAATTAAATTCATTAAGCCATAATTCATCTTTAAAAAGTTCAAAATAAGGAGGATTAATATATATATATATATAAATGGCATTTATCACTAAGCAACCGATCATATTTTTTTGATAATTTGGAAAGGCCTTAAGTATCTAGAGCTCAGTTTCTTAGATTTTAGTGATCTACCAATACTAGTAATAGGAGTAAACCATAAGAACACATGCTTTTCCTTCTTAAATTTTAATGGCTTTTGTCTCTTGTCAAAGTAACTCTTTTGTTTATTTTGAGCCACAAACATTCTATCCTTAATTAATTTGATTTGCTTTAAAGTTTCTTGTACTAGATTAGGTCCTAATAAGTTCCTTTTGTTGGCTTCCTATCAATACAAAGTTATCTATATTTTCTACCATAGAGTGCTTCATACGGTACTATTCTAACGCTAGAATGTTGGAAACTGTTGTTATAGACAAATTCCATTGATGATAAGTATTTATCCCAACTTTCTCTTTGATCCAAGACATATATTCTAAGCATATCCTCTAGGGTTTTAATTTTTGGTTATGTCTGACCATTCATTTAAGGATGATAGACCATACTAAAATACAACTTAGTTCCAAAGGCTTTTTATAAAGCTTCCCAAAACCTATAAGTATACTTAAGGTCTTTGTCTGAAATGATACTGAAGGGTACACCATGTAACCTTATAATCTCTTAAAGATACAATTGGGCAAGCTTATCCAATGAGTAATTAGCCTTAACAGGTAAAAAGTGAATAGACGTAGTTAATCTATCTATTATTACTCAAGTGGCATCATACCTAGATTGAGTTCTTAGTAGTCCCATCACAAAGTTTATGGAAATACTGTCCCAATTTCACTTAGGGATTTCTAAAGGTTACAATAGTCCTAAAGGTTTCTAATATTCTATCTTGACTTTCTGATAGACTAAGCATTTTACTACATATTCAGCAATTTCCTTTTTCATTTCTAGCCACTAATACATCCTTTTTAGATCTTAGTACAGCTTGATTGTTCTAGGATGAATTGTATACTTGCTTTTATAGGCTTCTTTAGATTCCTAACCCTTGTTTTAACTAATTAGGGACACACTAGTAAAGCTATCTTGTTGTGAAGGGGCAATTTCCCCCTTTAATTTTACAAAACTGTATGTATATAGTATTAAATTTTGATATTATAGCCCCTATCTGTTGAAATATTGAACCCATTGGATGCACTGCACTCACTGAACCCATACATATATATATATATATATATATATATTATATTATTATCTGACATTTTAAATTGAATCCACTAAATCCATACATGTATTTTTTCCTCTTTTTTTCCTTCATTTATTTTATTTTCTTTCTCATTTTCCCATTTTCTTATTGTCTTTCTCCTTCACTTTTCCCTCTTTTATTTTTTTTTCATATTGTTATTAGTTTGTTGGACTTTACACTATACTCATTTTCTCTCCTCTTATTTCCCATTGTCCAATATTTCTTTTATTTTTTAATTTATATTTAATATATTTATGTCCTTGATACATTTTTTAGTATATCCTTGTTATACATTATATAAGTATTGAGTAGATATAGAATTATGCCCTTATGTGTAGGTAGCAAAATTGTTAATATTAATATGAAAAGTAATTCTTGTTACATTACTCATTTAAAATCACATTTATTTATAAATTTAAGAGAAGGGGAGCCAAAATATTGCTAGTGAGTTAGTCTCATTTGAATCAATACAAAGGTTTAAAGGAAAGCATTTTATTTAAACAATATGATATACAAAATAATTTTTTTAAATAAAATATAAAGAAATAACTAAGGATAACATTTTTCCTCTAATCCAAGGTCTCGGCATCGTTACTATAGGGATGCATAGTCTTCCTTGGAAAGAACGATTCTATTTTCTACTTTAGAAAAGTCTTTATAGTTCAACCAGGATTGCAAAAATTGGTCTTCTTATTAAGATTTTCAAAGTTAAGATATAAGGTCACAATCAATTTTTAACTCACTTATATGCAAACTATGAGGTAATATGGTCATGGCAAGACTTGGATTTTTGAAATACTCAATCAACTTTGCCTCTTCAATCATTGTCCATGCAATATACAAAAACTTTCTACTTAAAGCATCAACCACAACATTGACCTCATCAAGATAATATTTTAATTCAAACTCCTAATCCTTTAACAGTTTTATCCACTTTTTCTACCTCATTTTTAAATCTTTCTAATCAAAGAGGTATTTAAGGTTTTTGTGATTACTAAACACCTCAAATGTGGCTCTATACAAATAATGTCTCTAAATTTTCAAAGCAAACACCATAACTGCTCATTTTAGATTATGAGTGAAATAATTTTTTTTATAGGTTCTGAGTTGTCTAGAAGCATAGGTAACTACTCCTATTCAGCATTAAGATACAACCTAATTCTTTCTTGAATGTATCACCATATATCTCAAAATTTCCTAGGGGATCTGGGATGATTAAAACTGAGTGGCGGTTAATTTTTTCTTTCAACTTTTGAAAACAATTTTCACATTCTTGAGTCCAGACAAGAGGATTTCCTTTCTTAGTTAGCCTTGTAAAAAGTAAAGCTTATTGGGAGAATCCTTAGATAAATCTCCTATAATATCCATCTAACCTTAGAAAACTTCTAATTTTTGTAATGTTTTTATGCCTTTCCCATTGAACTATTACTTCCACCTTGTTGGGACTATAACTACTCCCTTTTATGAGATCATATGCCCTTAAAATTTTACTTTTCTAAGCCAAAATTCACATTTTTCCAGCTTAGCAAATAATTGCTTTTCCTTAGGCACTTGCAACACTATCCTAAGATGTTGTTCATGTTCTTCCTTTGTTCTATAATAAATCCAAGTATCGTTTATGAAAACAATGACAAATTGGTATAGATAGGGTTTAAAAATTTTGTTCATGTAATTTATAAATATTGCTAGAGCATTTGTGTGTCCAAATGGTAGAACCAAAAATTCGTAGTGCTCATACCTTGTCTTAAAAATAGTCTTTACAATCTCTTTAGTCTTAACTCTTATTTGATAGTATCTTGATCTAAGGTCAATCTTAGCGAAAATGAAAAGCTCCTTTAAGTTGATCTAACAAGTCATCTATCCTTGGGAAAGGGTAATTATTCTTAGTAGTCACCTTATTCAATTGCCTATAATCTATGCACAGTCTAAAGCTTTCATTCTTATATTTCACAAAAAGTACAGGAGCTGCCCAGGATGATACACTTAGTTGAATGGATTACTTAGATAATAGATCCTTTATCTATTTCTTAAGTGCGCCCAACTCTTTGAAAAAATGTAATGAAGATTAAACTTGTTCCAGGAACTAAGTCAATGGCAAGTTCTACTTCCCATTTTAGAGGTAGACTAGTTATTTTAGGGAGAAAACTTCTGGGTTTTCTCTTACAACAAAGATATAAGCCATTTCCTAGTTTGCCTTTGTTTCTGAGGAACATGAGAGAATGTATTATCTAATTTCCTGTTGGCCTAGTTGGCAGCAATAATTACATATCCCTATTTTGGATTGGGTGGAAACATGGCTATCTTTTGGTAACAATTTAGGATCATGCTATTTACAAACAGTCAATCCATTTCCAAAATAATATCACTATGTTTCAAAAATAAGCAAATTAAATGAACAATAAATGGTCTGTTTTCTACCTAGATAAAACAATTTAAATAGGTATAAGAAGTAAAGACTCCTTCTCCTGTGGGAATAGAAACATAAACATTATAAGGTAATATAGATACAAACAAATTCAATTTCTTCACACAATTAATAAATATAAAGGAGTGATTAGCTCCTGAGGTAAATAATGCAATAAAGAAATTATTTTTAATAACACATATATCTTGTATCAAATTGGGAGGTTGATTTGCCTCTTTTCCACTTAAAGTGAATACTCTCTCTTTAGTTTATGGCTTCTGTTTAGGGGTCTATCCCTTGTTTTGTGGCATTCCCTTGAGAAATGTCCCAACTTTCTGCAACTATAGCATATGTTTTTGCCAAAGTAAGATGGTTAGTTTTCATGTGGCTTTTCACATTGTTGCAAGTTGCTATAGAGTTGTTTTTAGATGCATGTTTCCTTTTTCTAGGTTAAAATTTGGGTTTAAAATTATTTTTTTTTATTTTTTGTCCACCCTCATCCTTCTTGAGAACTTTTTTTTTTCCACCTTCTATTTCCATTAAATTCTTTTCTTTTCAACTATGCTACACTTATTCATTAGTGCAGAAATACGCTGAATCTTAAAGGCAACTACCATATTCCTTATTTTTGGCCTTAGGCTAGCCCCAAAGTTCCTTACTTTTTAACTCTCCTTAGAGTTATGTTTTGAGTATGAGGAATTTGATTTCTTTCTTAATCCTTTTACTATTTGGGAAATACTCTTCTAAAAAGATATTTTGAAATACCTCCTAAGTTACTTGAGTTCCTTGAGCCTTTAATCCCTTTTTTTTTATCTCTCTCCATAAGTTTTCTACTTCCTCAGTTAACATGTAAGTGGCAAAAGTTACCTTTTGTGCATCAGTGCACCCTAGTGCCTTAAATACCTTTTTTTGGGTAACTCTCTCAACCATTCCTTTACTATTGTAAGATTACAATTGCCCTTAAAAGAAAATGGCTTGGCTTTCTTGAATTCCACAAACCCTACAACAAACCTTGGAAATTCATATTTGCAATAGGGTTCCCATTTTCATCAATCGGTGCCTGATTCCTGTTACCATTTTCCTAGATTGGTTGCAGGAGCCAATTAGTCATGGAGGCCTAATCCCTAATAACAATAGCCACCCTCTCAATGGCATACATCATGTCATTGGAGTTATTGGTAGAGTTTTTGTTTTTGGACAATGCCATAATTTTATTGCCCAAATAGAACAATTTATTATTAGTTAAGCAATCTTAATATTACAGACTACATGTGAAACAAAATATATAGCATCAATTATTAATGCATAGATATATAAGTACTGGTATCATGGTTACTTATCGTAGCCTCTGTATAGAAATAGAGTTTGACTACTTACTAACCTTATTCTAGACATACCTAGACAAACTCTTTTAATGTTATAAATGCGACACTTCTTCGTTATTTACCAATTTTCCCATTACCTTAAATTTATTTCGTCATCTGGATTCAGCTATGAAAATTTAGACTTTTGTTTTAAACTTTTTTTTAGGGTCATTGTTCAAATCAATAAATTATAGCACAGCAACCCAACTTGCAGCTCATTGTGTCAGGATCAAGCTGATTGAATCTTGTTTCAGTTAACTAATTCTTGAAACTTAGGACAATGAAGAAAATCCATTAATGACCATATATTCCACACATATACACAAAAAAGAATTTAATCTAATTGAATAATGCTTATACCATAATTGCTGAAACTGTAGCAACATACAACATTGTTCTTAATACAAACGACAGAATTCATTCTGTCATTCAAAATTATTAATATAATTCATTTAAAGAAAGTGGAAGTCCTATCCATCGTCATTGACCATCGCTAGCTTAATATTCTAAATTACTTGGATTGGTCCTATTAGTGAAACCTCCATCCACACCCATTGAACCTCAACAGTTATGCGAAGCACTGACGTGATATAAGTTCTGGTTTAAACACGTTACAGAACATAATGAAAATTGATATTCCTAGTAAAAACAACATATATTTTGAAATCCATATAATGGTTCATTTATATAAAAAGCAAAATAGGTTTTCCTTTCACCTCTTTTGTATTAGCAAACGAAATATCACATGTAGGCACAAATGAAGAGCACAGTCAAATATAAGATATTACTTTTCCACAACCTGCTACAAATTTTAAGTTAATACTGAAAGTAAAATATGAGATAATGGTGAAAAGCTTGATATATTCACTGTACAATGTGTCAAATATATACAGGAGAAAGGGAGAGAGAGGGATTTGATTATCATAATTACAATTAAAGAAATTAAATCAAATCCCTAAAGAATAGGAAATAAATCGAATAATCCCTAAATAAAAGGAAACTGAAATGAGGTAAATAGGAAACCCATCAATCAAATTAATTATAATTAACATCCCCCCTCAAACTCAAGATAGGGGAATGAAAATCATCTTGAGTTTGTTCATTAATATCTGAAAACGTCCTGGTTGCTGAGACTTGGTGAAGAGGTCGACGGGCTGTTCAGATATCCGAATGGGAAGTAATCGAAGTGTGCCTCGAGTGACATGCTGCCGAGTAAAATGACAGTCAATTTCAATGTGCTTAGTCCGTTCATGAAACACATCATTGTGAGCAATTTTTTTGGCACTCTGACTATCACAATAGAGATTAGTAGAAGAGGTTTGTGAAGCTCTCATATCAGGAAGTAACCACCGGAGCCATAAAATCTCAGAAGTAGTATCTGCTAGGGCTCGATACTCAAATTCAGCACTAAAGCAAGAAGCCAAAGTCTGTTTCTTACTTCTCCATGAGATTAGAGATTCCCCAAGAAATATGCAAAAGCCAATGGTAGAACGGCGATCACTATGGTCACCTCCCCAATCAGCATCATAATAGGCTCGTAAGGTAAGGGAGGAGTTGGCAGAGAAATGTAGGCCATGAGGTAAGGTACCATTAACATACCGAAGAATGCGAAGGACTGCTGCATAGTGGGTGGTTCGAGGAGCGGACATGAACTGGCTAATAATATGAATAGCGTATGTAATATCTGGACGAGTCACTGTGAGATAGATAAGACTACCAACTAGCTCGCGATAACGAGTGGGGTTTTTCAACAAAGTACCATCAGTAGGTGTGAACTTCGCATTCGGTTCTATGAGAGTGTTTGCAGTTTCATCATCAGGAATTTGAGCTCGGGAAATCAAATCGAATGCATACTTAACTTGAGAAAGAGAAATACCATCAACCAGAGGAAGGACTTCTAAGCCAAGGAAATATCTCAAGGTCCCAAGATCCTTCATTTCAAATTGTTGCTTAAGGAAGTCCTGGAGTTCTTGAATTCTTGTGATGTCATCACCAGTAATAATCATATCATCAACATACAAGAGTAGTAGAATAATACCATGATCAGTTTTGTGAAGAAAAAGTGCAGTATCATGAGGACTACACGAAAAACCAAGCTGACTGATAGTGGAGCTGAATTTGGCGAATAAAGCTTGAGGAGCTTGTTTGAGGTCGTATAGAGCACGACAAAGGCGGCAGACTTTGTTTCCCGAGTGTGTGTACCCAAGAGGAGGCCTCATATAAACCTTTTCTTCTAGATCACCATCAAAAAGGAATTCTTGACATCCATTTGACGAAGAACCCACTGTTTAGCAGCAACAACAGCAAGTAAACTTCGGACTGAAGTGATACGAGCAACTGGAGTAAATGTCTCCTCATAATCGATGCCGTATTCTTGAGTAAACCCTTGTGCCACTAAGCGAGCCTTGTATCGTTCCACAGATCCATCAGAATTAGTTTTTATTTTGTAGACCCATTTGCTTCCTACTAAAGTTTTGTCAAGTGGAAGTTCAACCAAGTCCCAAGTATGCATTTTCTCCAAAGCTTGTAATTCATCTTTCATTGCTTGTTGCCAACGAGGATCACTAGAGGCTTCTTTATAGGACTGTGGTTCATGCAGAGAAAGAATAGTAGAAAAGCAATGATAATCACGAAGATAGAAAGGGAGATGTCTTACTTGAGTTGGACGGGTGGTGGAAGATGAAGGCACATCATGTGTAGGATCTTCAAGAGGGGCAGAGTCATTGGTGTAAGGCGAGTCATCAGACGTATGTGTGACCTGGTCAGAGGATTCAATGCCTGTATTACTAGGAAAAAGATCAGCAGAGGGATCTATGAAAAGAGGAGATGAGGTGGGTGGAATAGAGGAAAATTGAGATAGACTGGAAAACATGACATGCTCCCAAAATATAACATATCGAGAGATATGAATGCGATGAGACAGAGGATCCCAACAATGATATCTTTTATGCTCAGGATCATAACCTAAGAAACAACAAATTCGAGCACGAGCTTGAAGCTTGGTACACTCATGAGGAGGAAGAAGAACAAAACAAGTACAACCAAAAACTTTGAACTCAGTGTAATCGGGAGAAGTACCATAGAGACGGGCAAAAGGAGAGATATTACCGATAACGGAAGATGGAATGCAATTTATAACATGAACAGCTATAAGAGCTACCTCTCCCCAGAAGCGCTCAGGACAAGAAGAGGAGATAAGAAGTGCTCGCACAGTATCAAGAATATGGTGGTGTTTGCGCTCTGCCCGACCATTCTGCTGGGAGGTATAAGGGCAAGAGTATTGAGAGAGAGTGCCTTGTGCATCAAGAAAACTAAGAAGTTAGGAGTCACGATATTTCATAGCATTATCTCACCGAAAAATTTTGATAGTTTTAGAAAACTGAGTGCGAATCATATTTGTAAATTTAATATAAATCGCAGACAATTCGGAACGAGTTTTCGTCATGTAAATCCAAGTAAAATGAGAATAATCATAAATAAAAATAACAAAATAACGGGATCCTCCCATAGAGGAAGTAGGAGTAGGACCCCAAATATCAGAGTGAATCAAATCAAAAGGTGACTCAGAAACAGAAGTACTTTTATTAAATGACAACACAGGTTGTTTTGCAATCTGACAAGAAACACACTCTAAAGACTTTTCAATGACATTGCCTAAAAGACCATTCGAAATTAAAGATGACAATTTGTAGACAGAACAATGACCAAGACGATGATGCCATAACTCAAAAGAAACAGCAGGGGAAGCAGCGCATAAGCGAGGTGATGTGGATGGAGGAATATGCATGGAATTGAGCTCAAACATATGTCCAATTTTACACCCCGTTCCAATAATCTGTCCAGTCTGAGGATCCTGCACACGACAACCATTAGAAGAAAAGATTACATCATAACCAAGGTCAACTAATTGACCAACAGAGATAAGATTAAAGGATATGGCAGGAACAAAATAAACATCATTAAAGGATAGCGTGGATAAGGAAATAGAACCATGGTGACTAACAAACATCAAGGAACCACCAGCAGTATTAATTTGAGGGGTAGTAGTGGTAGGCAACCAGGAAGAAAAGATTTTTAACTGACCAATCATGTGATTATAACAAGCAGAGTCAAAGTACCAAGGAGGGTTACCTGAGGGAGTAGCTAAAGCAGTAGGTGGAGGGGAGGTACCAGAAAGCAATTGCTTAAGGAGGGCCTCAAGGTCACGAGATACTGGTAGAGTACTTGGAGAAGTAGATGTATCATCAGCAGCAGTAGATGTGGAGAGAGCAGGCTTGGACGGTTGACTGGGTCGTGTGAAATTTTTATTCTGATCAGATCTAGGAGGACGAATAGGGCAGTGCTCAATGACATGTCCAGGCTTCTTGCAGTAACGACAAAATAGAGAAGAGCAGTTTGTAGCAATATGTCCCTTCCTCTTACAGGTGCGACATTCAATTAAAGGACACTCAGAGAATAGATGATTGGCCTAGGGACAACGACGACACAATTTAGAGTTTTTCTCAATTGTTGCAAAAGCCATATCAGTGCCACGCCGTAAAAGTCCCAATCGAGTTTCCTCTGACTTCAACCGAGGAAGTGCATCCTCAAGAGTAGGAAGTGGACTTTGGTGTAATAGAGAAGCGCGAATAGGCTCAAACTCATCATTAAGTGCCATCAGAAATTGAATAAGTCTCAGACGATCACGGTAAGATGTAAAAGCATTAGCATCTTCAGCACATTTGAATTTTGGCTTAGAAGAAGTATAATGACTGGCAAGATGATCCCATACCTCTTTAGCAGTCTCATATCGTCTAAATTGTTGATTAATGCTGGTAGTAGAGGTGTTTTGAAACCATGTGATAATTTGGTGATTTTTGTTATCCCAGTCTTCCAAACGCTCAACAAATTTAGCATCAGTTTCTAATTCATTACGAAGAGGATATTTTATATCACCTGTAACATATCGCCACAGTTTGCGACCTTTAAGGAACCCTCGCATGCTCTCCAACCAGTGATGATAATTAGATCCATTCAGAAGTACAGAAATAGGCTGTGTAACATCGTTCTTATCCATAGCAGTGATATAACTCAAAATAGAATTGGATTTTGCAAAAACAGAGGCCAGAAATGGAAAGAACGCCCCCAAAAACCTTAGGAACCGATGCAACTCGTTCAAAACTCGGCCTGAAAATCAGTGATTCAGACAGACGAAGAAAACTGAAATTTTGGCGATCCAATGACGATCTGGCGGCGCTTGGAAGCTCCGTTGGCCGTGAAATTTTGATGGCGGCGTCTCAGGACAATGACGAACGTGGAGGTCCGGCGCGTGGGTTGAACGAAGCACGACAGAATTGCAAAGCAAAGACAAACAGAGGTAAAACAAAAGGAAGAAAAACTGCAGTGGAAAGAAAATTGTAAATCTGGATTGTTCTTGAAGAATGAACAATCAGGCATAGGAGAGATGCAAGAAAAGCTCTGATACCATGAAAGTAAAATATGAGATAATGGTGAAAAGCTTGATATATTCACTGTACAATGTGTCAAATATATACAGGAGAAAGGGAGAGAGAGGGATTTGGTTATCATAATTACAATTAAAGAAATTAAATCAAATCCCTAAAGAATAGGAAATAAATCGAATAATCCCTAAATAAAAGGAAATTGAAATGAGGTAAATAGAAAACCCATCAATCAAATTAATTATAATTAACAAATACTTTGACCTATTGCGGCTACACATATTCCCCTATATATAGACAAAATTTGGAGAACTTTTGCAAACTCTAAGTTTCATCATACAACCAATAAGCATACATATTACCCAAACATATAATTAATTACTAAATAACCACAAGCAAGAATGGACAAATGACATATGACTCATGGAAATATAATTACATGGTTAAGATAACTATTTATATCAATATATATAATTTTACAACTCAAAAACTGCAAAAATCATTTATGCTAACAACATAACTACAATAATCAAATTTGACCCAATTAAATATAATTTTACATAAGCTAAAATTTCACTTACAGTAACATATTCTTTCTATAGCAATATCATGTAATTTGTACTACCATACGGGGGTTAGTCCTGAAGCAATCAACTTGCATGCTTAACTGGTGCTATGCATGGATAAGAATAATCTATACTATTTTTTTTATGTTTGCTACGCGACAGAGAAGAACCAAATACTTCACGTGTGTGAAGTGAGAGAGAAAATAGGGATTGAGGGTTCCACGCATGACAACATAAGAAAGGTATGCTTGTTTGCTTTATGTTCCACGTATGACACACAAGAAAGAAATGCTTGTTTGCTTTATGTGCATAAAAAGAGGTCAAAGTTTGTTGGTTTTTACCCTTTGAATAAAGTGGTTGTTCCTCCTTTCTCTTCCCTTTCACCGAAATTCCTGTCTTCCTTCACCGAAATTCCTCTCTCTCTCCCCTAATGGTGGGCATTGGTTGAATTTTCTTCCGAGTTACTTCCAACTCTTGCTTCTTGGTGTGCACGCCTGTCCCAACTTCTACCAAAAAATGTACTACTTTTTCTTTCCAATTTTGATGGTTCCTTCATCTAACTAGTTCATCCCAATTATTTCCCATATCTTGTTTGCATTTGAACTAGATTCCTAATTAAGCTTTAGGAACTGATCATTGCTTCAGCTTTACATTTCTAACTATCCCTTCCTTAATTTCTGTCAAGAATACGTAAAGTGACTAACCATGATGCGAGTTTCTCTACTTGACTTGCTTTTGCTTTTCCTTGTCTTCTTTTACAAGTATCCTGTGCAGATTTTTCCAGTCAAGATGTCATGAGCTTTTCCCTGCCTTCCAACACTTGTCCAATTTTTGTTGAAGGAAATGGAGTCATTTTCTTCATGTTAATTCCTTAGCAACTTTCCTCCAATTTCCTGCATCCTACGCCATTTTTTCTAAAGGGACAATGATCACATTTGACTCCATGGTTTGGTTATTTTGTGTTCCATGCATCAGACATACATTGGAATTTTTAGCCATCTTCTATTTTTGTTTGTTACGCCATTTCTGCACAATTTCTTGGTTAAATTTGCTTCAGTTTTTTAAGCTAAAAATTTAATTATAATTTGTATGGAATTTACTTAATTTCAAATTCCTATGTGAATATAATTAAGAAAATCTTGTTAGAATTTTCACCTAATTATATTTTAGGAAATTCCTAAAATTTCCTTTGTCCTAAGGAGATACTGAGAATTTCACAAAGTCTAATTATATACATTCAATGAAAAAAAATTATAGAAATTCCTAAATTACTTATAACTAAATATTTATTTTTACACACAACACATTCATGAAATTCACAATTTACTAGTTAAATAACTCATGATCTTTGAGCAAGTGTGTTTAATATTGTGATGAAGCATAAATTTCAAATTTTGCTGTTTTTAATGGTATTAAAAAAAATCCTTTAATTTGTCTTGAACGACTGAGTTACATGCTTCTTATCTGATGCAATATCGTTGAGTGTGTGAAAAATGTATACTTGTTAAACAAGGTATACTTCTTGATTTACGTTTTTATCTTTTGGCCAGAGAGGGCCGGCTTGTTTACTTTTTGTTAAATTATGAGTCTTAAAATAAGTGATGTCACCAACTATTTTATGTTATATAGTAAGGTTAGATTTTGTTTCAGTTTCATTATAGTTTGTTTTTTTCAAAAAAAGCACAAATATCTCCGTTCGATTTTGAAATATTTGCAAACACTTCTTAAGATTTAAATTTTTTGTCCAGTATTATTTATATCCTGTAAATGGATATGCCTATATAGACTTATTATTTGTCATGTGACGCACTTGTATTTGTCTCAAAACAATCAAGGATAAAGTCTAAAATAACATATCCTTATCAAGCAAATTAATGAAATTAGTTAAAAATAAATATACACACACTACAATATATAAAAATAACTACTTTTGTAAACAGTAACTAATTTCTCCCTCTGAACAAGCTTGACCAAATAGGCTAACAGAATTTACAATTGGTGGTAGAGTGATAAGAAGATGGAAAAAAAAAAAACAAAAGGGTTTCTTTTCTTCCTTTTTTTTGCAATATTTTTTAAGCAACTGCTCCATTTAGCAGGCTAATTTCTTGGCTGCTGATGTAGTGTCCAAGAGATTGTTATCTTTGTCTCTTTGATAAGCTAGTCAAGTGTTCAATGCCTAATCTATGCCAAGCATATTTTGGAGTATTCATTATTGTTCTTTTAATTCTATTTCTATTTCTGAGATTAAATTGAGCACATGCACGACATTTTTTTTTTCTTTGATGGTACGATCTTTTTAGTTAGTGTTTACTGGATTTGGGCTTGAGAAACATGGAAAGAGATTTGCTTCAGCTTTGAAGGGCTAAAAAGCCAAAATGCTGATGTGGCATCAGCATAACAGCAGGATGTAATGAACGACTCTGATTTTTTGAACATGACTGTCTAGTGCAAAGTCGAACATCAGAGGATCTGATCTTCGAATACAGATCCTCTACGCTGTGCTATGGCACAATGATGCATTCTTTTTTTTTTTTTTGATTTTTTTATTTTAAAAGAATCAGAATGTAAAATAAAGATAATTTTCTAATTTTTACCAGATAGACATTAAATTATATTTTGATTGTTTTAATTTGAAATATTTTGTATTTTATCTGGTGGAAATTGAAAGGTAACCTCTATTCTATGTTCTACTTTTTCAAAATTAAAAATAATAATAATAATGGACAGCTAAAATTGTTGCATAGCTGAAGATCCTTATTCCTCTTTTTCAAAGAGTGTAAGGTCGTTTATTTTTTGTTAAATTATGAATCTTTAAATAAGTGATGTCACCAACTATTTCTTGTCATAGTAAGGTTGGATTTTGTTTTAGAGTTTCATTCTAGTTTTGCACACAGCTCAATTCAATTTTGAAATATTTGCAAATACTTTATTTGATTTTAAAGTTCTAAAATCATTTCTTGAGTTATTACTTTTTAATATTTAAATATTTTTTCTATTATTCTTTAAAAGTAAATAATCCAAACCTTTTCTGAGTTTCACAAAAAGTATACAATTTTTTTAAGTATTAAAAAATATATTTTAATCTAATTTTAAATTTTTTTAACTAAAACATCCTCTATTAACTTAAATATGTAAACATGTGTTATATCTAAATATATACAAATAAAACTAAAAAAGAATAGATTTTGTTTTTATTAAATTTAACCTAGTAAAAAAATATATTTAAGTCAACAAAGGATATTTTAGTCAAAAAATTTTAAAATTAAACTAAAATGTAACATAATTTTTTATATTAAAAAATGTCTGTGTATATTTTAAAAGTAGAATAGAGGTCCTATCATTTTAACAAAATTTAAGAAAAATTTATATAATTTATTTTTATTTTAATCATATAAATGGATATGCCTTTTTAAACTTTATTATTTGTCACGTGACACACTTTTATTTTATGTGAAAACAAAATATGATTAAGTCTAAATTAAACATTCTTATCAATCAAGTAAACAAAATTAATCCAAAAGTAGATAAAAGCTTTTAAATCATGAAGAATGGTAATTGACGGGAATATTTTTTAATTTTTAAGGTTAAACTCAAAATTGAGAGGAGTGTTTGCAACTTTTTTGTTTTTTGTTTTTTTAACTATAAAGAAGTAGTAAATACTTTTCTCAGCTTGATTATGTTTGTAACAAATGTTACATTCAGGTGAGTTTCTTGTTTATTGGTGAATTTTATGAATTTTGAAATATTATTACAAGAAAAAGTTTATGTTAAATATAGGTTAGTTAAATCTTAGAAAAATTCTTACTTACACTTAATCTACCATGTCGTTTATATATTATCAAATAAAATAGAACCATACAATTAGATCACACTCCTCTTTTATGTAAAAGTGTTTTAATATGTGAAAGTGTTGTAAGAAAGGATATTGGGACTATCGTGAGGTATGGATTCACCACCAACTTTCCAGTTATTTAATCAGAAGAACGCTTGTAATATATGATAAAGGATCCATTGGGAAGCCCTGTAAACTAATAAATTATTATTAACAGCCTAGAGGCCACCCGTTAATTTATATGTTTAGTATACAAAAAGATAGATATTTAAAAAAAAAGAAAAAAGAAATAGAATAAATATCTATTTAAAAATCAATAATAAAAAAAGATATTGTTAAATAATAATACAGTAATAGATATTGCATAAAATTTATTTTTCTCTCTTCTTTTCAATTTTGAAAAAGTTCCACCTAAATATTATAATTTAGTAAAAAATTTATTGGAAATTTTTAAAAATCAAAATTCCTTTAAAGGACAAAAAAAAAGTTACAATTAAAGTTTTTTAAAATTATCACTCATTTTTTTTAAAATTAAAACCAAATTTTCTAGATATATCAAGAGGTTTTTCTAATAGTAATTTTAAAGAACATAAATAGTAATTTTGAAAAACATTAATTATAATTTTGATCCTCTAAAAAAATTAATTATTTAAAATTATTTTTATCAATTTATAAAATTTATGTATAATTTTCCCTTCAGTCTTCGTTACAAACATGCCTTTAGTCATGAAAAGATAGTTCAGCCCCAATTATTTAATCAAAAGAAAGTTTAAAGTAGATTCGCTCTGTATTATCAGCTTGACTTCTATTGGTATTTCTCTTTTAATTTTCTTGGTTTCCCAAAAAACCAGTCGTTTGTGTCAATCTTCGGATGCTTGTCGAGAGGACATAGCATAAGTCTGGCGTCCATGTTTTGCCGCCCAATCGTCAATTTAATTATTTTCATTAAGATGGGATCTCACAAAATGGGATGACCCATAAATAGCTATGAAAGTTAAAAATTTTATTTTATGTTATATTTATTTTTTAATTAAAAATAATAAATAATTGAGATTGAAAATACAAAATAAAATCTAAATGATCTAAATTTATAAAAACAACTTAGGTTCATTGTTTCAAAGAAACGATGAGAAGATGGGAGATAAAAAAAGTAACCAGTTTCTCCTTTAATACAAGCTTGACCAAATGGGCTAACAGTACCCACATATAGACGCTGTTTGGTAAGAAGAGGGAAAGAGATTTCCCTTCGTTTTTATTTTTTATAATGCTAATTATATTTTTATTACTATTATTTAATAGTGTTTAGTTTCTTTTATTATTTTCTTTAAGTAAGGGCACAAGAGTCAAACAATTTACTTTGAAGTGCCCTGTCAAACAATTATTTCAATCTAATTTCTCTAATGTGTCTTCGGAAATGGATTAGGATTACTAAAAAGTTTTCTTGTTTTCTTTAAAATATATTAATAAAAAATAAGTTTAAATTAAGCTTAACAATGTTATTTAGAGTAAATTATACATATATCTTTTGATTTTTGTTAAAATTATATAATTTTTTTAATCTATTTTCAAAACATATATATACCTCACTTAAAACAAAAATTACTCTATATTTTAATTTAATTTTAAATTTTTTGACCAAAATATTCTTTATTTAAAATTTAAAAAATTATAATTTATTTATTTGATTAAGATACAAAAATAAAATCACAATAAGTATATAAAATATTTTACACAGTGAGAATGATAATATGATATATAGTATAGGAGTTTGTCACCCAAATAATTTATTTTTATTATATTTTTAAAATATTATAACGTTTATACTAACCTATCAATGCAATTGTTGTCCAATGATGCTAACATTTTAAAATAATTTTATAAGAAACATTTTTTGAGACAAATAATTTATATTTTAAAAAATTATTTGATAATTTTTGTTAAAATTAAGAAATAATTTGTGTTTAACAAACTTTTGTGTAAAAGTACTTTTTATGGTAAAATTACTTAAAAGGTTATAAATTTTAAAATATTAATAAAAATGTTTGAGCTAATTATAAAATTAATCATGCAAATATACGAATTTCCACAAGTTTCAAAACTACGAAAAATTAACTATACTAAGTTACAATCTACATAACAAGTGTCACCAAGTTTGACTTGACTTTTTGAAAATGTAAATAAAGCCACTGGAAGTCTAGTACTGTAAAGTTACAAGAGCAAAAGCTATATAAGTAATATATTACCCAAACATATAATTAATTACTAAACAACCACAAATATTTATATATTATTTTTATAATCCCCACACCACCAAAATCATTTAAGTTACGAAATCGCAAGTTGGAATGGACAAATAACATATAACTCACAGAAATCTAATTAGAGATTAAGGTGACTATTTATGTCAATATATATAATTTTACAACTCAAAAACTACAAAAAAATCATTTATACTAACAACACAAATACAATGAAATTTCTAGAGCAATATCATGGAATTTGTACCATTATACGTGGGGTAGTCCTAAAGCAATCAACTTGCATCCTCAACTAGTGCTATTCATGGACAAGAATAATCTATACTATTTTTATATGTTTGCTTCGTGACAGAGAAGAACCAAAATCCTTCGTGTGTGTGTGATATGTGAGAGAGAAAAGAGGACTTGAGGATTCCACGAACGACAACACAAAGAAAGGGATAAGGGGGTTGCTTCTCATTTCTCTTCTCCTTCACCGAAATTCCTCCCCCCCCCCTCTCTCTCTCTCTCTCTCTCTCCTTGGTTGATGCTTTTCTTTCTTTCTTTCCCGATTGTGGGTCATGGCATTTCTAGGGAAAGTGAGGGTGTTGGTTGAATTTTCCTCCAATTTCTACCAAAAAATGTACAACTTTCTTTTTCCCTAATTTTCATGGTACCTTCATCTAACTAGTTTTGTTGAAGGAAATGAGAACACTAATTTAAAGTAATAGCTACTTTTTCTTTTCCATAATTAGGCGACACCAAATTCAAAGAAAATAAAGAAATCTTTCATTTTTTGTTGAAAAACCACTATCCTCCATCCGGGTTCAATTAAATATAATCCTTGAATTAAGCTTATCAAGCATGCCATGAAGCTATATTAATTTCTTTTCTTCTAAAACTATAAAACAAAACATTTGATGCAAAACATTAATGAACAAATAATTCACAAGTTTTTAAATTTAGAGCTCTATGGTATAGTGTAAAAAGTAAATAACATTATTATGTTAAATGCACATTTAAAAAATAATAAGACATTGACATCGGAAATCAACCCGAAATATATGAACTTTTGGGAATTGATTTATTCAATTTTTTGAGATTAATACTATTAATTTTAAGAAGAGATAAATATAAAATATATTATTTAAATGATTTTATATATTTAAATAAATATTACAGATTTTGAGTTTTTTAAAAAATTAATAGTGTCAATCTTTAAATATATATTAAGATAATTTATTTTTAGAATCTTGAAAATGTGGTGCTTTTTCATTAGAATTGATGTTGGATTCATTAATTCGATCCATAATCACGAACGATACCAAAATGATTATTTTATTTTGGGTGATTAATATGAAAATATTATTATTGCTATCACAACTGTGTTGAGAAAGATTGATAGATGTGGAGAGAGGATAAATATGAGCAGATAGGTGACTGCAGTAAATAAATCCTTTGTAGTACATTGTGTAAGATGTAATGAAAAAGAAGACTGAATAATTTTTAATATTTAAATTTTTTTAAATTTTTTATATTAAAATTTATTTGAGATATTTTTAATTTATTTCTTTTTAATTATATATCCAATATTTAATTCTTAAATGTAAAAGATTGGGCAAATAATATTCAAGAACTTAAATTCATAAAAATTATTTTCTTAAGAAGATCAGATGGCGAAACAAATCTAATTGTAACAAAATTTTTAATTATAAATTTTACATACTTAGCATCTACGGATGTAATTTTTGCTAAAAGATTTGCGGTGGGTGATCGCGTGGGCGGGGACTCCGTTGTAAGCGTTTATAACAAGTTTTCAAAGGGGATCCCATCAATGAAAAAAAGTAACATAATAAAAAAAATTAAATCATGAATAGGTTAATTATACTTATCAATACTTTCTTATAATACATGTAGATGCCGAACTATTCATAAGCCACAAAGCTTCCCCACACCTCAGGTTCTGTGTAGCTTCTTTCATATCCTTCTATCCATATATCCTAACCACATGTATATATTATCAATCTATTAATATATATCATCTATCAATCTATTAATATATAAATATATCAATATATACATTTTTTGTTTCACAGTTTTTAGTCGCATCATATTATACTTTTACTTCTCACCTCCACTCATTTTTATCTTTCCTCTGCAGCTCGGTGTCCAGTTCTGAGTCTATGACATCCTTTTATATATATATATATATATATATATATATATCATTTTTGGTTCCCTCCTTCTTGTACCGTCATTTTCTACCCCTTCTTAGAAGTCAGAATCATTCTTGCCTCACTTACAACCTACTTTTCCTCCATGGGTACTGCACACCTCTCATTAGATTCATTTTTGACAACTCATTTTCTTCTCTAATCTCTATTTGTCAAACATTAAGCTTGGGATTGGGACATACATCACACACGACAAACATTACGTAGCTTAATCATCTTGACTCAACTCTCGAACAGTTGCTCTCTTTAATTTGGTTAGTATTTTTTTTCTCCCATTATAAATACTTGTCAAATTTGTTCCTTCTAGCTAGCTCGTTTTTTTTTTCTATTGCCACTTCTTATAAATTTGTGCCTATTACTTGTAAATTATTTGCAATGTGGTTAGCTCTTTGTCTGTGTACTCACACGTTGGTGAATCTCTAATGTAACAAGACCAAAGAATGGCTAATTTGCAAAAAATATTTTATTGCTCTTTGCTTTATAAGATTGGTGATGGAATGAATTTGCTTTTAAAATAAATGAATAAGAAATAGACATAGCAAAGGACAAAATTATAAAGATATCAAAACAAACACGGCCTTTTCTTTGTACTCAATTCCCTTACTTTTATTCTCATTACTTCAACTGATAATAAAATACTATATAATTTGGTAATTACAATATATTTATTTCCATAAAGAGGTGAAACTACTGATGTTAAGATTATTTAACTAAGGATAGCTTTTACTACTTTATATTTGTTTTGTTGGTAATTTATTGTTATTGATTTAATCCCTCTTTCACTACACTTATATTATTTCATTAGTATTACAACAATGCAAGAAAATTAGAAAATTACCCTAATCATTCAATCACTTTCCCAGTGTTACAATGAACCCTAAATGATCAAGGAGATCATTAAGATTGCTAAACATTGATCGAATGTCACCCCACGAAAATGTGGCTAATGGTTAGTATGTTATAATCCTTCTTTTTGATTTTTGTTTCTTTTATTCATCCTTTCAAATTTTCTAATCCTATTGGTCTTTTAGGTTCTACCATGACAAATGCCAATCCAAGTCTCATTGAGAACTCACCTTCACTGGTTAAAACACATATAACTCATGTTCTCAATCAACAGATTTCGACAAGTTATTCCATAGATATAGAGAACTTTTCTCCATGTTTGTCAGATGATTTTTCTACTACTAGATTCAGTGTAGACAAATCATTTCCTAACTTTAATTAGTCCCATTGACAAACTTTGAGGGATGTTATTAATATTGTTGTCAATCTCAATAGGCATTTTGATCACAAACAGACCTGTGATATTACATACTTTGACTTCTGTTATTTCCGTTTTTTTAAATAGTCACTTTTGCATCTCCAATTTTTTAAAATAGTAAACTATCATTTTTGTTATTTTGTCATAGAATTTGAACCTAACAAGCTACATACACAACCAAGATTGGATCAGTTTCCTCATGATGCCATGCAAAATGGTACGAAAATTACCTGACAATCTTTATTCTTTTTTTTTTCCACATTGCAATCCATTATAATTTCTTTCTTTTTCCCTTCATTTTTTATCTCCTCATTAATATATATTAGACTACTACCAAGAAGGCAATGAACTAGAGATTAGTTCTCAAGTTGTTGTGCATGATGGTATGTTTCTATCACTCCAAGCTTATATTTTTCATCCTCCATATTATTTCTTTTTTGACACATGTTAATACATTGTCAATGGGTCTTTTTCCCTCTCTCAGATTATTTGGATGAAGGAGATCCTAATTACATTTGTTGTCATTGTGGTTTTAAAATGTGGTTAAATGAGAGAACCAAACGAAGCTCTAACTTTCAAACATTGGCTTTTTCCTTTTGTTGCTCCCAAGGAAATGTTCAATTGCCTCTTCTTCAATCTCTTCCTCCATATTTGGAGAATCTTTACTTCAATAAGAACTTGCAAGAGTCGAAGCATTTTTCACACAATATTAGAGCTTACAACATAATGTTTTCATTTACTTCTATGGAAGGAAAAATTGACAACAATGTAAGCTCAAATTTTGGTCCTTACTCTTTTGTTTTATGCAGTCAAAATTATCATCGCATTGGTAGTCTCCTTCTAGTTGAGGGCTCTAAACCAAGGTTTTCTCAACTTTATATATATGACACTGATAATGAAATTAGTAATAGGATTTTTATTGTTAGGTAAAATTTATTTTTTTAAAAGGAATTCAATTGTTTCTTTTTTCTTTCAGCTCCTTCTCTCTTAATATTGTTACTTTTTCTCTTGTTAGCTCTGCTCATGATGGGTCACATTTGGATCCATAAATTGTTCACAATCTAACCTTAATGCTTAATGAGTTTAACCCTTTTGTCAAAAGCTACTGTATGACTGCTTCAAAATTACATCAATCAAGAGATATCCAACTTCGTCTTCTTCACAAGAGAAAGTAAGATGGTCAAACATATAACTTGCCAACTTCATCTAAATTTGCTGCTTTGGTGGTTGGAGACTTTGATTTAAATTCTGACAAAAAGGATATTATTGTTGAAACCTAATTAGGAGTCCTACAACGTATAAGTGAATTTCATCCATCATATCTCTCGTTGCAACATCTTTTTCTTTTTCCATATGGGGAAGATGGTTATAGAGAGGATATATCACATCATAGTGGGTCATTACAGACAACTCGAAAAAGAACAAAGGTCACAATTTGAGAATTCCTTATTTTCCATCTTATGACAAGAAGTCATGAAGTGTTCGTCTTATTACATGCCAATCGTTTATTGTAACAATTCATTGTTGATGGCTTTACCATGATAGAATCTCAACAACTAAGTTATATTAGAAATATCAAAAAGAACTCAGACTTGATGTTTATAAAGGATTAGAAGATGCTATTCTTAGAGGTGACACTAAAGCATCTTCTATAGGAAAATGTGTCATCCTACAATCAAGCTTTACAGGAGGTGCCAGGTATATGATTTAGAACTATTAAGATGCCATGGCTATTTGTAGATAGGTAGGCTTCCCTGATCTATTCTTAACATTTATGTGAAACCCAACTTAGCCTGAGATTAAACGGTTTTCCCAAAAAAAATGGGTTTCATCCTTAGGACCGTCTTGACATTTTATGCAGAATGTTTAAGCTAAAACTTCAACACCTCATGAAAGTTATTAAGGAAAAAAGGTTCTTTGGCCCTGTTAAAGCAAATAAATTAACCTTTTTGTGCATTATTCTTTTCTTTGCTACCATTTTATATACAAGTTATACTTTATTATCATTATAACTAATGCTTGCCCATAATTTATTACTTCCCACAGATATGTGTACCATTGAATTCCAGAAGAGAGGCTTGCCACATACTTATAAATTATTGTTCCTTGCAAATGAAGATAAATACCCCACCATAGATGATATAGATAAGATTATCAATGTTAAGATTCTTGACAAAAATAGTGATCTTCTATTGTACTGTTTGGTGAAATCATATATTTTACATAGGCCTTGTGGCATTACAAATCTAAAGTCTCCATGTATGAAAGAAAAAAAATGCACAAAATACTTTCCTAAGAAATTTGTCAACTCCACAATTTTAGATGATGAAGGGTACCCCATCTATAGGTGAAGAGACAATGGTAAGACCATTGAAAAAAATGGTGTGCATTTGGATAATCGATTTATTGTACCCTATAACCTAAGCTTACTTAAAAGCTTCCAGGCGTATTTGAATGTTGAAAGATGTAATTAGTCAAGATCGATCAAGTAATTGTTTAAGTATATTAGTAAAGGGACTGATAGAGTTATAACAACTTTGTATGAAAATACTGAAGGCACTATAAGACAGTGTCATCATGATGAAATTAAGCATTATTATGATCATTGTTATATCTTAACATGTGAGGCATCATGGTAAATCTTCTCCTTTGATATCCATCATCATTTCCCTTCATTGAAAGATTAAGCTTCCATTTTCCAAACCAACTACCTGTCATCTTTCAAGATGGTGATTGCATACAAAATGTTCTACAAAAATCGAGAGTGCAAGAGTTTATATTCTTGCCCTAGATGCAAGCAAACCAAGAATATAAGAATGCAAAAGAACCTACATATCTTGAATTTCCCCTCCATTTTGTCTTCAATACACAGTTAAAAAGGTGGACCCCACCAAAACAGGGTTTTGCCATTAGTAGATCACATTATATCCCACCAAGCAGTGGTGAACTTTATTACCTCAAGATTCTTTCTAATAAAGTACGGGGGCCCACATGTTTTGATGATCTCAAAATTATTGGGAATACAATTCACCCAACTTTTCAAGTAGCCTGCTTTAACTTAGGCCTTCTTAATGATGACCAAGAATCTACTGCAGCAATTATGGAAGCTTCTTTATGGGGAAGTGGTCAATACGCATGCAAATTTTTTACTAGCATGCTAATGTCCTATAGCCTTTCAAAGCTTGATATTATTTGGAATGAAACATTTATTGTTCTCTCAAAAAATGTTTACTATACTTGAGATCAACAGCTTGGTAACATCAATATTCCATTTATATGACAGCTTCTTTGTTTTACTATCTTAACACTTGTTGATTCATACATATTTACCTATCTCTGTTGTTACTCTCACTTCCTTAATCCAATTACATTTTCTTCTCCTAATTTGCATTTACCCTCTATTCTTTGTTGTAGGAAACCATGCTTCTTTGTCAGATAAGGAAAATGTAGCTTTGATTGAAATTGATAAAATTCTCATTGCAAATGGAAGAAGCTTGAGCCAATATCCCTTCTTGCTAGTTCCAATTACATCAAGTCTTTTTGATTTTGCCAATCCACCCATTTCAAAATAGTTGAAT
Organism: Erythrophleum ivorense; assembly: GCA_026724425.1. Classification (NCBI taxonomy): domain Eukaryota; kingdom Viridiplantae; phylum Streptophyta; class Magnoliopsida; order Fabales; family Fabaceae; genus Erythrophleum; species Erythrophleum ivorense. The sequence continues at coordinate 111,121 of JAIUCV010000238.1, read as the reverse complement.
TATAACAAAAATGAGGTGCACGATGAATACCTTAGATTACTCCATTCCATGAATCATCAACAATGATTTGCTTTCAACCAAATCATGGACCCAGTCATGAATAACATTGGAAAAATTTTCTTTATCCATGGATATGGTGGTACTAGGAAAAATTTCTTGTGGAATGCACTGCCTTACGATCAAAAGGGAAAATTGTTCTAACATTTGTCTCAAGTGGAATTGCAGCTATCCTACTTCCCGGTGGGAGGAGAATAGACTTTAAATTTGCAATTCTTATTGTGGGAACTAAGGATTCTACATGTAATATTAGACAAGGGTCCCAAACAACTGAATTACTGTAGGAAACTAAGTTGATCATATGGGATGAAATGCCTATGGTTAATAAACATTACTTTGAAGCACTAGACTAAACACTTCGAGACATCACATAAGTTGACAACTGAAATAGTTGCAACTTGCCTTTTGGAAGCAAGTCACTTGTCATGGGAGGAGATTTTCGATAGATACTTCCTATCATTCCTAGGGGTAATAGAAATGATATTGTTCATTTAGCCATTAACTCCTCATATATATGGAATCATTGTCATGTGCTCACTTTAACTCAAAATGTGCACCTCTGTAGCAATCAATCGAGTACTGATGATTAAGCATCAAAAGATTTCTCTGAATGGATTGTCAAGGTTGGGGAAGGAAAACTTGAAGAACCTCACAATGGTCAAATCAATATTAACATTCCAAGTGACCTTCTTATAATAGAATTCTTAGATCCTATTGCTACAATTGTCTTCTCTACTTATCCATCTTTATTGTAAAATTTCTCTAATCCAACATATCTTAGAGATCATGCTATCCTTGCTCCAGCTATTAAAGTTGTTGAAAAGTTAACATCTTTATGTTAAATTTACTTTCTAAGAATCAACAAGAATATTTGAGTTCAAATATCTTGTATAAGAAAACTAAAGATCATAACTCATTTCGTTAGTTATATCCACTAGAATTTCTAAATATTATTACTTGCTCTGGCCTTCCACCTCACTGTCTTTTGCTAAAACTTGGGACTCCTGTAATGCTTCTTAGAAATATTGACCAATCTTCAGGATTGTGCAATGGAACATGATTTCTCATCACCAACCTTGGAAGACACATCTTAGAAGCCATGATCATTACTGGCACTCATGTTGGTCAAAAGGTTTTTATTCCTAGCATGAATATGAGCTTATCTTATTCAAAGTTTTCTTTCAGATTGCAAAAAAGACAACTTCCCTTGATCATGTGTTTTGTTATAACCATAAATAAAAGTCAAGACCCATCACCTTCTCATGTTGGCCTATACCTCCCTAAGGAAGTTCTCACTCATGGCCAATTATATATAGCAATCTCACAGGTGAAAAGCTAATTGGGTTTGAAAATCTTAATACATGACAACAAGAACAAAACACTAACCAAGCCAAGAAATATTATTTTCAAAGAAATCTTTGAAAATCTTAACTAATCGATCAAAGGATTTTTCTACTATGTATGTTTAATTTTGCTATGTATTGTATCAAAAGTTATCTCATAACTCATATCTTTTGCTTCTTCTCCTTAATTTTTTCTCTTTAATCAATATCTCTTTGGTGATGGTTGCTTTTAAGTGTTGACCATTCTACTCAATCACTGTTTCATCTTAATCACATGTGGCATGAGTGGTTTCATTAATCTAGAATCATTGACAACATTTAACTTATACTCCACTCCAAGTTGTAATTATTCTTTCCTATTTGACTTGTATTTATTTTTTTCTCCTATTTATATCTTATGGTCTGTGGTTATTACCCATAATTCTAATGTTTGTCTATACCATCAACATCTATAGAAACCGAAAAAATATAGGGTCATAAGTATAGTGCATAGCATAAGTTAGCTCATAACTCATATTACTTATTCAAAAGCTACACAATAATGTGATAGTCATAGATAAAAAACTAATTGATCATGCCACTAGGCCACAAATGTTGAATGGACTAGCATCAAACAAATAGGTAATTATTTTGCAATCCCCCTCTCAATTTCAATTCTTTAAGTTGATACTATTTTGTATATTCCATATCTTATATTACTTGTTTTTGTTAGCACACAAAATGCCTAACTATGGATATATCAGGTGGCAACAATGTTGAATTTGCATGTGTCTAACCAGTTAAATCCTTTAAACAAGAGCCCGATCAAAAATAAAGATACATTTTGTATACCAACCTCATCCTAGTGACATTTAGTTCCTTTGTGAATTTTTTTATGTTATTTGTTTTCTTGTTATTGTTAAAGTTATTTGTTTCCTTTAGGTTTGAACTATTTAACTAACATGAAGTTAATGCAGAAATATAAGTTAAAGTTAAGAGAATTGCCAGGATTGCAATCTAATTTGATTTCTTATGTAGCTAATTTTTATTGTTAAGTGGAAATCCTTTTAATGTTCTAGTTTTCTTAATTCTACTTTCATCCCCCATGAATAATGTTAAATATATCAAGAACCTTATTAACAACTAGGTTTCTTTAGTTTCATGTTACTCCATTGGCATTAATGGAAAGGCACACCATGCTTCAAAACTGATTAACATATTGACAGTTCCTTCAGGTATGAAAGTTATACTTATGTATTAATAATATAAGAATGATGTACATACCACTTTTTCTTTATGTTTGTTAATATATAGTGTTGTATCTAGCACAAAACCTTTTCTCTTATATTACTACAGCCTCATCGTTTGTTTTAACTCTTTTTGGTAGTCAAGTTTTATTCTATTTTGACACATTCACAAAGTATGAACCTTACTCAATATTTACATATTACAAGGTTTGCAAATGGGGAGAATATAACCATGATATAATATCTTTCAAAATCTATAATCATTATTGTAAATGCTTAAATGTGCATTATCTCTTATATATCAAATATAAACCTTTTGTTGATATTTATACATGATTACTTACTCTTTATATTCCACACTTTGATTTTAGGCTATGTTTTGTTGCTTTACAATTTAGGCTTTGAATTACCAAACATTTTTCAATCCCAGTAACTTTACTAGGTGACTATCAATATTCCTTTACACTTTAGTATTATTTGTTCTCTGCATTTTTGTTATTTTAGTCTATTAAATCATTCCTTGAAGAGATAGAAAATAATGTCATTTAGTTGATTATCTTACTTCTACATTTCCTGGAGTTCTTTTTACTTTTAGATTTACTACACATGTCTTTCATGTTTTTCTCACATCATCCCTTTTGTTTTCTTCAAACATTTTTTACCTTGGCAACAATTCATTATCTTCCTTTAATATACTTCCATTGTTGCAGAACTTCCCTTTTGGGTTTTCAAAAATTATGTCCATTTAGAAATATTTCCTACCAAAACCAAAATCAACCTTTTTTCTTATTAAGCACAAATTATTTGTTATTCATTATTTCTATATTTTTCCCTTTTCTAAACTTTTTGCACTTCCACCATAACTAGTTCTGAAATATATAGTACAATATAACCCATCATTTACACCCAATTTTTTTAATAAGCTATCTCATTGGTATTAAATTAAATTATTCTTTTCTTCCCATTAGTTAACTTTTGCATCAATCGCACTATGTTGCCTCTCCTTCAGTGTCTATTGACAATACTCTATTGTCGATTAATAAATGTCCACCCTTTCCCACTTTACTTACTATCAGTTCTTCATCTCCTCTGATGAAAAAATGTCCATTATTTTCTCACCTTTTCACATAATTGACATTACCATCTGTCATTATACTATTCAGCCTTTGAGTTTTGCACTGACTGAAGTATACAACTTTTCCTCCCTTAAATATAAACAAGACTTCCATGTAGATTGACTAATACCTACCTTTTCCTACTTTACTTGTTGTTAATCCCTTAACAAATGAGGATTATATGCTATCAATCCTTAAACTCCCTTTATTCAATTTCCCTATTATTTTTTACCTTTTTACACAACTAACATTATCATTTCTCATTACAAAAACATTTGTTTCCAATTAATGATTTTTCCTTCAACACTTTTGCTCATTTATGACAATTTATAATCTCAAGATATATTAGCTGTCACTTGAAATATCTTCATATATATATATATATATATATTAGCATCATATCTCATATATCATATTATATATTTACACCTATTTGGCTCAATACATATCCTGAATAGATTGATACCAAATCTCATAAATAATTACCTTGGAAATTGTCAACATCATTTTTCCCTTTTTTCAAACAAATGTTTGATTCTAACTTCTTTATCTGCTTTTCCTCTCTTTCCCCAATTACTCTCGCCTTCCATTTACTATAGCTTTTCTCTACCTACACACCTTCAAGCTTGCCTGAAGCCTTTAGGGAATTTGCAAAGATAAACACATTCAACATGAATTTCTTTTTCTTTACTCAATAGTTTACCTTCTCCTTTCATTTTCATTATGTTTTCATTTTCCTTCAAACCGTCCATTCAACATTTGAAATAAAAAAATTGCACTTGCATTCATTATCACCTGTTTATATTATTTATGCTTTGTGTATTCAACTTGTTATTATATTCCATATACTTTATATTCACTTTTTCATACATGCCTACTTGATATTACACTCTACTCAATTATTTTCCCTCCAACAAATAGGAAATGAATCAACAAAGTCATGAGCTCATCAAAGATATAAATTTTATTAAAGAAATGTGGAGAATATGAATTAGAATAATATACCTATGGACAGGACAACTAACAAAGTGCCCACAAGACATAACCAAGATGAGCATGGTTTTATTAGATGAGGAGGTTTGATTAATAATAATATACAATAAACCAGCATAATTAATATCAATATTGTGTTATATTCATCTAGATATTATTGATATTAACATTTATAAATTTTGTATCTTTTTTTTATAGGAAAATAAGATCAAGGCAACTATTGTAATGAGACATCTTATTGCAAAGTTTATTCCGATCCTATTTGAAGGAAGGTATTATTACATTGAAAACTTTTATGTTCACCATAATACTGGACAATTCAAGGCCACATCCCATCCTTTTAAAATCACTTTCAATTGTAGCACACATGTAGAGCCTTACAATGTGAAAATCCTTGCAAATCACTTTGACTTACTAGATATATTACAAGGGAAAGCGCCAACTGATTGTCCAATAGGTTCTAATATATCTCTCTATTAATGGCAATCATTTCTAAATAACTACTTCATTCATCACTATTTTTTGGCTTCACCCATTTTCTTTTAGATGTTATTGGTCAACTCTGTAGCTTTGGAACTTTGGACGAGTTTGAGAGGGATGGCATTACAAACAAAAGAATGCCCATCACCATAGTAGATAACAGGTTACGTAGAAATCCTCATTGACTTTCTCCTTTTTTTATTTCCATCTATACACTGGCTATTTCAATGATCACTCTATTTTACATGTGAACTAGGAATAACTCTATTCAATGCATCCTACTTGGAGAATTTGCCTCACTTGCTTTTGATTATATTCAACATTGGACTAACCCCACTATCATTATAGTGATGCAGCTTGCACAAATCAAAACATACAACAATATCAATTATTTTCTACTTGAATCTCTACTTTTAAACAAATCAATTTATCCTAACCATACAACTATGATTTAACTTATTTCCATAGTATATTAACTATTATTATAGATCAAATTCAGGTTTCCACCTCTTGGGACACTACAAAACTACTTTTCAGTCCAAACATCCACCAAGTGAAAGAAATACAAGAAAGGTTTGATATTACAAGTAATTTTGAGTGTTGATCAACATATTACTCCCCCACTAACTCTAACCTCTTACTTAATCTATCTTCAACTTTCATCCAATCCTCATCACCCCCATCCATCACTCAAGTGTATAGTCAGGTTTCAAGTCAATCTTTAAAGGCACCAAAAGAAAATTTATTAACCTTTCCCAACTGTCTATCCATTTATCAACTTCTTTCCATTAAAGAGGTTTAGTTTTGATTTTGCTGAGTACTTTCTTTTTAACATTGTTACATAACATACATCAAAGAGGTTTATTCATTTGCAGCCTATAACATGCATCATCTTAAGAAACATTCAAAAGATTGAAATAAATTTTGGATGGGTGTATGATGGTTATAACATATGTCAAAGTAAGGTGAAACAAGATAACTCTGTCTTTTGTCCAAAGTGCAAAGAGCTTGCATTTGCAATTATCCCAAGGTATAACAACAACTTAGTCTATATTCTGACTCCTTTGCTTATTTTATTTCCTCCTTCTTTCAACATTTCTATAAGCCAACAATTCCATCTCATTTTTTCCTTTCCTTAATATACATAGATATAAAGTGCACTTGACCGTAGTGGATGAAACTGGAAGCACATCAGTAGTTTTTTTTATGATATAACACTAAAGGTACTTGACAAACCAGCACAAGACCTCTAAGAAAGACTCCATCAGGTTCTCCTTATTCCCTTTTTGCCATCATTCTCAGAATATGAAATATAATATTTTTAATTACCTAACAAAATATTTATACCTTTCTAAGCCAACACGAACATATAATTAACTTTTTCTTTGTTGATACTACATAGTCTTTGCCTTTGTTACTCTCTACTACCTCAATTACACATATTCATGGAATATAATTCTTCTCTTACATTAGGTTATCCTATTATGTTGCATATATCAATTTTATCATTAATGATTAATTCTATTAAAGCATATAATGAAGCATCTTTTTTCTACCCACTATTATTGACTTTCTTATAGGAATTTTATGTTTATAATAATTTATTACTTCCTCTTGATGTAATTCTTCATTCTGGTTTGCTTTTCCTTGTCACACATGCATCTTAGATATTACTTTTTATGCCTCCACATTATTTGCATACAGCAAAAGATATTATTATTAAGTTTTGTATGCCTACAAATTTAATATCTGAATTGTTAAACTTGATCAGTTTTCAAACTCATGTTAAAATATTAGGAAGGACGACAATATTCTTTCCCATGAGAACTTAATGAATTGGTTGGCAAGAAGTTCTTAATGAAAGTAAAGAAAGACGAGTTCAATTTCAAACAAAGTAACTCAAGTTTTACTGTGGCCAAGATCAACCAAACGAAGACCTTATCACTTACTTCACTCTTTCAAACAATAAGGTAACATATATATATATATATATATATATATATATTCGTTCTACTTAAAAAAAAATTATGCTAAATTTGACATTACCCTAATATTGACTTTCATTCCCATTTATTAGCAATTGGAACATGATCAAGCATCAAGTTCAAATTTTTATCACCTGCTGCCTTCACCAAGCATTAGAAATGAATTGGTATATAACTTCCACTAGAGCTTCAGAAATTATATTCTGAAACTGGTTTCTTTTTATACTATACACAATTTCTTATCACCTATTTTGTTGTCTTGTACATCATCCTTTATGGCAGACAATGAATCTAATGTGTCCCTTTCTATTAAGCACACACCTTCAAGGACCATCTCAGTTGACACAAATGTAGAGGATTTAGATGACATAACAATTTCACATCTCTTTACACCAAAAATGACAAAGACTATGTAGAAGCAATGAGCCAAGAGACTAACAACTGAATCAAATATTGTTGATTTCCCTGATATCAATACACCACAGTTCTTTACAACAAAACCACATAAAATTGTGAAATAAGAAAAATTAGATTAATTATTTTCTTTAGGTTCTTCATGCCTTTACCCTATAGGATTAATGACTTCCAAAATCTACTTTACTATAAGGATCATTTTGCTAACACTTCCATCTTTTTTGTCATGCTTTTTGTGTAGTTCTTGTTTTGTCTACAAATATTTTATAAGATGTTTTGAACACGGTCTTTACTAAGTAGTCATAATTAGCCTTTATTTTTAAACTTGAACTGATGTTTTCTTTCTTCTTTTCTTCTGTTGGTTACAAAAGAGGCATTAGTACTTGAAAGAATAGAACAAGGCACACTTTCTTTGCAATTTAATTGTGCATATGTAGTGGTTGTTTCTAATGGTTAATAAAGTTGTGAAGCATCTATACATACATTGTCCATTTTTCTTTGTGAATGAATGATTTAGTTTTGATAAATGGATTTGAAGTTATGAGCAAAACCATCATGAACCCCACATTTGGACTAGGTCAGGTTTGCGCATCATCATGCCCAACAGGGGTCCTAACAATCCAAAGGTAGGTTTTGCACTATCTTATGCATACAATTGTTTATACTTGGGTGCCATACCATTAGAATTGCAAGGTAGTTTCAGAATTTCAAAAGGAAATAATGAAATCATTTTTGAAAATTGTTGTAATTACTTGATGGGCTTAATCGCTACAAGACGTAAATTGTTTTCTCTAAATATGTTGACAAGGATGTTTCATGCTATAAAGATAGACTGATCCAGAACACATATCTTAAGGTGCTTCTGAAGTCATTCTTTTGTAGCTAAATATTTCGTTCGTATTATTAATGATTTTGAATTAATTCAGGTTATATTTCCCATAATTGCATCATTGATTGTTTTGGTTCACCAGGATTTACATTTTTTTCAAGCATGACAATTACTACACTCTGAGCATCCTACAAAAAAATAAAAAAGGAAAACCCAGGGTTATCTATCATTTACAATAGTTACAAGTAATTCAATTTGTCCATTATATTGTTTGGAATATGCTGGCCATGTGAAATTGCCTACTATATTTTATTTTTTGGAAGGGGTGGGGGGCCAAGTTTGCTATAATTGTGTAAGTGGAAAGGTTTACATCACTAACTATAGCTTGATAAGCTTTGTAGAGCTCATCTCATGTTTCACTTATTTTTTTCCTTTAGTAATCTATATATACATACATATTCATTTGGCCAAACTGTAATGCTTTTACAATTTAAATTATGAAGCTTGTGACCTTAACCTTTATTTTGATCCTTTGCAGTCATTTCGTAACAATCTTAACAAGGATATAAAGTCAAAATCTCTTGATATGATAATATTTCTATTGTTCCAACAAAGTTGTTATTATGACATCTATCAACTCTAGTCCTAAGCTTATACATAATGCTATTGCTATGGGTGATTCTCATTTTTTGTAGTTTGGTATTTTTTTTAAAGAAGAATTAAAAAAATTATATGACATAATTGAGTTCTACGATAGTAAAACCTTGGTGGTCAATTGCAATCTTCATTACTGCATGTTATAGCATGTCATTGACTACTTGAGTAGAAATTGGTTTTGTCACTTATATATATGCTACATTCTTTAATTATCATTTTAAACTGCCATTATTTAATATAAGTGCATTTTCTTTTCAACTAAATTTATATGTTAAATTATTAATTATAATATTTCAGCTTCTTAAAAATCAAGAAATTAAAGACTCCGTGGTATTAACTAGTTTCTAATAATTTTTATTGAGATTATATATATATATATATATATATATATATATATATATATATTGTAAAGGGTAACTAGTTTTTACTTTTATACAAATTTGATCAAACAGGCTAACAGTATCTACAATTAGATGTAGTTTGGTAAATGGAGGGAAAAACATTTTTTTCTCTCTTATTTTTTATAATATTTATTAAATTTTTGTTATTATTATTAAAAATATTTATTTTTTATTATTTTTTAAATAAAAAACATGATATTGTTTTTTACTATAAAATTATTTTTTATTCTCCTTTTTATTCATTCTTTTTTATTTTGTGTCTTAAAAAAAAGGTATCAAAAATCTACTGAAGTGCTTTGTGAAACAATAATTTTTTCAATATATTTTTAAAAATATTATAATGATTATACGGCTCCGTCAATGCAATTGTTGTCCAATAATGGTAACGTGATTTTTCATTTGAAATAGGATTAGAAGAAAATGAATTTAAATATATTGTTAATGAATAATGATTAATGCTACCTTCTCCAACAACGTAACATAGAGAATAATTTAAACGATCGATTAGCTAATTTATTAGATAGAAACAGCATGTAACTTTCATTATTTATAAAACAAACATAATTGTCCCCTTGTTGGCCCAAAAACAAAAAAAAAAATTATCCACTGCTGTGCTGGCCGGCAAGAAAATCCAACCAAACCAATTAAGTCTTGGGATGCACCGAATCACACGCTGTATTCTTTTTCTTTTAATCAAGGATTTGTCTCATTAAAATTTTTTAATAAAATTTTTACTAAAATAATTTACATTATGAAAATTACGTATTTTTTTTATTAAATTTTTATCTGATTAAATTTTTTAATATTATTTTAAAAAATTATATTATTTATTAATAAATATTCAAAAGATAGTATTATAAATAATATAATTATATAGATGTTATAACTTTAAAAAAATAATTTTTTAAGATCTTTTTTATATTTAATAATATATATTCTATAACCTTTAATAAATTGTAGAGTTATACAGATTAATTTTTTTTGTCTATGATATCATAACTTATATATTTATTTTACGGTTAAAAACTTATAAATAAAAATTGTGTATTAAATATGAAAGATTCAAATTAATAAAAATTATCTTTTTATCTCTTTTCTCAATTTTTTTTATTCTTATTATATTTTTTTAATATTTTTATTAGTTTTATAATAATAAAAAAATATGTGAAAAGACACAACAATTAATAAAAAATTTAAATTACGCTTTCAATTACTAAAATTTTGTTTCCATTATAATTTGGTTTCTATATTCTTATAGTTTTAAAAAAATATTAGTTTATTTTCTACCTTTAAACTTTTGTTAATACGTAGTTAAATTTTGTTAGATAGCTACTTCTCTTCCTCCATCATTACCACCAAATTAAAAGAAAATAAAGAAATCTTTCTTTTGTTGAAAAACCCAAAATCCCCGAACCAGGTTCAATCATATATAATCCTTGAATTAAACTGGTCATGACATGGGTTCGCAAACGAACATTCAGGAAGGGAGAGTAGTCGAGGAAGGGGACGATCGATCAGGAAGTCCATAATATCCTAATATGAATTTTTATTTATTTTAAAATAACTTTTTTAAAGAAAATTTTATAAAAAACACTATTAGAGAGAAATAATTTATATTTGACAAAATTATTGATATATTTTTGTTAATATTTAAGAAATAATTAGTGCTTAACAAATTTTTTTTATAAAAATACTTTTTATGGTAAAATTACTATAAAGGGTATAAATTTAAAAATATTAATAAAAATTTTGAAGTTAAAATTATTGATATTTTGTCCTTCAAGAAAATTTTTTTTTTCTGTTTTTAAAAATTGTTGTCAAAATTATGATGGTTATACTAACCTATTAATGCAATTGTTGTCTAGTGATGCTAAAGTGATTTTTCATTTAAAATAGAATTAAAAGAAAAAGAATTTAAATATATTATTAATGATGAATCCCATCGGCTCCTACACCGTAACACAAAATAAATGACGCGAATGATTAACTAATTCAGATCGGAAGAAACAATACGTAACTTTCGTCAATTACAAAGTAAGTTAAAATAAAACAAACATAACTGTCCACCCATGTGTTGGCCAACAAGAAAATCCACCCAAAATCAATTGAAGTTTCTGATTTGTAGTGTGCTGCTTTAAGAATTCTATCAACTGGCAAGGAATTTCTCTCCTCTTGTTCAACTTTCCTCTCCTCTGTTTGCATTCCAGAAGCCATGGATGCTGGGGTTGTGGGTGGAGCATTTCTCTCTGCTGCTCTTCAAGTCGCTTTTGACAGGCTGGCCTCTCCTGACATAATACACTTCTTCCGTTCAAAAAAGCTCAAAGATAGCTTGCTCCAACAACTTCGCGTCAAGCTCATATCTGTGAATCAGGTACTTGATGATGCAGAAGAAAGGCAGTACAAGAATCCAAATGTCAAGATGTGGCTTGATGAGCTCAAACATGCTGTGTATGTGGCTGATGACCTCTTAGATGAGATCGCTACTGAGGCATCCCGGCAGAAGATGGAAGCTGAGAATCAAACTGCTATTAGTAAGGTACGGGCCTTCCTTCCTCCTTTTGCCAAACCATTTGACAAACAGATTGAATCTAGGATCCAAGAAGTGCTTGACAACCTAGAGTGCCTTGCAAAGGAAAAGGATGTTCTGGGATTGAAGCAAGGCTCTGCTGGTGGGAGTGAAGTTGGAGTTGGTGGGAAAGTATCAAACAGATTGCCAACTACGTCTCTGGTTGCTGATGAGTCCAGCATATATGGTAGAGACGGTGATAAAGAGAAAATAATCGAACTTTTACTTTGTTACGGTTTGAGTGGGAGCCAGCTATCTGTGATTTCTATAGTGGGTATGGGCGGGTCGGGTAAGACCACCCTTGCCCAACTGGTGTACAACGACACAAGGATGAAGGATCATTTTGAACACAAAGCTTGGGTATGTGTTTCAGAAGAATTTGATGTTGTTAGAATTACAAAGACAATACTTTCCGCGCTTAAATGTCCAATGACAGGTTATGAAGACCTAAATCAGCTTCAACTGAAACTGAAAGAGGAATTGACGGGGAAGAAATTTTTGCTAGTTCTCGATGATTTGTGGAACGAGTGCCGAGCTAGTTGGGAGGCCTTGCAAGTTCCTTTTCTTTGTGGGACTTTAGGAAGTAAGATCCTTGTTACAACACGCAGTGAAAGGGTAGCAGATGTCATGCACTCTGTTAGAGTGCATCGCATACATTTACTAGATGAAGAAGATAGTTGGAAGATATTTGCGAAACACGCATTCCGTGACAAGGATGCCTGTACGTATACAAATCTAGAGTCAGTTGGAAGAAAAATTGTTAAGAAGTGTGAAGGGTTGCCTTTAGCTATAAAAACATTGGGTGGCCTCCTGCGTACAGAATTATCAGAGCAACACTGGAATAAAATTCTAGATAGTGAAATATGGAAATTACCGGATGATGAAAGTAATATAATGCCAGCTTTAAGATTAAGCTACCATTATCTTCCTTCTAATTTGAAGCGGTGTTTTGCATTTTGTTCTATATTTCCAAAAGACTATTATATTGACAAGGATTTTCTAATCCATATGTGGATGGCAGAAGATTTGTTGCATTGCCATCAAGGAAATAAAAGTGCGGAAGAAGTGGGAAACGAATTCCTGGGTGAACTGGAATCAAGGTCCCTTTTCCAGAAATCAAGATTTCAGGATGGTAGTTTCAAGATCACCATGCATGATCTTGTAAACGATTTAGCAAAATCAATCTCCCAAGGATTTTGTTTGAGGATAGAGGGTGGTAAGGTGCAAAATATTCATACAAAGACTCGCTACTTTTCATTCTCAGGTTCAATCGGTGACAGTGAAATATCATTGGAGCCTATTTATGAGTGTAAGTTATTACGCTGTTTCGTGTTACTCTCACAACTATCATCCTCCGTTATAGACAATAATAATATGGGTGAAGTATTTTCCAGATTTAAGCACTTGCGAATTTTTCACTTGCAGGAATTTGAAAATATTACTAAATTGGATGATGGTATAAGTAATTTAAAGCACCTACGGTATTTAGACCTTTCTGTAACTGAAATTAGAAGATTACCAGATTCAATTTGTACAATGTATAATTTGCAAACTTTGAAACTGGCTCAATGCTATCAGTTTGTCGAGTTGCCTTTGGATTTGTACAAATTGATCAATCTGCGTTATCTAGATCTTTTTGAAACTAAGATCAATAAGTTACCTGATTCAGTTTGTAAACTGTGTAGTTTGCATACCTTAAAATTGGGAGGTTGTATGTCTTTGGTTGAATTGCCACCTGATTTGCACAATCTCATCAATCTGCGTCACCTTGATTTGAGCTGGACTAATATAAGGGAGATGCCAATGAACATGGGAAGGTTAAAACATCTTCAAATATTGACTAGCTTTTATGTGGGAAAGCATAGTGGGTCTAATATTAAGGAGTTAGGGAAACTCAATTATCTTGGAGATAGGCTTGAGATTTTAAATCTGAAAAATATCAATGATCCAATGGATACTAGGGAGGCCAACATGAAAGATAAGAATTACTTAAATGAATTACATTTGAAATGGAATGGAAATAATGAGGATTCACAAAATGAAAGGTTCGTCTTGCAGGCTCTCCAACCTCATGTCAACTTGGCAGTGCTCATGATTAGAAACTATGGTGGCACAAGATTTGCGGATTGGTTTGATGCTCCTTATTTGCCCAATTTAGTATCTCTTTCGTTGTGGGAATGTAAATATTGTTTTTGTTTGCCACCACTTGGGCAGCTACCCTCTCTGAAGTGGCTTGAGATTGAGGGATTTGAAGGAATAAAGGAGATTGGTTCAGAGTTTTATGGGAATAATTTGTCTAGTGCTCCGTTCCCATCTCTTGAATATTTGAATATTTATAATATGGGGGAATGGGAAGAATGGATGCATTTTGAAGGTGAATGTTTCCTGTGCCTTAAAGAGATTCGTATAAGTTGTTGTCCCAGGTTAAGAAAGTCCCTTCCTCCACACCTTCTTTGTCTTCGTTATTTGTCACTATCTCAGTGTCCGCAGCTGCAATCAGTTCCTCAAGGATGTTTGCCTTTGAGCCTTGTCGAATTTTCAATTTGCCATTGTCCCAAACTCATTGCTTCTCGCAGGAAGTGGGGTTTGGATAGACTTCATTCTCTAGAACGTTTCACTATTGGTGATGATTTTGAAAATGTGGAGTCTTTCCCAGAAGAGGCACTGCTGCCGCCCAATCTTACATTTCTTAAATTTCATGGATGTTCAAATCTGACAACAATAAATAGCAATGGCCTTCTCCACCTCACATCTCTTCAACGCTTATTTATTCAAAATTGCCCAAATCTCCAATGCTTGCCAGAGGAAGGTTTACTCAAGTCCCTTTCTCAATTAGATATTTGGGGAAATTGTCCATTACTTAAGCAGCGGTACCACAAGGAAAATGGACAAGATTGGCATAAAATTTCCCACATTCCTTTTATAGCAATTGTTTAAGCTACATTTCACAAATTGTAAAAGATATGACGCTGCTTCTGATGCCTTTACAGTTACTTCCCCTACCTTGCGCTGATATGTCTGTTTGTGTTTCTGTGTTCAAGTTTTCACTCTTTCTTTTTCATATAAAGGCATCATATGTTGTAGTATATTCAAAACCAGTGGTCGGGATGGTCAAGTGGCTAAGAACCAATGTTTAAAAATTTCTCTCGTCAATTAATTCTTTTTAAAAAATGAACATATAATTAATATATACATAAATATGATAATTATATTGTGTAAAGAATCGTATAATATTCATCACACACACACATACACAGAAATATTCATCATATATTGATATGTTATTCAATTGACAATAATTATAATTAAATAAATGATAATTTAATAATACTAGATATATAAGACATTAATAGTGAAATACGATCCCATTAAATTTAGTGCATACAAATTGCGAAAAGGAAAAATCAATGAAGTTTTTTTTTTTAATGAAAAATAGAGATGTTACTTAAGTATTATCTTCAAAATTCTTCTCTTACATATGTAACTAACTAGATTCATACTTGTGTTGAGTATCATTACCTATTTTTTCAAGATTTGGGTTAAATGGTAGAATTAAAAGGCGAAGGGGAAAAGCAAATAAATGGGGGAAGGAAATGGATAAAGAAAAAAAAAATTCCTAAACTGTTGACTAACCATATATATATATATATATATAGATGCATAGTTACAAATTACAATCTTTGAAGTTGGCCGAAAAAAAAAGAAAATGATATATAGTTACAATCTTGGATTTTTTTTTTTTTTAGTAATTACATTATCCAAAAACCATACACTATCAAACCCCTACAACTAAAATATCAATTTTTTTAATAGTTTGTTATTCATTTATTCTTAGACCTCCTCGTCAATAAAAACTTTTTATTTTTAATCTTTTACTTTTCCTTCATCTTTTGTCAGCAATTCTGATTCCTTCATTCGTTTTTCTGGAAGTTATGATGCATATGGAGTTTTCTCACCATTATTCCATACTAAGGGTTAGTATCTTAATATCATTGCGCTTCTTCGATTTAATTATTGCACTTTTTTTCACTTAAAAAACAATAAAAAAATATGCAGGAAATGTGAAATTTTCACTATCTGACAGTACAAGGACATTCACTCTATATATATACGTATAAAGTGTGTGAGAGATAGGCTAAATGAAACTAGACATTTTTAAATTATATATGTTAGATCTTGTGTTTGATAATATTAAGTTGAAACTTTTTTCTTTTTATGACTTTGTAAATGAGTTTTTATTTTGGGAAAAAGAAATTTGCTCATTTTAAAGTTTCTTTGGATAAATGATTCTTGATCTGAAGGTTTAGGAATTCCATGGGCGAATTACGTCTGATAACCACTAAGGAATGGGTCTGTGGATTACAAAAACATATTTTTCTTCGACCTTAAAGAAGGAGATTATAATAATATATCTATAATCATCCCTAATGCAAAGTTACTTGAATCTGTGACCTTAGACTTGTCATCTTCCCTAATAACAAGCTCCAAACTTTATTGTTAGGCAGGGCCTTCTTAGTCATGATTCATGGAATATCTAAAATTCTACAAGGGATGAGATGCAATGCCGATGATGGGAGAAGCATAAAATTTGCTCACTTGTGATCTAGATTGGAAGGTTATTTATGCTTTGATCTTTATGAAATTTCAGTATGATGTTCTTGGTATTGTGAATATTTTATTTGTGTAGACAGATTATTTTACTTTACTGTATTGGTTGTGTTACTACATTTGCATTTTTAGGTTTTGTGTATTATCAAGGTGGTGATTTTTACTTTATTGATAGTGAGCAGAGGCTCGATTGAATTATTAGTAATTGTTAAGGACTTACTGCTATATCTATTGATCCATTGATAGTGGAATTTTACTTTGGACACAAAGTGAATTCTATGCAAGAAATATTGCAAATAAAAATTTTGTATAATCCCAGAGATCTCAAGTTTGGAGTCTCTCACTCTAGAGATGGTGGCTGCTAATATTCTACCTTGTAAGCTAGAAAATATTCTAGCGTAATGATGGTATTGCATTATGCAGGGTCATTCTACCACTCGAAAAATGATCAATTGAGCATATAAATTTTGGTAACCTAATGCTGGAATCAATTTTTTTTTTGGGGGGCAAGATTAAGGTTAGTTTCTAACTCTGTGAAACAAGTGATGTGGCTTATACATTTTTATCTTTCTTATTACTGTCATCCTTGCAAATTTTCTTGCAGAAAATGAATAAAAGCACCATATTTGTTCGTTAGAGGCCTACACCCAAAAGTAGCACTTTTAATTCTGAATTCCACTCTTAATTTTTCTTCGTAGAACTTAAAATCTCTGTTTAAAGAAGTTAGAAATTCAAGTTTTCTATTGCATAAATAATATCCAATAAAAAAATTATATGTGGCAATATTGATAGATTTTGCCTCTTGATTTTGAAAAAGAGGGAAAAAAAAAAGAGGACTTAATTGAGCTAGAACAATTTCTGAAAATTTTAAGGAAATATGTTACACAACATCCAAAATTGCTATGACACTATAACAGTTCATTAATGAACTTTCGAACTCATTATAAGTATGCTAGATTCTAAAGCATGTATTTATATACCAGGCATTTCAAGTAGAGAATACTACCAGGGGCAGGTCAATAAGACAAACATAACCCTACGAAAAAACAAGCCCCCTAATAATGATTCCTTCGAAGATTTTGTCAAAAATAAGAGTCTTGGATTGTCATTGTAGCATAACGCAAAGGAAATATTAAACCAAAATCCTAATGAGTTTAACTAACCTTCACGAATTTACTTAAACCCCAAGTTTGACAACAATGTCAAAGTTGATTCTATCTCCTTTTATCAATATTTTTCCATCACTAACTAGTTATTACCCAGAACAGAGAAACATATGAATAGCTAAAATAATAGAAATGACACATAATACTCTGCAAATTGTAAGAGACTTGTCTAAATAGGGCGAACTGTTACGTTTCATTGAAGGAGGGAAAGGTTTTGTAAGAAATATTGAAGTTCAGGATGACAAAAGAAGCAACTTTGTGAATGTGAACTTACTGCAAGATGGGGACAGTGAAAACTGGTAAATGAATTGCTAAACTACTTTAGCAGAAGTGTTAAAAGCTTAACCAAATCCATCATGTTCATAAGCTGATACTGAGGTCCTTTTTTTTTTTTCCTCCCGCTAACTTTTGTCAAAGTTATAACTAAATAACTACTTCTATGAAGTTATGCGTTCCCCTGCTTCAGTGGTCTCGCAAGAATAATTCTCTCAAAGCAAAAACAGACAAGCGAACTGAATCGGCCATTAAATAAAAATAAAAATGCAAATACTTTGGTTCATTTGCAAACGCCTTTCTTTCGACTTATGAAAACCAAACTATAGCTCCCTTAGCTATCGCCTTTCCCATTAACTTCCTTTTTCAATATTTCATTTCAGACTCCTTAATTTGCAACTCGCATACAAGAAACAAGGGAATGAGTGTATAATTATTAAAGACAATACGTACAAAATGTCATTTTCAAATACGAATAGTTGATGGTATCTTTGCATTTCGAAGTTGAAAAAGGGTATTTATATATTTCTTTATGAAAAAAAAAAACCCCCACACGGCTTTCTTCAGTTACCGAAACAGAGAAATGTTATTATGTTACCCATTTGAGTATAGACCTTGCTTGATCGAGGGATCAGAGTAGAGGGAGCCGCAGATATATAGAGCCTTCCCACGTCGAGTTGTTGGCCGAAAACACAACGAACTTCGTATTCTACGAACCCAAACATAGAGTAGTTATGAATCATCATTTTTTTTTTTTCAAATAAGTGCATGTGAAATTCATATTTTATGCTTCAAGTTTTAAAAATTAATAGGTTCATTTCAAAGTTTTAATTTTTTGATTCCATGAAAAATTATCATAGATCAATAATATATTAGGCAATGTGAATAATATGAAAACAACAATATTTTAAAATAATTACATAATTAAGCTACTTGAATATAACGATTTCAATCTATTTGAATCTTTATTGTTACCATGAATTAATTAAAAAAATATTAAAAAAACTTGCTAAAAAATTTTTTAAAAGAAAAATTTTTATTTTCACCTTAATTTAAAAAACTTCTTTGTTCTCTTTCTTTCTTTCTTCTTTCCCTCGTTTACGTCCCTCTCTATTTCTTGGCCGAAATGCTTGCTGCAGGAGAGGTGGGAATAGACTCTTATATAGACAAGAAGAAGGAGCTCATTTCAAGCCTTGTGGCCTTTTTTTAATTAATTTTTTTAATTTTCAGCGAGCATATGCATTATATGGTAGTTTGAAGTTTGAAAGATGTAACATACCATTCATTAATTCAATGCTTTATGGAAGTAGCAGGTGGTGTTTTGGAGAGGAAATGCTGTTAAGTCATAATTTTACTTGCATTAATGTGCTTAACAACGTGTGGTGTGAGGTATGAAAACATGTGAGAGTTGTGTTTTACCTCCTAACTTCATTCCCATGACAATCTTCTTTTCACACATATTGAACTTAATATTTTAGGCATATGGCATTTTAAGGTGTTTATAACATTTTAGTTGAATTTCAATTCTTATAGTCAAACTCTGCCTATATAATTAATTTGTAACTAAATTTTTAATTCAATTAATTCTTTTAATTTCTTTTTAATTAGATATTTAGGCTAGATTAATTTTATAGATAATTTCTTGACTTAATGGTTAGTTAGATTTCTAAC
Source organism: Erythrophleum ivorense (assembly GCA_026724425.1). NCBI lineage: Eukaryota > Viridiplantae > Streptophyta > Magnoliopsida > Fabales > Fabaceae > Erythrophleum > Erythrophleum ivorense. The sequence continues at coordinate 91,337 of JAIUCV010000238.1, read as the reverse complement.
TAGTTTAGTCTTATCCTAATCAAATAATTACTAGTTTAGGTTTGTTATTCTTCTAATAATTACTTATTGACTTAGCTTTATTCCAACTAAGTAGTTATTAGTTAATTAATAGTTACTTCATGGTTTCTTTGCTTCTACAATTTAATAAATGTTTGCTTCCTATATTTTGGTTATTTCATTTAATTTACTAGTTTGACATGTCTTCCTTGGTTTTTCCTAATTAGTTCTGAAATATGAATGTATTTAGGAATTAACTTATACTCTCTTTCTGGTAAGCTTTCAAGGTTGCTATGTGAAATGGCTTAATGCCTTTTTGTGACCAATGTACCAAGATTTCACACTAAATTTGGAAACTTGGGTAGGTAGTTATGAATTTTTTATGACTCATATTTGTGAACACCATATTTTGTCCAAGTATATTCTAAAAATTATGATAAAATTAAATTAATAAAAAAAAAAAGACAAAAATCAAATAAGTCCTTTTAGTCCCAAAAAAAAATCAATCAAAGGAGAAGGAACCAAAATATATATACGTGATTAAAAATAAAAACAATGATAAATAATAAGGAAAAGCCCATTAATTTAAACTTAGGAAAAAATTAATAATAATCAAAGAGGGAATCAAAAAATAATAATAAATAAAAAATCATCAATCAAAAGGGTACTAAAAAATAGAAAATAAGAAATATATAAAAGGGGAAGCCCAAAACAAAACAAAAAAGATTAAAATTCTGGAACCTAATTTAGGAGAGCCTAAACCAAACCAAAAAAAAAAAAAGTCTAACCCAAAACCAACTTAAAAATTGAACCAAAAATAAAAAAAAAAGAAGCCCCAAAGAATGGAGCCCATATAAAGGAAAGAGCTGAACTAAAATGGAGGCCCATTTTGGAAGAACCAGTTAAGGAAATGGAAGCCCATTTCGCTCAACCCATAAATCCCGGGCTCTTTCCCTTGCTAACCCGAATGAGAAGCCTGAAATGAAAACACAAGAGGAAACGAAGAAAACCCTAGACGACTCTGGTCCCCCCTCTCTCTGCTCTGACCTTCTCCCGCAGGCATTTCCGGATGCGAAGGGATGAAATCCTACAGGAGGTGAGTGCTGGCATTGCAAATTCATGGAGCAGAGAAGCACGACGAACCCGTATAAGGAGCAGACGGTGAGGTGCGCTAGCGAGAGTGAAGACCACTCTCGAATTCGTTATAAATATAGGAGAGTATTCGAAGAAGGGAGGTTTTTTTTTAGAAGGAGAAAAAGGGAGAGATGAAAGAGACTGAGGGGGAGTTCTTTTCGGATTATGGGGCTAAAGGAGAGTTTTGGCGAGAGGACTTTGTAACCTTTTCTGCAAAGGAAGCTGGTGAGGTTTCTGAGTCAGAGAAGAGGAGAAACAGGGAGTAAGGGAGAAAGATAACGACCAGAAAGTTGAACTGAACCGAGAGCAAATAGCAGCAGAGTTTTGGCTTAGGAAGAAATTCACTCAGTTTTCTAAACTCTGAAGGTATATTTTCTCCGCTTCCTTTTTCGTTACCCTAGGACTTAGGAGATGTCGGTGTGTTCTGATTTTGGGTGCTGAATTTTAGGATCTCTGTGTCTTGAATGCGATTTGAGTCAATGGCTACTGGATGTTGATCATTTGGATTTCCAAGACGATCATTTTTACTTTTCTTGTTTATTTCCCTTTTGCTGTATAATCCTATTTCCTTGAGCCGTAAGCATGTTGATATATTCTGTGTTGGGATATTGAGAGGCGAGTTCAGTTTGATTATCGGGTTACGATAGTGGGACTGAACTACCTAATTGCTTAAGATTTTCGTTTAGTAAACAACCTCTGGTGATGGAATTTTTGAGTAAGTCTCTGTGTGGCTTCTGAATATGCGTTTGGAGTTAAAGTCCTTGTGGATTATGTATAGCCATTTGTATATGAATTTGCCTCTGTATGAAAACAAGGATAGCTTCGATTGATGGCTGCTGCTTGTCATCCTATTATGTGAGTTGAACATGATTTGATTTCTATTTTGTTTCTCGCACAAAATATGTGATTAAGATGTTTGTCATTTGTATGCTTGAGGTTGCATGATGAACCCTCCATAACAAACACAGATAGCCTGCTGTTGTTTATTCTCCTGTTATGTGGTGTTGCTAGACATATTATTATGAGAATTGGACATGAGCTGATTCTTATCCTGTCGCTTGCATAAAATTTATGATTTAGATGCCTTAGCCAGTCCAGAATAAGGGTCCCCTTTCCTTTTGTTCATTTCGTTTCCTTAAGAAAAAGAGAAAAAAATTTGTTACTACTCCTTTACATGTTCACTTAATGTTTGAACTTGATGGGTCCCCCCTTTTGAGAGGGACTCAAACTTGCAATATGTATAGACTAGTTATCTCTTAATACCAAGGGAAGGGAGGAGTGGTCATTTCATAATGCCGAGGAAAGGAAGGAGCGAGGAGCAATTGGGTTGTAACTTGTATGATTTCTTTTGTTTTACCACTCTTGTAAATATGTTCAAGAATGATGTAATGAGTTTGGTTGAACACTTGGCACACACTTGCAAATTATTATTTTGGTTTGTAAATATTTTTCTTATCTTTTTCTTTTTAATATTTATAGCCGTGTGGGATTTCATATCTCTTCAGGCACATAGGAACCAAAAAGTCATGTATGGTAATAAGACCTCCTTGGTGCCTTTTGGGTTTAAACTCATACTTTAATATTTTGGGTTTCAACGGCCCTATTCAAAAGAGCCTTAAACAAAAAAAAAGGGGAATCCTTAAAAAAAAAAAAGAAGGTTGAATTTTTAGTAAAAATTATTTTAAGCTTTAAAGATTCATCCTTTCTTAAAAGATCTTTTGCAAAATTGAAAAAAATGGTGTTCTAAGTTAGAGTGGGTCCTTTTAAAAAAAATGAAAACAAACAAATCTAGAAAATTAAGGAAAATTTGACCAAGAGGGGGGGTTAAATCAACCAAGATTGTACAAAGTAAAAACAAGGATAAACAAAATAAGAAAGCAAAAACAAAAAAAAAACAAACAAGCATGAACAAAACAAAGATAAACTAAAATTTAAGAAAAAATATGGAAGACAAAAATAGCCAAAAAGAAACAAATGAAAAAAAGAAAAACAACAACAATAATTGAAAAAAATGAAAACAAAAAAATGAAATAAAGATTGGGAAAAATAGAATACAAAAAAAAAACCATGAAAACAAAAAATAAGGAAGGAAAAAAACAAGAATAAAACAAAAACAACAAAAAAAAAAGAAAGAGAAAAGAGAAAACTGGAAGAACAAAATAAAGAAATACAAATGAAACCAAAAATTAAAAAGGGACAAAGCACAAAATAAACTAATGAAGACTAGGAATAAAAACAAAAAAAATATAATAAAAACCAAGTAAAAAAATATTAAAAAAACAACACAAAAAAAGAAAAATGAAAACAAAATAAAAATAATAAACGAAGAAAAATGAACGAAGAATAAGAACAAAAATAAAATAATTAAAAAAACCAAGAAAAAAACCAAAAAACAAAAAGGAAAAAAACAAAACAAAAATAATAATGACAAAAAAAAGAGAAATAGAGATGAAGAAAAATAAAAGTAAATAAAAACAAGAACAATGAATAAAAATAAAAATTAAAAAAATAATAACAAAACAAGACAAAATCAATTAAAAAAACAAAGAAACAAAAATAAAAAGAAAACAAAAAATAAAAAATTCAAACAAAATAAAATAAAAGCAACACAAAACAATAAACCACAAAAAAAATATATAATATAATAAATGACAAAAAATAAATAAACATAAATTAGAAAAAAAAACATAAGCCAATATAATTTTCTTTTGAATTACGTAGACTTTGATCCCTTTCAGAGGGTATGTAGACCTTAGGCTTTTATTCTAGGTCAAGTCTACTTTTTGTAAATAAAATATTTTCTTTCACTTTTTATTTTCTTTCTTTTCTTTAATTTTGTTCCTTTTTTTTTTTTTACTTTTTACTTTATTTCCTTTAATTCTTTTATTTCTTGTTTTACATATGATTTATTAGGGAGAATTGAAATAAAATCGAGGTCATATTAATTTTGCACAATTAATTTAAGGTAACCATTCTTAGGAATAGGTGTAGTGGGGTGCCTAACATCTTCTCCACTCATAATTGACTCCCAAATCCGAATATGGTTCGTAGACTATTTTTTTTAAAATAAAAAAGGGTTTTTTCAAAATGTTGCCTTCAAAAAAATTAAAATTTTGGTAGCGACTCCTAAACCTTATTTTTATGTTAATTTTGATCTCAGTTTTCAGTTTATGAAAATCGAATTGAATTTTCTTTTCAAAAAATTTCTTTTAAAAAGGCGTCACGCGATTACATTTTTTGGTGTGACAATGTTTTTGATAGAATTTCTACTAAACTTTTGATCCAACCCATCTAATTTAATAGAAGGAATTGCCTTATATTTTAAGACAAGTATTTTCCAACCATTTATCAAGTTTTATAGAAAGAATTTGTCATATAAATTTCTTATTTCTTTATATTAAATAGTTAGAGATATTTAACTATTATTTAGTATTCTTAATTTATCAATTTTCTATATGTTGAATTCTAAATTCTTCTTTCTTAATTTTGTTTTTTGTTTTTGTTTTTTGTATTTCTCTTAGTACTATGGCAATAGCGTGAAACTTTGGAAGAGTTCACACTTCTTTTGCCTTGACTTTCTTTCCTACTTTGCCTAGTGTGAAATGTCTTCATGGATTTTGTTCTCTTGTCTCCTTTTCTATTTTCCATAAGGCTTAAGTTTTAGCACATATCGTTCTTTGATATTTGCTTGAAGATGACATAAAGAAATTTTACTTCCGTAGTAGGTAGTTGCCACTAATTTTTGGAAATTCTCTACATGCTGCAAGGAAGGTATGATCTTTTAGTTTGTCTTATCTTTTGGCAAGCTTTTGAATTTACGAAGCTTTCAAATTCTCATGGTTTCACACTTAAAGAATCAATTATAAAGTGACTTTGAGTTTATATTTAGCTAGATGTGAAAGAAATATAGTCATAATATTAAAAAAAAATCCTTGCGTGAAAGGAATCCCATTGGTACATAATTGGAATCTTTAGTTTAACCTAAAAGGAATCCAATCTTAGCGTGAACCTTATCTAATTAGAATATTTTTTAAATTTTTATAATTATATTGCATGAATTATGTATTGTGTGAAATTTCTAATATTTCAATTTGTTTATATATGCATAAAAAAATGTCACCATTCATATTCAAGCAAACATATGTATTTTCTTCGAATTAAGCCCATATTTGTATAATATATTTTGATAAATTATATAAAGCAAATAATTTATTTTAAGTAGGAGATGATGTTATAGATGCTCCCATGGTTGAACGTTGAGGAAGAAAAATAGAAGGATAGAGAAGGAAGTATTTGTGTTTTGCTATAGGCCATTTTATGCATTTTCTGCATTTGGCATGCATCCATTTATTTGATCAACACTGCAGGTTGCACTATATTGCACACTTAAAGGTGTCAATTTTGGGCTTCCAAAATGCACTGTTTTACTTAGTGAAATGATGTGTTCCTATTGTGGATCTGGATACATGGCTTGATGGAGGCCGTGCATGCTTTGAATAGTTGTATTTCGCTCAATTGAAACACAATAAATGGATGCTACAAATGTAATGATTTGGACACACATGACATGTCCTTTTTACATTTATAACAATTTTTCGAAGTGGCCGGGGTCAGTTCTTCATTACGTCCATATCATATGATATAACACGTAAAGCAAATCCTTTCAAATTAGATTACACAACTCATTTATGTAAAAAGTGGTTTAATATGTGAAAGTGTTGTAATAGAGGGTATTAGGACTATCGTGAGGTGTGGATTCACCACCAACTTTTGTTTTTTCTTGGTTTTTGGAAGGGGGGTTTTTCAATTATTTAATCAAAAGAAAAGGATCTATTGGGAACCCCTGTAAGCTAATAAATTACTATTAACAACATCTTTGGTATACAAAAAATAGGTATAAAAAGAAAAAAATGAATAGAATAAATATTTATTTAAAAAATAATAAAAAAATAATATATACCATTAAAATAATAATAATAATATAATGTATATGGCATAAAATTTTTACTTTGCCTCTCCTTTTCAATTTTGAAAAAAATTCATTTAGGAATTATAACTTAGTGAAAATTCTATTGAAAGACCTTAAAAATCAATCCTTTGAAGGACTGAAGTTCAAAATTACCATCAACATTTTCAAAAATTATCATTCATATTTTTTTAATTTATAACTTGATTTTTCTGATATAATAAGAGATTTTTTTAGTAATAATTTTAGAGAATATAAATAATAATTTTAAAAAGCACCAATTATAACTTTAATTTTTAAAATTATTTAATATCATTTTTACTAATTTATAATTTTTAGGTATAATTTTCCTTTCAATTTTCATAGCATAACATGCCTTAATTATCAAAGGATGCTTCAACCCTAATTATTTAATCAAAAGAAGGATCACGGTAGATTGGGTCTATGTTATGAGCTTGACATGGTATTGGTATTTGTCATTTAGTTTTCTTGGCTTCCCAAACAAAACTATCGTTTGTGTCACGTGTAGGAATTTTTGGGATGCTTGCTTAGAAGAGGCATGGCCCTGACATCTATGTTTTGCAGCCTCATCTTCAATTTAATTATTTTCATTAAGATGAGATTATGAGAATAAATGTATAATAATTACATAAAATTAGAATACTAAATTGATTATTTGTAGAAGACATTATGATAGATTTATAATACCCCGTTGATTCTGAATACTTAAAAGCTTGAAAAGATTAGGACTTTCTCTACAATTGACATTCCCTATCACAACTTATAATAGAGTAAATTATGGAGTTAAAATTTGACATGAATACAAAGGAGACTTAACCAAGTTTAAATAAACTCTAATACCCACCCATTATGGGTTTATGAATTATGGACCTATATTATTATCCACACTAATCAATTATAGATATCCAACCTAAGAATAATAGGATCATTAATCTTAATAAGTGGGCTCAAATGCATCTCACATGGATTATAAATTAACTCATTTTTATTTACAACAAAATTAATTGATTGTAGCCCATAATAATTGTAACATTCTCCCACTTGGGCAAAATCAATTTTTCATTTTAAAACTTTTATTTTGAAAATAACTATCGAGTTAATAACTAATTTTATAATGTAACTTCATTTCAAAAAATATATGATCAAAGATGCGATATCTAAATAAGACTCTATCCAACCAAAGTCATGCAACATTGAATTATAACAGTTATCATATCTCTTATTAATATTAAATTTTTAATAATTACAAATGTCACTGACTCTACGATTAATCATTAGTGTGGAGTGCAATAAAAAAATAGTATGCTAATGTGATCCAATAGTCAAACTACTATTTTTTTTTTTTTGGTTAGTTCTTACAATTTTTTTCAAATGCCTTAAAGTCAAAGAAACTGTATGGTTTGTCAAAAAACTATTATGCCTCTACTCCAATATAGCATCAACCACGGGCACAATGATCATAATGATACTGATTTTAAAATTTTGCAATCTATGCATATGTACAAAGATATATAATAACAAGATTCAATGCATTATTAATTGGCCAGAATATATATAATGTAAACATCAAAAGTATCTAAAGAAAATATTCAATATAGTAAGAAAATAATAAAAACTTTAAACTCTCACTAACTAAATATATCAAAAGAACTTACAATATCAATGTTTTCAATATGTTTTTTAAACACAATAGGTCTAAGTCCTGTGGTTAAGGAATAAGCTAACATAGAATCTTTATTTATGTATTCAACAACTATTTTGTTGTTCTTTAAGTGTGCAATTACGTCTTTCAGCTATACCATTTTGTTTAGAACTACTAGGCATAGTGTATTGTAGAATAATTCTATAATCTTGCAAGTATTTAACAAAAGTTCTATATGATGCCCTATAGTATTATGTTTATCATAATACTCTCTATCACGGTTAGATCTCACTATCTTAATGACTTTTTCTAATTATTTTTCTATCTCAATTTTAAAAATTTTAAAATTTTTAAGATTATCATATTTTTCTTTAATTAAATAAAGATAACCAAATCAAGAAAGTTATCAAAAGTGATAAAGAACTTATTACCACAAATAGTAGGAGAAAAAAGTATATTAATATCTAAAAACTTGAATTTTTAGCTGCATCTTTCTTTTTTCTCTTAGTAAATTTTCCCCTAATATGATCCACACAAGTTTCTAAATCATAAAACTCTAAGGAAGATGAAATATCACTTTTAATTAATCTTTCAACTCTTTCTCTAGAGATATGATCTAGGGGCTTATGCCATAATAAAATGAATTTTTTTTTAATTTTAGATCTTTTAACAACCACATTTTCTGTATTTAAAGATGAAGAAATAATGTAAGAAACCAAAGATAATCTATATAAATCATTCACTAAATATCTATAACCAATAATTTGGGATTTTAACATTAAATTTATTTTTTCATTGCTGAAAGTAAAATAAAAATCAAATTTATGGAAACAAAAAATAGAAATCAAATTTCTCCTAAAAGAATGTACATAAAAAATGTTTTTCAAAAAAATTTCATATTTGGTTGCTAAAACTAAACTGACATCTCCCACTGATTCCACTACTACTTTAATATCATTTTCTACCCTTAGCTTGCTTTTTCTCAAATTTGGTTTCCTCAAGTTTTTGAACCCCTCTAGATTCCTATTTATTCTTTAGCCAAGCTTTGAATTTTGTACAATCATTCTTCTTATATCCCTTTCCCTTATACCAAGAACACCATATATTTTTCTTAATAGGGGTTAATTTTAGGACCTCTTATATTATGGTGCTGACCGCTGCCTAGTTTTCTTGAATTTTGATAGGAAGTAAAAAGGGTTAGATCACAAGATAGGTTACTCTTTTCTTTTTTTAATTTCTCTTCTTCGATCACATATTTGATAGTAAGGTCATTAATGGTCCACTTCTTACCAAAAGTATTGTAGGCAGTTTTGATTTGTGTAAATTCAATAAGTAGACAATTCAAGGTATGTAAAACAATAAAATTTTCATTTAGGTCAATGTTATGGGCTTTTAGTTTGATTTGGATGTGAACGATCTTTAAGATAGACTCCCTTACTCCTTCATTATTGTCATACCTCATGTCAGTCAACTTTTTCATTCAATATCTGAACTCAGCATTATCAAATACTTGGTATCTTTTTCCCAAAAATATAAGAGATTCTTTAACATTTGATGTAATATCCGGCTCCTCGAAAATGTGAGAAAATATCAGAAAATGTGATAAATGTAATGTACGATTTCTCCTTTAACATACAAAATTCACCAGAAACAAAAACAAGTCCTTCGAAATAAGTTAGATAACATCCTAAAAGATTTAGGTAGAGTTCTAGGCTCCTAAAAATAATAATTCTAAGCTCGGATAGAAAAAAAATAGAGTTAGGACGGTGAAACGAAATTATTGTGAAAATTTATGAAATGTAATGACATTTTTGTAATTATGCCAAAATTTTGGAAAACTCATAGGAGGGCTTTTAAAATGGGAAATTTGAGTTTTCTAGGATTCTCAAAGGCCTTAAAAGCCATGGAAAGCCTCGAGATCGTTAAATCCCCTCTGATGCCTATTTTCTAATGTCAGTTGACCTGAACTTTAACTAATTTATTTGGGAAGATTTTAGCTCTAAATTGAGTGATTCTAAAGGCAGTTTATAAGATTGAGAACCTAAGTTTTATGATGAAAAAGACGGTTCTAAAAAGGAGCTAAAACGAAGCTAAAACGAAAATGCCACGAGTGCAGGATATAAATGTCATTTTTAAAATAATTGTTTCTTGAAGCTTCCTTTATAAAAATGTCCCCACTTTTGCCCCACTCCTTACAAATGAATTTTTTGGGCTAAAATAGAACCAAAGGCAGATGAGAATGACGCATAAGATGGAGAGAATAAGGAAGAGAGAAACCTAGCAAAAAGTATAATAATTTCATAGTTTTTCATGTTTCTCCTTCACTAATCTCCTTCTCCTCTTTCCCCTATTTCTTTATATGGTTTTATTGAGGTTTTTAGGCTATTTTGAGTCAAACCAAAAGGGTAAAATTCATATTTGAGGAGGAGAACTAGAAGAAAAGGGAAAACATTCAAGAAAAGCTTGAATTCAAGGTGAAATTCTTAGTTTCCAAATTTCACTTTTCTTGTTCTTCTTATGTGCATTTCATCCTCCTTATAGCCAGCCAAGGGGAGAGTGTTTTTAGGCAGAACCAAGAATCAATCATGTGAATTAAGATGTGGGAATTTAGAATATGCAAAGAAAATTAAGTAAAAACCAATGATTTTCAAGATAGCAAAGTTAGGGTTTCAAGTGTTCTTTTAAAAATTTGTTTTGATATAAGAATTCCTAAGCCTAAATAAGTGTTTGAATGAGCTCTTGAGATTCCTAAGGAGCTTCCCATATGCATCTTCAATCAAAAAAACAAAGCAAACTCACTTGGTGTCCTTATACTCTATAGCCATGGCCTAGAAAGGTTTGAGCACTAAGGGGTATTTTTAAATTGTCCCAAGCTTGAGAGTCATATATGATGGAAGAGGATGAGAGGAAGTTTCGGAAAAATTTTAGAAACCATGGATAGTGAGATGTAGTTATAGGTTTCATATTATGGCTTTATGAAGCAACACCTAGCTAAGCTCTTCAAAGGAGTCAAAAGTTATAAGTGGATGGAAAGAAATGAGTCAAGAACTTAAATTATAGATGTTGCTTCATTAGGCACAATTTGGAACCATTAAAGAGTCATTGGACCAATTTAATGTTCAAAGACATAGTGTAGATTTAGAAATGATTCCAAGAGCTTAATTGGTTTTCATATATTATGTTTAGGCCAAAAAAATCAAGTCCTATATCTTTGTGAGTGTGAAGCCAAGGGAGAAGATCCAAAGTCCAAGAGAAAAGTGTACATTTGTAGCAAAGGTAGCTCTCTCTTCTTTCTCTCATGCATAAATGGATGTTATCTTATTTTTGAATGTGTGTATGTATGTTGTAAGTCATGATAAAATGTTTTAGCATGTATTTAAATGTCATGGTACCATGATGTTGCATTATATCTTTAAATGATGTCTTGTGACTTTGCTTTGATTTGCTTGAGTATAGTGAAGCCAATAACTCTTTAGTCATGGTGAGAATGAGCTAAGAACCCTTAAGAATGGTTGAGACCAAGTTTAGAGTCTCCCAAGAATAAGACTTAGTTCAAGGCTTTTAAGAAAAATGGTAAGGCAAGTCCAAAATCTTTGAAGAGAATAGGTGAGGTTAATCCACTTACTTGGCAAGCTTATGTGTGCTATGTATGACTTTTTAAAATGCCAAGAATACTTTTTGAATGATCACATGTTCCATTATAGTCATACATATACTTTTAGACATAGATTTGCATTCTTTATGTGTGATTGAAAAGGAGAAAAGTTATTAGAATTCTTAGAATCTCATTCCCTCCTCCTCACATGTCTAACATGTCTATGTGGATCAAGTAAACTAAGAAATGAGAGCCACCAAGCTTAAAGAAGGAAGTTTGGCAACCAAGGGTGTGAAAATGCCAATTTGTAGCTATATAAGTGGCACATGATGTAATCCTTTATTGTATATGTTGTATAACCTTATGAACATATGTAAATATTATGAATACCATATTTTATTTGGGCAAAATTTAAAAATAATAACAAAATCAAAGAAGAAAAAAATAAAATATGAAAAATGAAAAAATAAAGAAAGGTTACTCAATATATATATATATATATATATATATAAAAGACTTCTTTTCCCTCAAATCCCTAAAGCCCAAATAACTCAATCAAAAAAGAAGAAGAAAGATCCTAATCATATAAAAACCAAATATTAAAAAAAAAAGGACCCTAATCATATAAAAATCAAATATTGAAAAAAAGAAAAAAAAGAAGAAAGATCCTAAAAAAAAGAAGCAAAAAGAAAAAGAAGAGGCAAAAATTTTTAGAAGATCAAAACATTAAGAAAAATTCTAACCTTAGCCCAACAACTGTGAATGGTCCAATGCCATAAAAATGAACAAAAAAGATACTACCTTAAGATTAAAAAAAAAAAGGAGGGGATCTGGTTACATTGGCCCAAATTTTAAATTCAGTTGCCCCAAACCCATCAGCTTAAACACTAAAATAAAAATGAAACTAAAAAAAAGAGACAAATAGAAAATAAAAAATAATAAGACAAAAGAGGGCTAAGTCCAAACGTAGAGTTTTGACATAGCCCTTCCATTCGATTCATTCAAGGGCTGGAGGATCCTTTTCACACTTTTGGTCTCTGCTACCAGTGAAGAACAAGACAGAGGCACAGAGCAGAAGGCAAGAATAGGAGGCAGCAAGACATCCAGTGTCGCAACAGTAGAAACCAACAAAGAGGGAGCAAAGGGTTACTAGTGCGCTCAAGGAATTGACCTCCCCTCACATCCCTCTTGCCATCGAAGGTCGAGAAAAGGATATGCAAAGATGGAATAGGGAGACAGAAAACGGGGATCGATGGAAGAGGAAAAGACGTGAAAAGGGAAGGGGAGGTTGGAGAAAAGGTTTTTTAGGAGGATTTTTAAAAAGGGGGAAGAAGAAAAAGAGGGGAAGAAGGGACGAGGAGAGGATAAGAAGAGGAACTGAGGAAGAAAAAAAAGAGGGGGTCGCGAATCAGAAGGGAGAGAGAGTAAGAGAATAGGAGGGAGTTCTTTCAAAAAAATTGGTTTTGGAAAAGGGAGAGATAGGGAGAGACGGGGAGAGCAAGGAAACAGGAAGAGCATTTTCTGATTTGAAAAAAAAGGGATCCTGAGACCAAAGAAGAGATAAAAAAGAAAGGGGGACTGAGACCAAAAAAAGGAGACCAGAGTAAGGAGTTGACATGATTAACAAAAAATAATAATAAACGATGAAGCATTCCAGGTTGAATAATGTGATTTGCCAGGTATTGATTCAATTTCGATCCGTATCAATTGTTTAATCTTGAATTGCTAAATAATGTCTTGTTTGGCTTTGCCTCTGCAACTGGTTTGTCTTATCTTCGTTTCATTGGCAATGTGCTAAAGGCTTTTTATTTACATATATTGATGATATGAAAATAAAATTAGTTTAGAGCTTCCTTGTTTGAAATACAATGTTGAGTGCTGGATCATATGCTATTAGTGACTATGTATTAGGAGGTTACGAAGAGGTGTGAAATCCTATCTCTATCTGTGCGTTTTTGAGAAAGTGTCAAGTAGGTGTTTGATAGAATGCCTAAAGGAAACCTGATGTGTGGATTAGATATTAGGGTACTGGGATTTCATTGACAAAAATTGCTATGTGGGTAATTAGGCATATTGAACCAGAAGGGGTCATAGTTTTTATTTTCTGTGAGGTTTTTTTAATGGTTCCATTTTGCAATACTTTTGCTGGGTGATATGGTGGTATTGTCTACTTATTGCTCGAACATCGTGGGAAATTAACATCTGAGGGTAGTCTTAATCTTGAAGTGCCATTTTGCACTGTTTGTTTTTGCCATGCTTTTGTTGGTTTGTTGTGGTCCTTAAATATAAGATTTGCTTCTTGAACATTATGGAGAAGTAACACCTGAGGGACCTGATTTGCGGCATTGATTTAACCTGAGATATAGGCACAAGCGTAGACATGGAGTGGTGTGTGGAAAACTTAGGCTGTAGAGCCTCAGGGAACTATTGTATGGGACTAAATTCCTATTGTGTTGAACAGTTTCTCCACTCTTATGTAAATGTATTCAAACATAATGCAATAGTATGACAAGAAATACACCAAGCACATATGAATCTTATATGTACCTAGTTTCGCCTTATTTTCAAATTTATTTTCATTTAGTTGCTTTTGATTTTTTAAAGTTGGTCATGTAGGATCTTGTATCCCTTCAGACACGTAAGAATAAACCCATAAACCATGTGAGGCATTAGGCCTCCTTGGTATCCATTGGATTACAAATTTGCATTTTTATATGTTTTGGGCTCCAACAATCAATATTAAATTGGTTTTCTTTAAAGAAAGATTTTCAAAAAAGAAACTAGATTAAAAAAAAAAGAAGAAAACAACAACAAAAAAGAGGAAAAAAAACGATGATAAACATTTCAATTTCGAAAGTCGATTTTAAATAACTAAGTTTTAAAGTCCCCATTTCAAAAAATTTGTAAACAAAAAACTAATTTTCTAGAAAAAAGAAGGTGGTTAAATTTTTCTTGTAGACTTGGATTTTTCCTCCAACTTTCATTTGGCAAAGTTACAAGTTTAAACGCACTTTATAAAAACACTAAAGAAGAAGATGTTTTCACAAAATAAAAAAAAAATCATAAAGGGTTGAAAAAAATTAAAAGATCAGTAATTAAATAATAAGAAGAAATCAAAAAAATCCATTACTAAAAATCATAAAAAAGGAAAAGACAAAAAGCTGAAAGTCAATCTTAAAACAAAAAAAAAATAAAACAAAACAAAAGTAAAAAAATCAAAAACAAAAACAAACAAACAAAACAAAAACAAAAACAAAAAAAATTGATTTGAAAATTTTGCATTTAAGTAGAAATGTTACCCCAAAAACTAAACTCAAAAATCAAAAAGAAGAAGAGATGAAAAAAAAATCCTTTATTAACTTAAATAAAATAATAAAAAATATAAAACAAAAATAAAAAAGCCAAAACACTAAACATCGAAAAACAAAAAGAAATATAATTAAGATATATTAGAAAAGATCAAAAATGGGAGAAAGAGTAAAGAAGTGAGATTAATTTAGTTTTCATAAATTAAAACATACAAGCCAATTTTCAAATCGTTTTAGTTGTGAAAGCCTAAATGATTTCTATATTCTTTTTCTTCTCTCTACAAAAAAAAATAATAAAACATAAGAACACAAAACACAAAACAAACAATTAAACATTGTTCAAACTACATGAATTTTGATTCTTCCGAAAGGCACGTAGGCCTTAGGCTTTTATCTTAGGTCAAATCTGCGCTTGTAAATAAATTTTTTCTTTTAATTTTTTATTTTCTTAATTCCTTTCTTTTTATTTTGCTCTTAATTTTGTTTCCTTAATTTCTTTTGCTTTTTCTTTACTTTTAATTTTATTTCCTTAAATTTTTCCATCCATTTTACATGTAATTTGTTAAAGAGAATTAAAATAAATTAAATGTCATGGTGATTTTGCACAACTGACTTAAGGTAACCGTTCTTAGTAATGGATATAGTGAGATGTCTAACATCTTTCTCACTTACAATCGACTTTGGAATCCATCTTCTAGTTTGCAGACCCTTTTTTTAAAATAAAAAGGCTTTTTCAAAGTTTCACCTTTTCAAAAATAAAATTTTGATGATGACTCTACTACTTTTATTTTGATTTCGGTTTTCATTAATTAAAATTAAAATTTTCTTTTCTAAGGTGTCACACGTTTGTATTTTCGGGTGTAACAAATATGTAAATGTAATATGTATGTATGAGAAATGATACCATATGCATGATGTAGTAACTCTTGGGCATTGAATGGCAAGATTTGACATGTATATTTTTGTGTATACCTTAGGGTGGATGAGTGAGATTAAGAAATCTAGATTTTTGCACATTTGAGACAAGTTAATAGACCATTTTGGTATTTTCTCACATGTCCAAGTAGCCATAGTTGCCTTATAACCTAATTTGGACTATTTGGACCCCGTATAAGTCACAAAAATGACCATTATGCAACCTAATATCAAAATTTGACTAAATAAACGAATTTGCCCATAAAATTTAGTATGCATGTAGGTCTTCCCTAGAGCTTTTTGAGAAGCTAAAGTATAGATTAATTGGAGCTCTAGAGAATTAGTTATGATCTTTCAAAATTCATATTAGAAATTCGGATTGGCCTGTGCATTGTTTATATAATCAATTTTGTATTATGTGTTATCTGCGGGTCAAATGGTGTTCAGTGCCTATAAAATTTTACAAGCATAAACTAGAGGTAATAAGCTTTCTATGGCCACCAAGATCACCTCATTTGGAGGTCTGAGTATGGAGTTATGAATTTTTAAAATTTAGTGTCAATATCAGTAGCATCAGTCGATTCCCAGCACTGTTCCATCATAATTTAGTTCCTAAATGAACTCAACACGGTTTGGAGATATTTTTTCCTTAGATTTAACATATGTAGCTTTTTTTTCCTTTAGATTTAACATATGTAGCTTCTTTTTCCCTTAGATTTAACATCTGTTGCTTCTTAGAATGACTGAATGTGTGTGATTTGGATTTTTTTAGAATTAGTTATAAAATTTTAAAGTTTATGATAATAACCTGTGATAGTAGCCTAAACAGCTAGAACCTTGGGTACTTTTTGGATATCAAATGTCTTCCATTTGTCGTTTCATGATTTGAAATTATTTTTATCATATAGCAGATATCCAAAGCTTTCCAGAATAGTGTAATATGCGTGATTTCGGCTTTTTTTTTAAATTAGTTATGATTTTTCAAAGTTCATGATAAAAACCTAAAAATTCAGTCTGAGGCTGCACACTTCATTTTCGTATATATGCTTCATTGGCTTGAGTTCTAGACCACTTCTTAAAATGGTTTTTAGTTATATTTGTGTACTTAATATGAGAATGAAATAGATAACTTCATATAGTCTACGGGAGATGAAACAAAAAATACATGCACGATGTAATGCAAATTTAATTGACTTTTAATGGCTTTCCCATAAATTTTTGTCATTTATATGGAAGGAAGCCTAGAATTAATATGAAATGAGCTCTAAAATTATGGTGTTACACTTGTGGTTTCAGGTAAGCCACTAAATAGGTGTTCAAAGATAATTCTTTTAATGGCAATTAGATTAAGTTTATTGGATCTTTTTCATTTAGTTAAGAACTCTTTCTATCCAATTGTACTTTTCTCATTCACTTCAGGCTTATTCTCGTGTAATGCTATATCAAGATCAGCAATTCCTAAAAAGAATTCTAAGTCTTGCTTCCATTTGTTATAATTTGATCAAGTCAAAATTTCAATTAAAGCATAACAATTATTTATGAAAAAAGTAACTGCAAAATAGGAATGCATTAAAATATATAATGAGGGCAATTTATATATAGTTTTAATCAAGATAAGCTATCACAATGAAGCCCATATAATAACATATTACCATTACAAAACTTAGATGCTATTTCCTACTTGCCCAACTATCTTATACCAGCAAATTATAGAATAATGACAGTAAGAACTCATGCATTAGCAACAATTAACATCCCATGCATATTCCGTAGAGATTTCATCCATCAATAGTTTATATCAACATCTAATGCATCACATGACTGCAATTCCCATATAGTAAACCATATCACAATTTCAACAAAGCTATATATATGATGCTATAAGTTCATACATTGATATTCAACTATAATGAGACTTAAATCTTTAACGGTTACATTTTAACTAAACAAAATATGAATGCCTACACTTGGCAACATGAATACATGATGATGCTATACCCTAAGGAATACAAAATTTAGCATCTATACTAATTAAGTCAGCCTAAGTGTAGCCTTCTCCCCATATGCCGGAGCTCATGGATTTTCATCCACTTGCTTCCCCTTATCCTTACCCGAAGAACCTTCACCTGAAATGTTAATTCCATGAAACGGAGTGAGACATAAATCTTAGTAACCAAGACAATTCCATCATATATTTAATTTAATTAGCATATATGTACGAATCAAAATCAACATCAGAATCATATCAATCATATCAGTAAATGAAACAATTAGGCTATCATGATTATTATCCCATACTAGCAATTATATTATCACATGTTAAAGGCCATTAACACCGGGAAAGGCCCGCCCACGGCATCTTCTCCCCATTGAACACAACCAGGGCTCAGTGCATTTGGGGTTTGATCATAACCCGGTGCTCGATCGAAGCACATGCATGAGTGGCAGCCGCACCACAGCTCCACCATAGACTCACAAGGTCTAACACAATACAGTAGATAGCCAATCAATTCATTCAACATTTCAAATCATTCATGTACAGCAAATATAAAATTAAAATAGACATATGCGTGAAATTTCTATAAACCTGATTACCTCACTTGTAAACAAATTTGCAACAGCCACCACAAATTCCAAATTCGGATTAAAGTGTCATCCACCAGAAAACTCAATATTCCACCCAAAATCCTAAGCAAATTTGTACAAAATTAATACCTATTTTATAAATCAGCTGTGGGAGTCTCAAATTAACAAATAAAGCATCAAAATGGAGGGTTTTAACTCACCTAATATCAGCCCTAACCTCAACCTACGAATTTCACCAAGAAAATCCCTAAACACCCACATTTTAGATTTTGGGTAAGGTGAAAATACTCTAAATGAAAAACTAATCGGACCAAATTAAAGAGAAAGATGAGGGGATTGAGTTGTATAACTATTACCTTAGCTGAATCTTGCTCTAAATATGAGAAAATGCAGAATTTTTGCCCCCAACCTTAGCCTCCTTCTCAACCTCCGAATTTTGCTTCTTGAGTTTCAACAAATGAGAAAGTGACTGAAGTATTAAGATTTCAGGTGGGTCTAAGTTGGGTCAAAAATGGGTCATGGGTTGCTCCAAGGTCCAACTCCAAATGGGCTTTAGATTTTAGCTTGTTGGGCCAGTTTTAAAGTGTTGGGTTGCAGAATTTTACTGGGCCAATTCTTAGGCATTGGGTTGCTGAAGTTTAATTAGGTTTGGGTCAAGTTTGAAGAGCTCAAGAATTTGGATCTGCACAAGGGTTATTGGGCCACTTAGAAGAGTCTATACAAAATGGATCTTGGGCCTCCATCACACTAAATTGGGTTGGGTTTGCACCTAACCCATTGGACCTCCATTAGCCTCTTCTCATGATCTATTAATTTAGGCCTTGATAAAATTTTTATCCCAATTAAATCTCAAACCCATATTAATAATTTATCTCTCTAAAGTCTCTATTCACTTAACTTGCCCAATTATCCCATATTAATTATTCTTAATTAACCTAATCCATGATTAACACTTTAATTAATTATGAGGTGTTACATTAACATCATCTGCAGCTGCTTCATTTGGCAGGCTTATTTCTTAGCCACTGATACAGTATCCAAAAGACTGCTGAGGTTATTCTTGTCTCTTTCATAAATTAGGTCGGTATTCAATGCCTAATCTATGCCAAGCACACCTTAGAGCATTCATACATAAAAATTTCTTTAAGTTTACTATCTACAGAAAGTTAAAAATAAAAATGAAAAAATATTTATAACATTCTTACTTTTAACAACTGAATAATAATTTATAAATAAAGTTAAATAATAATTAAGTAATAATTATAAAAATAAAAATAAAATTTCATCAAATTTTCACTTTCTTTTTCACTCTCCTTAGCTTACCAAATATGCCATGAGTCAAACATGTAATTGTGGTAGACTTTATTTAATAAAACTCATTTCTATGTGCACATGTTTCTTTCTAATTTGGCTTGGTTTATGTAGCCTTTTTATATAGTCATTCATCACATCCTGCAGTTATGTTCATGCTCCATCACATTGTTTAGGCTTTTTTTGTTTTTTCTCCCTCTCTAAAACTGATTTAATCCTGAGGCTCTATTTCTTTTTCTTGTCTCCCATTTAGGGTTGTATATGGATAAGGTTGGGTCGGACATCTAGTAGGCTCGATGTCCTGCCCGATTAAGACATCGGGTTTGTTTTTATACCCATAGCCCAACCTAGTCTGACCCAAACAAGCTCGATTCTAGGGCAAGTTAAAGCCCCCCAAACTTTTTTTTTGTGTTTTAATAAATTGATACTTGTAATATAAAAATATTTTTTTACAGACTCATAGGTATATATTTCAAAACAATAGACTTTTAAAATTCTTATATTTTTATTAATAATAAAAAATAGTCTAGATTATCAAATAAAATATAAGTTATATTAGTATAATTAGCCTTAAGTAAATATGAATATTTTCGTTATTCAACAAAAGAAATGTCGGAAAACATACATATCAATGATGAAAATAATTAAGAATTAAGGAAGAGTAGCGTAGGTAATAAAAACTACAATATGTAAAAAAAATCAAATAAAATAAGAATATATATATATATATATATATATGATGGCAAGATGTTAATAATTAAAAAATGTAACTATTAAGGCAAATTAGACAGAATATGCATTCGTTCATGGGCCGACCCAACTTGATATAGTTTTGTTTAAGGTTCTATCCATTTATATTTTTGGCCCGACCCAACTCAACCCAATTAAACCAGATTAGGGCAGGTCCTTAGAGCGTATCAGGCTAATGAGTATCCCTACTTCCATTATTATATCAAATCTTTATACCTTCATCTAGGTCGGGGATCTTCTACCACTTACCACCGCTTGATCTCAAGGTTTTATTCGTTATTGTTCTTTTAATTTTATTTCAATTTTAAGTTTGAATTGAGCACGTGCATCATTTTTTTCTCTAATGGTAAGACCTTTTTAGTTGGTGTTTAGTGGATTTGGGTTTGAGAATGAAGGGAACATATTTGCTTCGGCTTTGAAGAGAGAGAGAGAGGGGGGGAGCCAAAATGGGGTGACATGGCATAAGCATAACCGCTAGATGTGATAAACGGCTCAGATTTTTTAAACATGATCATCTCGTGCAAGATCGAGCATAAGAGGATATAGTCTGCGAATAATGATCCTCTATGCACTACAATGCTAGTTGTCTATCATTTTGTTTTTTGTTTTGTTTAATTTTGATTTATTTTTTATTTTAAAAGAAGTAAAATGGAAGATAAAGATAATCTTTTAACTTTTACTATCTAAATATTATATTATATTTTGATTTTTCTAATATAAAATAGTATATTTTTGTTTTGCTTTTTTCAAAATAAAAATAAATAATGGACAGCGGGGATTGCTCAATAGCGGACCATCCTTATTCCCCTTTTTCAAAGAGTGTAGGTTCGTTTATTATTTATTACATTATGAATTTTTAAATAAAGATCTCGTTTTGTTTTGTTAGACGATGTAAAAAGAAAAAAAAATTTAAACGTGAATAAATAGAATAAGAAATTATTTTTTCACTTTTATCTTAAAAAAACAATTTTAATGATTAAAATGATAATTTAATACAAATAATAATTATTATATAAATATAACAGAAGTTGCACAAACTATATAAATATATTACCTCCGTCATGCGACTACTATTCATGTCATAGTAGGTTGGGTTTTGTTTGAGTTTCATTTAGTTTTGCCAATAGCTTAATTCAAATTTGAAATATTTGCCAATATTTTTTTAATTTTTAAAATTGAAAAAGCATTTCTTGAGTTATTACCTTTTAAGATTTAAACCTTTTGTTTATTAATCTTTTCAAAATAAATTATACAGACTTCTTCTAAATTTAATTCAAATTATACAAACTTTTTTCTATTATTAAAAAAATATTTTCTATTAATTTAAATATACAAACATGTATTCTATTTAAATATGTATGAATGAAAATGAAAAAAAGAATAAATTTTGTTTTTATTAAATTTAACCAAAACAAAATAGTATTTTGGTTAATAGAAATTGTTTTAATAAAAAAATTTTAAAATTACACTACAATGTAGTGTAATTTTTCATTTAGTGAATATCCAAGTATATTTGGTATAAATAGAGAGAGAGAGAGAGAGAGAGAGAGAGAGAGAGAGAGAGAGAGAGAGAGAGAGAGAGAGAGAGAGAATGAAAAATGTAAATAGAATAGATAAAAAATTATGCTTATATCCTTATTGTTATACTTGAAACGCGATCGCATGATGCCAGAAAAATCTAAAAATTAAGATTCGATTCAAAAACAAAAACTAAATCATATAAAGTTGTCTCTAAAATTTTAATTTTTAAAAGACAAAATTTTAAAAAATAAATCTTTTATCAAAAACTAGTTTACAAGCCAAAAATAAGTTAAGGAGTTGATTGTATGTAGAAAATGTATTAAGTACCTTACAACACTTGTTCCTAAAAATAATAATTCTAAATTGCTTGTACAAAATTAATATAGCCTTAATCTTATTTTAATTAATCCAACAATCACATGCAGAAAATAAAGAAAAAAAAGTAATGAAGAAAAAGAAATAAAAAGGAATGAAATAGTTATTTGTAAGGGTGGATTTAACCTCAAATGAGAGTCTAAAATTTACGCATCTTTTGAAATGATCAAAATTCACATAATTCGATCCAAATATTATATTTGTTAATTGGTGTTTTTGTTTTGTTTTTATTTAATTATTTTTTTAACAGCATTATTATTATTATTTGGAAAAGAGAAAATAAAAATAAAAATTACTTTTACATTTAACAAACATAACAATTATAAAATTAGTTAATGTGTTTTAATTTATTAAAGATGGAGTTGATTTTACTCCTTCATTTTCATTTTTGATTTATGATTTCTTTTTTTTTATTATTTTTTTAATAATATTATTATATTTTTGCTTTTGACTTTTTAAATTTTTTTATACATATTTTTTTGATTTAATTTTTAAATGGATATATTTTTGGATTTTTTTAATTTTTTGTTTTTTTGGAAATTTTTTTTGATATTTTTATAAATTATATTTTAATTCCTAATTTTGTCAAAAGAAAATTGGGGAAAAGTTCCTAAGTTTACAGAAAAGAATTTAATTACTTTTTAAGAGAATTAATTTTTTTTTATAGTTTTTTATTTTTTATTTTTGAAATAAGAATCCTAAAAACTTAGTTACTTAAAATTAACTTTTTGAATTTGAAAAGTTTATTTATTTTTTTAATCCCTTTTTTATTTTTCTTTTTGGTTTTTTTTAATTTTGTTTTCATTCTTGTTTATTTTGTCACTTTTCTTTTTGACGAATTTTTTTTTAAAAAACTCAATTTGATATTGGCCATTGAAATTCAAAACTTCTTAAAATGTAAAATTGAAACTCAATAGATACCAAAAAAACTTAACACACGATCCCTAATTTGTTCTTATGTGTATGAGAGGACAAAGAATCTCACAAGATTACTATTTTTTTCCAAAATAAAAAAATAATAGTAACAACAAACAAAAAAGAATCAAAATATTTATGGGTTTATGATACTTTGCACCCATATTCAATCAGAGACAATGGCACATAAAATATTTTAGGAACACCTCACATCGTGAAAGATTATTGAAACCTCCTCCTTTGACCTCATCTTCAGTTTTTCTTGGCTTCTAACAATTCTCTTTGGTCTTATTTTCAAGTGGAACTCAATAGCAAAAAGATAAAACCACAAATAGCAGCATCAGGTAGGAAACATAATCCTATGAAAACACCATTTCCAGTGAGGTTCCACTATGCTCCGCCAAATCTAGTGTTGCCATGAGTATAATATGCCAAACCAAATTGGCTTCATGATTTAACGAAATGACCAGTATTATCGATACAAAGCTTAATGCAATTTCAAGTACCAAACATCTACGGATTAATTGTAGAGCCTAATCCAACTTCAACAGCAAGTTAATGATCACCCATTCATTTTTAGTAACAGAAATGGAATCATCAGGAAACACGCATTGCTGTAAAAACAACTTTCCTAAACACTCAACACCCTATAGCAATAGAAAGTAAAGGGGCCAAGCCAAGTTTATTCCGGAAACTCATTACAGTACAAGCCGAAGAAACAAATCCTAACTGGTCATAATATCAGAACCCAGAAATGCAAAAATTTATGCAAACAAAATTTAAGCAAAATCTATGGCAAGCTCTACTTAGGCTCAGATTAAGACCTTGTGAACATTCATGACATATGTACATAATGGCATATGGATTCTCCTATTTCTTCTAAACTACGCAGCAAATAACCCAAAATTACAGAGCATGATGAGCCTCTATCAATACAGAACCAAATCAGAGCATGCAAGGGTGATGAACACTTTGAAATCAAAGCCCAAACTTCCACCAGCCTAGACCTTAACGGTATGCTCAGATCAATCATACCCAAGAGATATTACCTCCAGGAAATCGGGAAGGCGAACCTCTTCCAAGCTCTCCTGCCTTGTAACTTCCTTCTTCTTCTCTGCTACAGCTTTGCCGTATCTTTCGGTCTCTAACCTCTGAATTTATGTTCTTGGTTTTCCTCTCTCGGTTCTATCTCTCTCTATTTCTCTTTGTTCGTATCTCGGTTCTGTCCCTCTCTATCTCTCTTTATTCATATCTCGGTTCTCTTCAATCCCAGGGGTCTCTCTCTATTCATCTCTCGGTTCTCTTCAATCCCAGGCCCTCAAAAATAAATCCCTAGGAATTCGAAAAAGGCTTCTCTGCAGTCGTGGCGGGATGCAGTCGCGGTGCAGTCAAGCGATTTGGAGAATTTTATACTTTTTGTAAAAAAAAAAAAAAGAAGAAGGTTGAAAATGATAAAATACACTAATGCACCGTCATGTTCGCACCACCGAATTGAGAGAAGCCGCATCCATTCCTGCATTTGCTTTTCTCCCTGCTTGTCCTCATCAGTGCCTTCGTTGCTCCATTCTGCAAAAGTGAATTTGTTCCTTCACTGTCTCTGCTGCACGGCCTCATCGCGTGATTGCCTCTGCAGATGGCCAAGGGAGTGTTTAGTTTAACCGGGGGGGGGAGGGAAGAGAAGGGTTGTAACGATAAACTGCTTGGTTGATTTGGAGGAGAGAGAGAGAGAGGGGAGAAAAAGAATTATAATGATATGTTATTTGGTTGAGGAGGGGAGGGGAGAGAATGATTTAATTGAAGAGTTTTGGACTCTTTCTCTCTTTTTTGTTTGTTTGGTATAATGAAATTAAAAGAGTGAAAAAGTAAAAATTATTAGAGAGGAGACAAATTTTTTAATTTTATTTAATTAAATTATTTTTATTTTTTTATTTAAAATATAATATAGATTTTATTTTTTTAATAAATTTAAAATATTTTTTTATAGAAATAAAAAAATTACTTTTTATAATGAAAAATAAGAAAAAGTTTTTTTTAATAAAAATATTTTTAAAATAAAAAAAATAATTTTAATATTATAAGGGTATAATTATTTATTTAATTTTATTTCTCTTTTTTTTTTTTCTTAACCAAACAAAATTTTATTAAAATTACTCTCCTTCTCTCTCCTTCAAATCAATCAGACAACATATCGTTAAAATCCCTCATTTTCTTTCTATTAAAATCCCTCTTAGTTGAACCAAATTCTACCTAAGAGAGAAAGCCAGAAAGAGGGACTAGGAACATGGGTTTCGGGTAGGGTCCAGCATGATGCATTCTGGACTGATGGCCCAATCTGAAAGAGGGGAAAGCGGATTTCGGGCTTCATATATGCCACGGGGCCTTTTTTCTTTTTTTTTTTTGGTTTTATTTTCTTCCTTTTTCTTTGCCCTTTTTTTATTTATTTTTAAATTCAATTTTAATATTACTTTTAAAGTATGTCTAGACAAAATACAATGGTCACACTTATTATAAAAAAAAAAAAGATAAACCTTGTTAAATAATAATAATAAAGATATAATAGATAGTACTTCATAAAATTTTTACTCTCCCTCTCCTTTTCAATTTTGAGAAAATTTCATCTAAGAATCATAACTTGATAAAAATTTCATTGAAAGATTTTAAAAATCAAAATTCTTTTAAATGACAAAAAGAAAGTTATTATTTGAAGTTTTTGAAAATGATTACTTATACTTCTTGAAACTATAATTGATATAATTAGAGATTTTTTCTAATAATAATTTTAAAAAATATTAGTTGTAACTTTGACCTTAAAAAAATTTAATTTTTTAACATCATTTAAAATTATTTTTAATAATTTATAATCTTTATATGCAATTTTCCCTTCAATTTTCGTAGCAAACATGCCTGTAATTATCAAAAGATGCTTAAGCCCCAATTATTTAATCAAAAGAAAGATTAAAGTAGGTTGGATGTGGATTGTGAGCTTGACTTTTGTATTGGTGTTTGTCAATTAGTTTTCTTAATTTCCCAAAAAAGCTGTCGTTTGCGTCACATGCAAGAATCTTGGGATGCTTGCCTAGAAGGGGCATGCCACTAGCATCCATGTTTTACCGCCTAATTTTCAATTTAATTATTTTCGTTAAGATAGGATCTCCCAAGGTGGGATGACAAATAAACAGGTATGAAAGCTAAAAAAAAAATTGTTTTTACGTTATATTTTTTAAATTAAAAATATTAAAATAAAAGATTAAATAATTAAGATTAAAAAATAAAATCTCAATTTATATAACCAACTTGGGTACATTGTTCCAAAAAAAGAGAGAAGATGGAAGATGAAAAAAGTAATCGGTTTCTCCTTCAATACGAGCTTGACCAAATTAGTTAACAGTGTCTCCATAGCCTTTTGGTAAGAAGATGGAAAGAGAATTCTTTTTTTTTTTTAATTTTCTGTAATGGAGCTATGTTATTATTATTATTGAATAATATATTTTTATTTTTTAAATAAAAATACAAAAAAAATTGTATCTATAAAATTATTATTTTTATTTATTTCCCTTTCCATTATGTGTAAACCTTAACTATGAGAAACCTACTGATGTCCTCTGTCAAATAATTATGTCGGTCTGATTTAATTGTGTGGTCTCTAGTGCATCTTAGGTCAATTAGTTAAGATTATGGGAGATAGATTTGGATTACAAGCAAGTTTTGTTGCTTTTCAAAAATATATTCATAAAAATGCTTTTAAATCAAGTTTAGTAATATTATTTAGAATAAATTATTCAAGTTTTTTTTGGATTTATTAAATTATTTAAATTTTTATCTATTTTCTTAAATACAGATATATATCATTTAAAACTAAAATTACATAATATTTTAATTTAATTTTAAATTTTTTGTTCAAAATATATTTTATTTAAAATTTAAACATTTAAAATTTATTTATTTAACTAAAATATAAAAATAAAATCGTGAAAATGTATAACACATTTTACACACTGAGAATGATAATATGATATGCAATATAGGAGTTCGTCACACAAATAATTTATTTTTATCATATATTTGAAATATTATAATGGTTATTCTAACCTATCAATGTAATTGTTGTCCAATAATGCAAACGTGATTTTTCATTTAAAATAAGATTAAAAGAAAAATGAGTTTAAATATATTATTAATGATTAATACTATCTTCTCTAACAATGTAACACACAGAATAATGTATGCTCACGGTTAGTTAATTTATTAGATAGATATGTCCACTAGTTATCCAAGCATTTAAAGTTTTTAACTTATTGTGCATTACTTTCCGTACATACATAGAAAGATAAGAATAAACATAAAAATAAAAAGAAAAAATTTAATTTTAAAAATTAGAAATAACTTTTTTATTTTTATTTTACAAAACTTATAAAAAATAAATATTGTTAAAAAATAATTATATGGATATAATAAATATATAATAAGTAATATATAAATTTTTTCCTTTTTCTATCTCTTACCAAACAAGCATTGGATGGGCTGGCTCAAGAAAATTAAGAGACATTATTATTAAGGGAAATTAAAGATATGTTATATTATTTTTCTTAGCTGAAGTTATTTTATTGGATTTTTTTGATAAATTTTTTAATGAAGTAGTGTATATTATAAATATTATAAATTTTTTACTGAGTTTTTATTCCATTGAGTTTTTTCTAATAAAATTTTAACAAGAGACATTATTTATTAATAAATATTTAAATAACGTATTGCAAATGATATAATTATGTAAATGTTCATAATCCCAAAAAAAATGACTCTTTAAAATTTCTTTTTATATTTAATGACATATACTGTATAATTTCTAAATGAAGTATACAATTATATAGATTAATTTTTTTTTTATTTATGTTATTATAACTCATAGTTTTCATGGTTAAAAACCTATAAATAAAGACTATATAATAAGTATGAAGAATCAAGTAAATGAAAAGTATTTTCACATTTCTCCTCTCAATTTCTTTCTTACTTTTGTTATATTTCTTATATTTTTATTAGTTTTATAATAAAAAAATATGTGAAAAGAGACAACCATTAATTAAAAAAATTTAAATTACTCTTTTAATTACTACAATTTTATTTTCATTTTATTTGGTTTCTATATCATTGTAATTTTAAAAATTTTAATTTGTTTTCTACCTTTCAACTTTGGATAATGTGTAGTTAAATTTTATTGATATGACCAACTATATATCACTTTAACACTTTGAATATTTATAATTTATATTAATAAAATGAATAAAAATAAATAAGTAAATAAAATTAATTAAAACATGTGATATGTGATATAAACTATGTTCAGTGACTAAGACATTTGATTTGAATAATATATATTAAAAATGTCAATATAATACATGGTTAACTACATCAATAAAATTTAATGACATAATAGCAAAAATTTAACAACACAAATTAAATTACAAGATTTCTTAAAATTAAAATGATTTAATTATAAATTTTTAAATTATTGGGTTTCTATTAAAAATTTAATAAAATTATTGAGATTGGTTAAACGAATACTTTAATCAGAAAAAAGTGGATAATAATTATTACCATTGCAATTACGTGTTACTGTTCCGGAATTCTTGTCTTATTGATAAAATGCTTCATCTTTTATCCCAAAAATAAAAAAGGAAAAGAGAATGAGAACATTGTTAAAGTAATAGCCACTTTCTATTTTCCATAATTAGGCAAAAGGCTTATACACCATATTAAAAGAAAATAAAGAAATTTTTCATACTTTATTGAAAAACCAAAATCCTCGGACCAGGTTCCATCATATATAATGCTTGAATTAAGCTGGTTATGGCATGTCATGAAACTATACTTATTTCTTTTCTCCCAAAATTATAAAACAAAACATTTGAAGCAAAACATTAATGACGAAATAATTCACATGACATCTATACTTTTTAATATCAAGACTAACTTTATTTTTTAAGTTTGGTCTGATTCCTAAAGGATTTAAATTTAAAGTTCTATAGTGTAAAGAGTAAATAACTTTATTATATTAAATTAACATTTAAAAATTAATAAGACGCGCTAAGATGGAGAATCAACCCAAAATACATAGAATTCCGGGAATTGATGTTTCTCAAATTTTTTTTGTAAATTGAAACTATTAATTTTAAAAAGAGATAAACATAAAATGTATAAAATTTGCTATCAAAGTGAATTTTATATGTTCTGTTTTTGTTTTTTTAATTGATAGTATCATCTTGGAAAGAAAATTCATATCTAGAAAAAGTGGTGCTTTTCCATCTGAATCAACGTTGGATTCATTAATTAGATGTGTATTCACGAATGATACCAAAATAAATATTTTATTTTGAGTGACTAATATGAAAATATTATTATCACCACAATGTTGAGAAGGATCGATAGTTATGCTCTATTTGGTTGAAGGATTTAACGATGAAAGGAATATCAAGTGTAAGTAAATTAGATAGGTTAATTAAGACATGGCTATTCTATTCTTATTTTTAAAAAAATAATTTAATAAATAAAATGATAAATATAAAAATATAATAAGTTATATAAAAAAATTATATTCACATTAATACGAATCAAACAAAGCTGTAGAGATAAATCCAGTGTCGGAGATTGTAGTAAATGAATCTTTACAATGTATTATATAAAGTTTAATTAGAGGAGAAAGACTAAATAATTTTTAATATTTAATTTTTTTTAATTTTTTATGTTAAAATTATTTAGTTCTACGCCTTTTAATTTACTTTTTTCTAATTATATATCATGATTTATTATTTGAATAAAAAAGTTGAAAAAAATTATATTTAAGAACTTTAAATTTGTAAAATTGTTTTTTAAAAATTTTGATTCTAACTTAAAAAAAATCTATTTACAACAAAACTTTTCACTATAAATTTTACAAACTTAAAATTCATAATAACAATTTTTTCTAAACATCAAGTGATCATGGTAATTTTTCCTAAGCATCGAGTGATGACGCGGGTGGCACTCTTTTGTTAGCATTCTAAAACCACATCTCATGATGCCCATCATGAATTCAGATCGGATTCAGATCCCCTCCCACAATGTCTCCCGTGTTGTCTGCAGTAGATGATCCTCACCGTGAAATGCATCTAACGGTCCAAAAGAAAGAGAGAGCTTACCCCACGATTTAAAATGCTCCATTTTAACTAAAGCCCCGTTTGGTACGAGGGGTTAAATTTTGATAGAATGAGAATAGAAAATAAAATAAAATTTTTTTTATTTTATAATTATGTTTGATATAATAAAAAAAAGAATATTTTTATTTTTTTATATTTAATTAAATAAAAATGATATAAAAATAAAATGAGAAAATAATTAAAAAATTAAATATTTTTATAATTATAAAATATAATAAAATATTTTATTTTTAATTATCACTAATAATAATAAATAATAAAATAATATTTTTATTTAAAAAATTATTTTTAATTTACTTTTAGTAAAAAAAGTATCTAAAAAAGAACAAAATAATTTTAATAATTTTTATTTTTATTTTCCTACTCAATAAAACTCTCTCCTACTCAGTAAAACTCAGGGTTAAAAAAACCAAATCGGATCAGCCGGTTCGACCGAGAATCGGTCCCTAGTCCGGTTCGGTCAAGGTTGAAAACCGATCAAGAACCGGTCAAACCAGTCAAGAACCGGTGAAAATCGGTCAAAAACCGATGAAAATCGGTCTAAAAAACCGGTTTGAACCGATTTGAAGCAATTTTTTTTTAATTTTTTGTTTTATAATAGAATAAATTATCTTAAATAAATTTGATAAATTAAAAATAGTAGGTAATAAAAAAGATGAGGGAGTTGAAATATGAAATTTTTTTAAAAAAAGAAAGAGAATATAAAAAAAATAAAATGTGTATAATTAATGATTCTTTATACTTTCTTTCTTTTATGTTCAATTTCCTTTCTCTCAAATATCAAGGTATTTACCTAAAATTATTATTTATTATTTTATTTTTTAATAATAAATAGAATCTTGATATAATTTAAAAATTTTAAAAATTTAATATTAAATATTCTTAACTTTTAATTATAGATAATTTTTATTATAAATTAAACATTAATTTTTGTAATATCTTAAAAAATATTGAATTAGTAATCAAATATTTAAAATTTACTAATATTTATTTGTTATATTAAAATTTTAATACATAAAATTTTTTAAAATAATATATTTAATTATTACCGGTTTGATCACGGTTTAACCACAGTTCGACCAATGAACCGTGAACCAGTACCTTCATCAGTTCAATGACCGGTCCGATTTTAAAAATATTGATAAAACTCTTTCCCACTACAAAATAATGAAATGGACTCTCTCATATTAATAAAAGACAACTCTTTTAAGAAAAAAGTCTCCTGCCTACTAAACAGGCTTTTTCCTCAATTCCACTCCCTTTCTCTTTCCATCATTCAACTCTCGTGCAAACCAAACAAAGCCTAATATAAAACTGTGCGTTTCGACGGGAAAGGAATGGATGCTAATAAATGTAAAACGATGCGTTTTTCCCTGGAGGCTGATATGCTCTGAGTTCCCTCCATTTTAGTCTTTGTTTTTCTCATCCATCCGTTTTCCCTTGTCTCTCTCCTTGCGTTAATTGAAGTTGAAGTGCCTGGGACAAAATTAAAATTTTGCTAAACCAAAGTTTGGTGCTTGTGTTCCATTTTTTCAAGTGTAAAATAGAAAATTTTTGGTAGTTTATATAGTAAGAAAGCTTGTTATAGTTTCATGCTATGGAGGAAATTTTTTTTTTTTTTACTTTTATCAAAAGACAACTTAGGATGAGGGACACTCATGGGCAATGAAAAGTGAGTCCACCGACAGATCAATCACTTGAACTCAGAAGAAGATGAATAAGAAGACGAGGGACACTCATTGCGGATGAAGACGACTTAGGGATAAAGAAGCCCATCCGCTTTGCTGAATGTCGCCGCCTTGTTGGACGCCATTGCTTTTCTGCGTGCAAAGAAAGATACGAAGAAGAAGGAGATAGGAGGGCTTCACTGGGGAGACACAATGACATAATGCGAAAATGTTAGCCATTGTTTGGGAGTTAAGAGCAACGTGGCTCTTTCTATTTTGTGAGATGAATCCAATGGCTAACATTTTGCACGGGAGAGAACACGGGAAACATTCACGGGAGAGGATCCGAATCCGGGGTGCCAGCTATAAGAAAATGACATTACCATAACATATTTATCACACCATCCTTGCGACGGCGGCTTTGGTGGACGTATTCATATATTGTTTCATAGGTCGGTTGCACCAATCCTAATAGGTATGAGAGTCTCAATCTCTCTCCAAGTCAGCACAAGATTCCTTCTTATCCAAAAAACTGGATGGAAAGGGAAAGTTTGCCTCGTTGTGTGTAACATGAGAAAGGGAGAAAGCGTGAAAGAAATTTTCAAGGTGTCCAATTTGTTCTTTGTGATCAAAACTTCTAGTTTAGCTTAATGAAGTTTATACTCGAATATTAAATTTATTGAATTAATAATCATAATAATGTGTGTAAAAATATGTTATATTACATACTATGCTTTTACTTTTTGCTAAAATGAATTTTTTTAAAAAAATTTGAATCTTTACATTTTTTTAATTGTCTAATTTTAGACACAATATTTGTATGAATGCATAAGTTGTTGAGTATTTCTGCCACCAAATTATGTTTGATTTTAGTAATTTTGGATCTAAATTATTTGGTACCGCAGCTTATGAACAAAAAAAGCATTATGAACATAAAATTCAAAAAGTTCATAATACCTTGTGGTACAGACAAGCAATTTGGGTATACATCAAACTAAAAGTAGATCTTGAATTTTTATTCAAAATTGTTAACTAATTTATATATTTTTTAAATCAAATAATTTTTAGATATTATTTTTAATTATTATATAATTTTTTTCCTTTTTTTTAACAATAAGGACCTTATTATTTTTAATTAATTATTCTATAATCTAAAAAAAATAAGTAATATTACTTTTTTAAAAAATAATAAAAAATTAAAAATTAATCATAAAAATAATTAATGATAATTATTTTTTTAAAAAAATAAAACATTTTTAATATTAAAATTAATGAATTATATAAATAATATTAAAAACTAAAAATTAAAAAAAATATCAACTAAAAGTTAGTCAATATTGATTTAGCCAATTGTAAGTCAGATTCCGTTATCTATATATTATATTATATTTTATATATAGGTATAATATATATTTATAGTATCTATATATATATATATATATAATATTACAATATATTATATATAAAATAACATAAAAATAGCATTATAAATTTTAAAATGTATTTATAAACATGTACTCTATATATATATATATATATATATATATATATATAACCCACCAAATGTATGCCTTACTATACATGATATGATTTTAGTGGAATTAAAATATTTTTTAAAATCAGGATATTTTTATATTTTCACTTTTATTATATTTCATTCTATTTCTATTTTATCAAACTAAACAAAAAAATATAAATATAATCCCTTTCATTTTCTATCATACCAAATATAATTTATTTTTTTATATTTCATTAATTTTTTTTTAATATTTCATCTTTTATACCAAGAAATGATTTATGCGATTGAGATTGATTTCGAGAGTTGGAGGTATTAGCACCCTATTGTGCCCAAAATTGGTGCCAAATTGATCTTTTGTCACTCCCAAGATTTAATTATGGAACTCCTATGATTTTCTTTTATTATTGCAATTTTATTGTTTTTGGTTTCATGTTAAATCAAAGTTTAGAAGAAATAAGTTATCTTTATCAATGATGATTTATAAAAATTAAAAATTAATAATGTTTGGTGATTAGATAAACGGCAAAATTTAGACGACATAGGTTCTTTACCAATCATTTCATAATATCAAAAGAATTTTATGCAGAATCTGACATGTGGACGAAGGAGTGACGAGCCACTCAACACACACCCGCGAGGTGTCGGATTCGAACCTGAGGTTCTGAAAAGGCAACTCGAAGACAACAACGGACGTCACTTCACTGCAAGGGGTGCCAGCTATAAGAAAATGACAGCCATAACATATTTATCACACCATCCTCAAAATGGCGCGCTTTGGTGCATGTGTTGATATATTGCACGTATGACAACCTCAATCTCTCTCCAAGTCAGCACTCTCGATGAATCTGATAAGATTCTCTCTTATCACTAACCCCCGACCAAAGATTTTTTTTTTTTCACTTAAACTATAATTTTAGCCAAAAATTATAATTTGTTACTTTGGCTAAAATTGTGGTTTAGATGAAAAAAAATGAACCAAACATACTATAGGACATATTTAGTAGAGTAGGAGAGATAAAATTAAAAAAAAAATTATATAAAATATTTATTTTTAATTTTAATTTTTTAATTATTATTTAATATTATTTATTTATTTATTATTAATTATTATTTAATTATTAAAATTATTTTTTATTTTTTATATTCATTTTTTTTATATATCAGATAGGCCGTAAAAAGATAGAGTGATTTCATCATTCAGATCTATTTGGTAGGCAAAAATTTGGATGAAAAGGGCAACTACAAGGAGGGAGAAAGTCTAGGGAAAATCTACGAAACGTCCACTTTGCCCCATGTGATTGTACAACTTCTGTAATGTTTTGTTCGACTCAACAAAGTTATACCCAAACATTTCATTTATTGAATTAATAATTATAACAATATGGGTAAAAATATGCTATTTAAATATTATGTTTGTACTTTTTACAAAAATATTTTTTTAAAAAAATTTGATCTTTAAATATTTTTTAATTATTTAATTTTTGACACAATATTTGTATGAATTCATAAGCTGGTGAGCATTTCTATCAACCAATTATGTTTGTTTTTAGTAATTTTGCATTTAAATTATTTGGTATTGTGGCTTATAAAGAGACAAAGCATTACTAAAAGTTCGAAAAGTCTATAATATCTTGTGGTACAAACAAGCAGTTTAGGTGTATATCAAATTGAAGTAGATCTTCAATTTTTTTTAAATTTTAATTTATATATTTTTTAAATCAAATAATTTTTATTTATTACTTTAAATTAGTATATAATATTTTTATTTTTTTAAACAACAAGGACCTTAAGATTGAAAAAATTTATTATTTTAAATTAATTATTTTAAAATCTAAAAAATAAGTAATATTACTTTTAAAAAAGAATAATAAAAATACTAATAAAAATTAATTATAAAAATAATTAATAATTATATTTGTTGAATAAAAATAAAATATTATTTAATATTAAAATTAATAAATTATATAAATCATGTTAAATATTAAAAAATATAAAAGAAACATTAACTAATTGTTGTCAATTTTCATTATACATATATATATAAATATATGCATAACATATTAATATAAATATATATAGTATATTATTATATATATTTTAACTAATTAAAAATTCAAGAAAATTAATATTCCGACCGGCTCACATTCATTTATATATATATATATATATATAATATTTTAAAATGATATATGTTTTATTATACATGATATGATTTTGGTGGAATTAAATCATTCTTTTAGATAAGAGTATCTATGGTTTTTATTATTTATTATTTTATTTTTATTTCATCTAATCAAATAAATAAATAAAAATATAATTCTTTTCATTTTTTATTATACTAAACGTAATTTATTTCATTATATTTTATTCAATTTTTTTTATTTTCATGATTTTCTGTACTCTAATATATGATGCTTTTGTGATAAATGTAATAATATTTGTTCTGTACTAAAAGTACATTCCTGTAGGGCTGCCTTTACTATTTGTCGGCAGAGTTTTTCTATATAAGGAGAACTGAGTTGTATTGTAAGGCAGAATCAAATTCCGAAATAAAATCTGATATAGCTTTGCTCTCTCAATGGCTTTCTTCTCAGTTCTTTCATTTCTAAAAATCCTTGTTACCATATTCATGCAATATCTCCCTCACTATCATTGTAATGAGGATTTGGCTTCCGTTTGACTGTTGAGGTGGGTATTGAAATTAGCTTGTAGCCTTGAGCCTAGACTTTACAATCCAAACAAAGCCCTTTGCCATCGGAAGAATTTCAAAGGAACCAAAGGAAAATCAGATTATTGTATGACAAGATTTTGCAAAGCAATGGCACCCGACACGTAGATTTTTTTTTTTTAATTTGCTGTTATTGGTCTTTGGAGACCAGCTCATTATGCTGTTAGCTATACTTGGGTGGAGCTTAATGTACGTACATATCTGCTATCTTCTTGTCCTCAGACCCGCAAAGCGATGGTTTTTTTTTGGAGGGGGGGGGGGGGTTGGTGAATATTTCTGACAGATATGCAGAGGGATTTGCAAATTTTCTTGTTTTTTAAAAGCTCGTTCGATTTTAGTTTTCTCCATTTGTTATGGGGGATTTCTTATCCTATTTTTCTTTCGCACTCTTTTTTCAAGTGTTCTCTAATATTTTCAGCGGAAGAAATTAAAAGATCCTTTGCTTTTTTTTTTTTCTTTTGACAGGATAAAAAAAATTAGTGGAAAAGACTACCTCAGGTAAGTGAATGAAGTACACAAAGGTTGCTAAGCTATAGTTTGATAATGTTAATTGGCATAAATCTGCATCCCTTGGACTCGTAATAATTTTTACTATACACATTGATAATTAATCTTTTAACTATATGGGGCATTTGAGCTGAAGTTCTTGAGCAAGCATTTGACAGTTATGAAATGCATCGTTTATGTTTTTTTCAATAGGAGAGAGAAAGTACGAAGCATGAGAAAAGGTAGAAAACTAACAAAGATTTGTACGCAACGCTGGTTCCCACGTCTCCACCCATCTAGTAAATACTATTCTTGCCCATATGCCATATAAGTTCTGTTATTGAGTGGGCTTTCCCTATCTCAATTGCCATTCCCATCCTGACTAAAGTTTTCGCATTGCTTCTTCTTTTTATTTTTTATTTTTATTTTAGGAGGCACTTGTTTTGCCATTATAATTATGTTAAATGCAAATTACCATGCATGTCATCTTTGATATAAGAAAATGCAAGATACCTGGAAACTAATATGATTTTGGCATACCAAATGTACGTGATCAAACTCCAAGCTATTGGGTTAGCTTATATACTTGTGTTAGATGATGGCATATCTTTTAAGGATTATGTGATTGGGTTTATTGTTTTGTTTTCTGGGAATGGGGACACAGACAGATGGACATTAAAGTTCGCTAATAATTATGCATGTTGTTCTCGTGCAGAAATCAAGTTGCATTTTTTCCTTTTGAAGATTGATTTCTAGCAATATATGTATATCATCTTTCTCTCTTGGGTTTGTCCATCCATTCTGCCAACATAATTGTGCCCAGTTAGCTTATTCCCTCTGTTAAGAAAGATGTCAGTCCCTCCAGAGTCACCGTGGAGAGGGGCTGCAGCAGCCTATGCGCAGCCTTTAGACGAAGCAGAATTTCTTGGAGTTGAA
This sequence comes from Erythrophleum ivorense, assembly GCA_026724425.1. Taxonomy (NCBI): domain Eukaryota; kingdom Viridiplantae; phylum Streptophyta; class Magnoliopsida; order Fabales; family Fabaceae; genus Erythrophleum; species Erythrophleum ivorense. Next base: position 53,775 of record JAIUCV010000238.1, on the reverse strand, counting down.
GCTTTGGTGGGACAAGTTTACTACGTTAACTGCTATTTAGTAAATCCACGTTTGGGTGATATCATATACAGAAGTGGCGAAGACGACCAAGATATCAGGCGACAAGTGTACCGTTGGGACTTGACTCCTTATCAAGAGGTCTTCCGTAATGGATTCGAAGCAAGGCGTGAAAATGTCACTCCCAGCACCACTTACTTCAATTTGAATGACTATGTCCATAATGCTGGTAGGCCTCTAGAGATAAACAGGCCTGCAACCCATGCCTTCGTTAGCACAACTCTTGATAGTGGTTGGCGTCCTACGCCTCCCCTCCAAGCTGGACAGGAGATGCGAGTCTATCGATATGAGATCAATGCTCCTGGTGGTATTTGGGTTTCTGAGACCCTTGGTAATCTATATCAATACCCTGCTCAAGACGAAGTTTGCTTTATTGGTGCCATTGCACCTCAATACATTCGCTCTGCCCAATTATTCCAGGCAACACGTGAACTCGGATCAAGGTTAATTTTAAATTTATTCACATTTCCTGAATAAATTTGTTATTATTTGCAAGATAAAAAAATTAGTGGTCCCAGACCCAAATTAAAAATAATGAGAAATACATTATACATGTTCATATCCTTTTGCTTTTGTTGTGCAGGTTTGTAACATGGAGGAGAGCTGATGACACACTAATACTAAATGCTAATTTTAATCCGCAGTCGCATCCGTACAGGGCGCTCAGACTCCGGTTGCCTGTAGTTGATTACATGGATCAAAATGCTGAACGTAAGCGTCTGAAGAAACTTAAAATTTATCCAATTGATGCCGATAATGCGAGAGAGAAAAGACAAGACTCGGATGCCAACTATGATTGGTATGCAAATCGTGTAGAAGAAATAACAAGTTATATAGATGCAGCATTTCGTGCACGCAGTACAAATGAAGCCTATTTATTCATGAAAAATGAGTATGTGCTCGTGAATTATGCTCCAGGATCAACAAACGACCGGATTGTGAATGGCCCGCTTTTTATTTGTGATGGGTATCCATCGCTTATTGGTACAGCATTTGGAGAACATGGAATAGACTGTGCGTTTGACACTGATGGCACGGAGGCATTCATCTTCTCTGGGAAACTTTGTGCCCTCATAGACTATGCTCCCGGATCCACAAATGACAAAATACTCCAAGGTCCTATGACAATCACTGCCATGTTTCCCTTCTTCAAGGATACAGTGTTTGAGAATAGCATAGATGCTGCATTTAGGGCAACTGCGGGAAACGAAGCTTACTTATTCAAAGGCAACCAGTATGCTCTTATAAACTATAATAACAAGAGTCAAATTGCCATCCGTTACATTAACCAAGGTTTTCATGGTTTGATAGGCTCTATCTTTGAAAGTGGAATTGAAGCAGCTTTCGCATCTCACAGGAGAGATGAAGCTTACATTTTTAAAGGAGACCAGTATGCACTTATCAATTTTACCCCAGGTTCAACTAATGACTATATAATTGGTGGTGTGAAGAAAATCCGTGAGCATTGGCCCTCTCTTAGGGAAATATTGCCGCGTGACAATCGTGGACTTGACGTTCATGATCATCACGAGCAAGGATAAGGTGACCGACACGATGAACTTTAAGAAGAACATATTCATATGATGGTATGATTGGGATAAAAGCTTCTGCTACTGATCTTTTTTCTCTACTTCTTAATGTAGTATGTATTATGTGTCTTTAAGAATAATATTCCGATTCATATATGATGGTATGATCGGAATGAAGATTTCTGTTGTTAATCTATGTTTGTTACTTCTTAATGTAATATATATGTACCTTTAAGAATAACATGAATTGTGTGTTTGAGATCCAAGGGCTGACAAACAGTACATAAATAACCTAAATTTAAAAGCTTTTTCTTTGCATTATGTAATATTTATAATATCCATAAGCTTGCAAGTAGGTTGTGGTCGGCCGGTGATGGGGAGATATTTGGTAGGTGGCTGGCTGCGATTGTTTCGGTGCACAGACTTCGTCTCGTGCACTCTGTTTCTAGAGTTCTGTTTCAGCCGATTTAAGGGTTGAAACTGAAAGTAGCCGGAGGTGCCAAGAGGGGCAAAAGAACTCGTGTTTATTAGCACTATATCTGAAACAACCAGAGCAAATAGGAGCACCCTACTTTTCAATCTATTATCATCCTGAGAAATACACTTCCATTATTATTACGAGACAACCGAAGGCAGGAGTATTGATTTCTCTCTATTCTAATATTTTCCAATGGAAAATAAAAATGAAGGTTTGAATAACCAAAGTCCTAATTATTAACTATTTTAGTATTATATATATATATATATATATATATATATATATTGCGCAACGTAAGCCAGGACAACTTTCTAATGTAAAGTGGCTGCTTACAACTATAATAAAACGATACCAATTTAAATGCTTACAAACCATGAGTCATATCCTACTTATAAAACCAAGCAAACTTCCTAATGTAATTAAAATTAAAACATCGGATCCTTATCCAAGTTTACTGGATTTATATTATTCGCTGAGTCTAGTAAACTTTTTTATATTCCAAAGAAGCCAAACCATGTTAAAGGGCTTCCCCCGAAAAATAAAAATGATGCACAGACTAGTTGTCACAAAATAATATAGGGGAAGAAAGAAGAGAGGGAAGAGGTGGGATCGTGCTGATGCGGGATAGGGGAAGAAAGAGAATAGGAAAACGGGTTTTGATTTTTTAAGATCAAAACGAACCGTTGTGTTTTTTTTTTTTTTTTTTCAGTTTTTCAATTATTTAGAGACATATATGTTTCGTCTCTAATTATAAACCAAACATTTATTATTCAGTCTCCCAATTAGAGATAGATCTTTTTATTAGGGGTGTTCGCGGATGCGATTTAGTTTGGTTTTGTAAATTTTTGGACCAAATCAATTAAATTAGTTTTCTAACATTGTGGAACTATTCGGGTTTTATAAAGGGGTGGAACCGAACCAAAGCAAACAATACTAATCAAAAATCAGTTTGGCTCGGTTCATTAGCTATGACATTCCAAAATCATGACGTTCTATGGCATGGTTCACCTGTATCACGGCACGTACCATAACATGGTTCCCCATGTACCTGGGCATGGTTCATCATGTACCATAGCAAAGTTCAGCATGTACCGCGAGAAGGTTCGCCATGTACCACAGCAAAGTTCCCCACGAAGGGATGGTTTTGCATGTACCACGGCATGATTCACCGTATCCCAAGGGATGGTTACTATGTACCAAGGCATGTTTGCACATGCACCAAGGGATGGTTCTGTGTGTACCAAGGCATGTTTCTTAATGAATCAAGGCATGGTTTGCCATCTTCGAAGGGATAGTTCGCGCATGTATTGTTCAATCTCGTGTGGCATTTTATGGTAAATTTGAATAAGAGGGGAGAAGGACGAGGAAGGAGGGACAAACTAAAGCAGCAAGGGCTAAATTTTAGTAGATCATAATAGTAAGGTCAGTCTACTACTTACAATATTCTTTCATGTATTTAAGTCGTTTATAAAGGACTTTACATATTGTTTGATAGGAATTTCTTTAAGGCATCTCTTGCAAATCATTCGCTTAACAAGGTAACAATATGCGCCTTTAGGAGCTTACTGTTGGTCAGTGGACGAATAGTGGGTGCATGCATCCAGATTCTTATTTAAAAACGTTCAGTCATAATCCAATGAATAGTATTTCATGTTACTGGCTTTTCAACTAAACACGATAACCGATTTGTATGGATCAACGGCTCTTTTTGTAGTAAATTGAATTACCATTGTGATATTGTCATTGGGCACCATGAGATGTGTTTCATCCATCTACTCGCAGTCTGAACTTTTTTGAGAGCCTTAGCATATTCTCCTTACTGTGAAACTCCTTGGTTAAATTTGATTGCCCTCTACAGTGGTTTAACTTCCCAAGCATAACATTGTTGCTGATTGATTCAAATGATAATTTGGCCTTTTTGTATAAGTGAAAACAGAATTGCTTATGACCTTATCGGTAAGGTAAAGGAAAAATGACAACAAACTATCATTTTGGTCCTTAAAAGATATTTTCGCCATTAATGTAGTCAGTAAATGACATCAATTCTATCTTAATTAAAGAAATATGATTTAAGTCTTAATACTTAGAATTAAATTGATGTCATTGGAATCTTTTTAAGGGTTAAATTGATGACAATAAATTTTTAAGGATTAAATCGATGTTATTGGAATCTTTTAAGGTTTAATATGATAGTTTTCTCAAGTAAAACTTCAAAGGGTGATATGCCAATTATTTTTCTATCAAAATCTACGTAGGACATCTCTGTTTCTTGCGGTAATCTTTCAAGACGGAGAGTTATAAATCATTAAGTATGTTTTCTTTTCATGGAATAAAATCCAGGCTAAAATCTCCTTTAGTATCTTATGATTTGGTCTGTTTGCATTTTGGTGTTCTTGGTTCAAAATCTTGCATTTTAATGCTTTAGGATTTAAACTGGTAGTACATTAGGATCCTATAGTTTCATTGGTTATCTTTTGAATAAAGTTTGTTAAAATTTGTCATGAATTTTTAATTTTTAATGGTGTAAAGGCTAAAATTTTTTTATTGACTAATTGAAATTTCGAATTCAATACAAACAATACGTTATTTTCTAAGTTTGCTTTTAAATGAAGTTCCTAATTATTTTCCAATTTTATCATGAATTCAACATTTTCTTATGAAATCTTTAATTTTCTATCTATTAAAGATTAAAATTCTTTCCTTAGCCAGCTATAATTTTAAATTTGATATAAACAATATAATATCTTACCTAAATTTTGTCAACCAACAAAATCCCTAATTTCATCCCTAACCTTGCCAATAGTTTTAACTTTCTTACAAAATTTTAAATTTCCAATGTAATAAATATTGAAATTCAACGTATAATACAATATTTATTGGCCAAAGACATATAATACAATATTTACGTCAAAGTTCGTCGTTAAATGAAATTCTTAATTTTTGTGGGAAATTTTTAATTTGTGTACACAATAAAGCAAAAATCTGTTCCTTTACCATTGGAAATCTCTAATTTATTATGAAAATTGGCAAATTAGGATAAATTTTAATGGATTGCATTGAAAAGATAAACAAGAAGGGAATAATATACTGACAATTTAAATTACATAGTAACACGTTAAGATGTAAACTTTTAAATCACAAAGTATTAGAGTACAAAGTGCCTACAAATAAGAGTAGTGGTAGTGCTACCTACAATAATGGTGGTGTTGGGAAACAAAAATAAGAGTAGTGGCGATGATGGCAACAAAGATAATGGTAATTATTCGTGGTGTTAATATATGAGCTAACAACAATGACAATAATTATGATGGTAATTTGTAAAGGTGATGACAAAAATAGTTTTTATAATTGATGGTTAAAAATAATGATAACAATGATCATAGAAATAAAAATTTGTGACGAAGACGATAATGACAATAATAATGCAGGTGTCATGATATCTTATGTAAAATTCTAAATTTATATAATTCGTTTTAAGTGAATAGTATTATATTTCACTGGCCTTATAATGGATTTTAATTGTTAATCAATTTGTTTTTCAGTGGGTTGGTTTATTGGTGGTCAAAACTTGTAAGGTCCTGCAAAATAAGAAATGATTAGAGTTGTGAAAGAATCGAAGCTTCCGTCATGGATTCCATTGCTTTGATAAGAGATACAAAGAAGAGAATATAGAGCATAATAGAGAGGAGAGAAATCAAAAGACTTAAAAAAGACTTCAAATATGTTAATGGCCTGCTTGAATTATAGGGAAGCCTCGAATGTAGCTGTACGATTGTTGTGGCCAATCTAAGTCTAATAGTAGAGGTGTCTCAAATTTGTGTCCATCAATTGCAGACCAAGTTATATTGGTTTTATCTAATTTTAGAGACCATATTAAATGAAAGTCGAACAAGTGTGCAAAAGGTTGAGAGGGAAGATGTTGAAGAGAGAAGATTCATACGTAATTTATTGTAGGGAGTTGTTAATATTAGATACATAGACCTGGTCAAGATATCACCTCTTAGATATAGTTAGATTATATAGGATCTACTATAAAAGAAAATCTATTTACAGCACTATATATGTACCAAGTTGCCAAGGAATAAATACACACGGAGATTCCGAATCCTTTTTTGAATCTAAAAGTTTACATGGTATCAAAGCGTTGTCATTAAAAAACTATCATAAAACCCTCGTATCAGTGTTGAAAATTGTAAATAGAGGATGGATGGGTTTATGCTCAGAAACGTGTGACAACACACTATCCTTAAGGTGTTATTCGCCCCCACTAGTTTGCTGCTGGGTTTCAGCGAACCACCCCCAGGATTTATCCTAAGCACCAGAGATTTCTATCAACAACTACAGATATCTCTTTTCATGCCGTACGAAAAAAATAGAGAGAATTATTTTCTTTTTGTATTTGGAATGGAGATATAATGTTCTGTATATCTGCTTTTCTGATCTGCCTCCTTTGTATTTAAGGAGTATGAAACCGAACTTTTAATTGTGATTAATGAATAATCAATTTCTAAACGTTGGCAATTAAACCGAAATCAATTTCTAATTTTAAAGATAAAACGTAAATACATTAAATATAAATTAAATTGAAATCGGTTTTTTTTAATTTTTATTATTAAAAATAATTTGACCAGATACACACCATCAGATCTATTTTGATCCGATGCTCACGAACGCGCCAAGTGCTAAGTGTTTAAATATTAATTATATAATTAATATTTAAATCCACTTCATCCTTCAAAGCATTATTTGACATATGTTATATCTCTCTTCTTATATAGGCTTATGGATTGTTGTTTTATTCAACGTGGGACTTTGTCACTTTAGTTTTTTTTTTTCAAACTACTCCAACAATCAGTCATCGTACATCATCACGTACCTCCTGAACCATTCTTCCTTCGAAACCAACTCATGGCTGCAGCAACTAATACCTCTTCCTCTACAACTCCCATCATTGTCAATCAAGACAATGCCCCTTTTCCTGTTACACTCATCTCAGATGAGACTAATTGTGCACTGTGGTCATAACTCATGGAGATGAGGATCACAGCTCGAAACAAAGGTAGCTACATGAAGAAAATAGAACCCAGCGACCCTACCTTAGCTATTTGGACTACAGATAATTAACATGTTCGTAGTTAGCTTATAGAAGCAATGAGTCCAACGTTGATGTAGAGATTCATCCGTCTGCCCACAGCTGCAGAGATTTGGGAAGCATTGGCATGAACCTTCTATGATGGCATTGACGAAACTATCATATTTGAGCTTAACCAAAAATCATTCACGACCAAACAAAGCGGTAGACCATTATTTGTGTATTATAATGAACTTGTGTTCATTTTCCAGGAAATTGATTACCGTACGAAGGCTCAAGCAGATTCGGTGGAAGGAATAACTCAAATGCATTCAGCCATGACACATCTTTGAGTTCATATTTTCCTAAGTGGCTTGAATCCAGAGTTCGACCAAGTTCGGAGTGGAATTCTTCGGAGTGAAAAGAAGCTTGACTTAGAGAGAACCTTTGCATATGTGAGGCGTGAACATCAGCAGCGACTCACCATGAATAATACGAGACCAACTAGTGAAGGTGCACTTGTTGAAAGCTTAGTCCTGTTAACAAAACAAGGTGCAAGTACTCAAAAAGGAAAACCACGCAAGTCAGAGTCATTAACATGCACTCACTGTGGAGAATCTAGATACTCAAAACAAAGATGTTATAAGATTACCGATTACCCAGATTGGTGGGATTTTTCGAAGAAACCTAGAAGGAAAGTTAACAAAGCCATGACCACAATCACTGAAGAAGCAACCGGGAATTATGAATCAATCCAACCTTCAGCAAATCTTGTATCTCAAAGCATGAGTGGTAAGAATATATTTACTCTCTCTAACAGTGAATGGATTGTCGATACAGGGGCTACATATCACATGACAAATAGAGCCAGTAACTTAACCAATATTACCCCAACAAAACAGCCTCACATTATTACTGCCAATGGTAGTAAATCATGCATTAAAGGCGAAGGAACATGTCAATTAACACCAAATATTTCTCTTGACAAAGTGTTGCTTGTAACTTCACTAGGTTGCAATTTAATTTCTGTTAGTCAGATTACCTCTGCTCTGTCATGCACAGTGACCTTTTGGCCAAACATTTTGTGTTTTTCGAGACATTCTCACTAGGAAGATTCTTGGTTATGGTGTTAGGCAGGGCAATTTTTATTATGCAAACACAAGGCATATGACTACTCAAGTCATAATGCAGGTGAACACTGTGAGCACAGAAAATAAAGTTGAGGCCGAGATTTGGCTATGGCATTGAAGTTTGGGTCACTTATCTCTCAGTTATCTTCAGAAGTTGAAACCTGGACTTTTTAGAAAGAATAATGCCACTAATTTTCAGTGTGAAGTCTGTCTATTAGCTAAGAGTCACAAAGTCAATTATCCTTCCAGTTTAAATAAATGTAGCAAACCTTTCAAAGTTATTCATTCAGACATTTGGGGTCCTGCTAAAATACCCACTTTTCCCAATACTCGTTATTTTGTTACTTTCGTTGATGATGTATTCGAATGATATGGATTTCTGTGCTCCGTAATAAGAGTGATGTCTACTCTATTTTTAGAGAATTTTATAGAATGGTGCAAACACTATTTAAAAAAGGAATTAGTATACTTCAAACAGCTAATGGAACTGAATTCATTAATTATAAGATGGAGTCTTTCCTAAAAGAGCATGGAGTTAGACATCAAACCTCATGTTCATACACCCCTCAACAAAATCGCTTAGCGAAAAGAAGAAATAGAAAGATTATGGAAATTGTTCGTGCTTCATTATTTGGAATGAATATGCTTCATGCCTATTGGGGAGAAGCAGTTAAGTCTGTTGCTTACCTAATGAACCGAATGCCTTCAAGTGTAATAGATTTTAAAACCCCCTTGTAGAAATTACAGTTCTATTTGTCGATTCCACATGTGCCGAATTTATAACCCAGAACATTTGGGTGCACTGTGTTCGTCCATGTTCTAAAACATCTTAGAAGCAAATTCCATTTGCAAAGAAGTGTATATTTGTTGGATACTCTGATCTACAAAAGGTATATAGATGCTATGATCCTACCATTAAAAAACTATACACCACTCTAGATGTATCATTCATAGAAACTAAGCCATATTACAGAGCTCTCAAACAAGGAAAGAAATATTTGAAATATGAGCAATTAAGAATGGAAGTAGAGGCAAATATAATGAAGCTAGATCAGATGCAAGACTATGTAGATGACAATGTGACAATTACACACATGCCCTGTGCACCTACACCTAACACTGAAGAATCTTCCTCAAATGTTCAACCAATGTCTGTGGACACACCTTAGGTAAACTCTGACCTTGTGAATAATGATTATGACTTACCTGCCGATAATAAGCAGATTATGACAGAAACACTTGAACCTGCATCGCCAAGTGCTCATGAAAGCAAAGACGGAGGACTTAGAGTATCTTAAAGGGCCACTAAGGGCATTCCAAAGAGACAATATGAACCTAATACAAGAGCAAAGAGCAAGTATCATATATGTAATTATCTGCACTCAGAGAATTTGAATGAGTCACATGCACGTCTCTGAATGAATGCAAAATATATCAACCCTGTTTAATATGTATGAAGCATTACGTAACCCAGAATGGACAAAGGCCATACAGATGGAACTTGATGCTCTCCAAAAGAATCACATATGGAACCTTGTACGGCTACTTGAAGGAAAATAAGTAGTTGGATGTAGGTGGATATTTACATTGAAGTTGAAGGCTGATGGAACCCTTGACCACTATAAAGCTCGCTTAGTGGCGAAAGGGTACACTCAGAAGCATGGGACTAATTATGATGAAACTTATGCACCTGTAGCCAAGATGAATACAGTCCAAGTTTTGATGTCCATAGCAACAAACCAGAATTGGTCGTTGTACCAGTTAGATGTCAAAAATGCGTTCTTGAATGGGGAATTAGAAGAAGTATTCATGGAGATGCCTCCTAGGATTAAGGTGCAGGGTTTAGCCAATAAAGTGTGTAAGCTGAGGAGATCCCTCTATGGACTGAAACAATCCCCACGAGCATGGTTCGAGAAGTTGACAAGCACTAGGAGGATGTTTGGCTATAAACAAAGCAACACGGACTATACCTTAACTGAAGGGAAAGTAAATGTCCTGCTAGTTTACGTGGATGACATAATAATCTCCGATGATGATCAAATGGAAATAAAAACATTAAAGGAGCATCTAACCACTACTTTCGAAATGAAAGACCTAGGTGACCTCAAATACTTCCTTGGACTTAAGGTTACGAGGTTAGGCAATGGGATACTACTATCATAGAAAAAATATATACTAGATTTGTTGACTGAAACAGGGATGCTTAATTGCAAGCCAATGAAAACACCCATTGAGATGAATCATAAGCTAGGAATATATCCTGACCAAGAACCCATAGATAGAAGGGAGTACCAACGACTTGTTGGGAAGTTAATCTGCCTTGTACACTCTTGAACGGATATAGCATACGCAGTAGGAGTGGTAAGCCATTTTGCACATAACCCCAGCAAAGAGCATGGAACTACAATTAAGCGAATATTAAGGTACTTAAAAGGGAGTTTGGAGCTTGGAGTATTGTTCAAGAAAAATAAAAACTTGATGGTGGAAGGATACACAGATTCTGATTATGTAAGAGATCAAACAACGAGAAAGTCAACTGCTGGATACCTAGTATTCATTGAAGGAAACTTAGTGTCTTGGAGAAGTAAATTGCAGAAAGTGGTAGCAAGATCAAGCGCAAAAGCTGAATTTCAGGCAATGGCTAGGGGAATATGTGAACTCTTGTGGGTCAAAAGCATACTGGGTGAGTTGGGCTTCAAACTCAAAAAGCCCATAAATCTACACTGTGACAATAGAGCAGCAATTGAGATTGCACAAAATCCAATCCAGCATGATCACATGAAACATATAGAAGTTGATAGACACTTCATTAAGGATAATTTCGACAAGAAGATAATTCAGCTCCCATTCGTAAAATCTGCAGCACAACTAGCTGATATGCTTACTAAAGGAGTGTCCATAAAGTCCTTCGAAACTAACAGAGGCAAGTTGGGCATGAAATCCACCCATGCACAACTTGAGGGGGAGTGTTGAAGAGAGAAGATTCATACGTAATCCATTGTAGGGAGTTGTTAATATTAGATACGTAGACCTGGTCAAGATATTATCTCTTAGATATAGTTGGATTATATAGGATCTGTTGTAACAGAAACTCTACTTACAGCACTATATATGTACCAAGTTGCCAAGGAATAAATACACACGGAGATCTCGAATCCTTTTTTGAATCTAAAAGTTTATAGAAGAACACAAGATAAATTGCATAAAAGCCAAGCGATGTGGGATTATCAAGTACTACTTCTGTCCAGAACTACTTAGAGTTAATCTCAGACAGCATATTTTGATCCAGCACAGGGACAATTTGAGGTCTACATTACAGACGCATATATATATATATATATATATATATATATCTCTATCACGTTAGGGCAAGCTGCAATGTGAGTAAGTACGTGCTTACTTACTCATTCAGCCAAAAGAAATTAAATATGAAATGAAACAGAGTATATGCTCACGCACCTAAATTATTAATGCCTCTGGAAAGACAAGTTCCAAAAACGCAGCCAGCTTTCCCCATGAAATACATTTGATATTGCCAAGCTCAAGCCCCAACAAGGATAAGATGCAAAGGGAATGTTACCGTCAAAATATAATGAAGACTAAGATATGAAATACCGTCATATCTTGCTATGCAATGTAATGTTAAAGAATACAAATAGTTATATCGCTAATGGTTTAAATATATTTTTGAGGAGGCTTCAATCTAGTATTAAAAACTGTATAACTTGTAAAAATTTAATGATGCTCATCTTATTCGGTGATATTGACCTAACTTGGATCCTCTGAATTTTCCGTCTTGCAGGAATTTAGTATTGACCATCATATAAAAATATTTAAATTTAATTAATTTGGCAAATTGTTTTCATCCCATTATGAAAAAATATATATATATTCTTCCAAAGATAAAATATTATCAAAATGTCAACAAGAATAATATTTATTTTTATAAAAATATATTTTTAAAATTTTAATTTTAATGTTATCTATTTTGTGTTAAAAGTTAAAAAATTTAATTTATTCTAATTTTAAAAAATTGACTACTTTTATATTAGTCAAGATTATATTTAATATTTGATATTTATATAAGTATTAGGTATAACAATATTTTGGTCAACATTTATATATAATTATAGTTTATATTTTGTTATAAGAAGATCAATATAACACATATGTTAATTTTGTAATTTTTTAAAATAAAAAAAGTTGGTATAATTTAAACATATCTTTAAAAAATTAATTTTTTAATTGATAATATCAACTAAATAAAATACTGGTACATTTTTTAGGTTCTAAAAAATTGATTGCAACCTGATGTTAGATTTTTTTTTTTGGTGGTGGAGATGAAGTTTACTTTTTAATCCTGTGAAGCCAATGAAGTGGCTGATACATTATTATTTTTCTTAATAATGTCATCCTTATAAATTTTCTAGGAGAAAATGAAATAAAGCACCATATTTGTTCCGTAGAGGATTAAATCCAAAAGTACCATTTTTAAGTCTATGTTATACTCTCAATTTTTTTTCTTAGAGCTTAAAATCGCTGTTCAAAGAAGTTAGAAATTCAAGTTTTTTACTACATAAACAATATCTAATAAAGAAGAAGAAGAAGAAGAAGAAAAAGAAAAATAAGAAGAAGAAAATGAAACAAAGCACCATATTTGTTCCGTAGAGGATTAAATCCAAAAGTACCATTTTTAAGTCTATATTATACTCTCAATTTTTCTTCCTAGTGCTTAAAATCGTCGTTCAAAAAAGTTAGAAATTAAAGTTTTCTACTACATAAACAATATCTAATAAAGGCGAAGAAGGAGAAAATGAAACAAAGCACCATATTTGTTCTGTAGAGGATTAAATCCAAAAGTACCATTTTTAAGTCTATGTTATACTCTCAATTTTTCTTCCCAAAGCTTAAAATTGCCGTTCAAAGAAGTTAGAAATTCAAGTTTTCTACTACATAAACAATATCTAAAGAAGAAGAAGAAGAAGAAGAAAAGATTCAATTGAGTTAGAACAAGTTTTGAAAATTTTAAAGAAATATGATAAACAACATCTAAAATTGCTATATGACATCATAACATTCCATTTATGAACTTTCAAACTCATTTTAAGTATGTTAGATTCTAAAAAAAATGTAGTTATATTCCAAGCATTTTAAGTAAGAATAGGCAGGTCAATAAAACAAACATACCCTTATGGTAAAACAGGTAGCCTAATAATGATTCCATTAAGATTTTATCAAGAATAATAGTCTCAGATTTTCATTATAGCATAGGGTAGCATAGTACAATGGAAATATTAAATCACACAGCGATACGTTACAAAAGAATTTATCAACCCACCATTGTGAGTGATTTTCACCACTTGTCCTTTCTCCAGCCCATAGCAGTAAGCTATGGCATCAGTTTCTTGTAGGTATGGAAGCTGAAATAAAATCAAAATGATAGCTAACTGCAATTATTTAAAACATTTATCATTTTTTAAAACCTTTAATCTCCCTCTAGTTTACTTATCCTTTCGTTATTTTATGATGATGAAAGATGAATACCAAATCACCTGTCACGAATGGAATTCATTAAATCATATGACAAATTAAAGACTCCTCCTTCAATGAATCAATGTTACTAAAGTGTATGTGAGTTCAATGTTTTTAAGTCCAAACTCTATTACAAATGGCACATGTTTGTCAACTTTGCCACCACCTTATATTTCTGCATTTTGCAGATTAATTTATTAGACTTATAATATAGCAAGCAGGCAGTAATATCACAATCAGAAAAATACAGTACCTGATTTGCTTCCAACTTGTACTTCTCAAGCAATTTTTGCTTCTCATCAGTAGCCAATACCTTATACTTTGGCTGTAATATGTACTTTGTAATATTGACCAACAAGTCATTGATCTAAACAAATAAATTTTTATTTGTTTATTTATCCTAAAACAAGGAAATTATATTAGAAAGAAGACAAAGTTTGAAGTATTGAGGATAAGAAATTCTCGAGGCAAAAAATAAACGAAATAAAAAACACTAAAGCAGAACAAACAAAATAAAAGGCCAAGGATGCTAATTAGTATAGGAGAGAGTCTTTACTTCAGAGGCACTTTATAGATCTTCACTTAGGAGGATCCGTGATAAGTAAATAAGAGACTATTATAAAACCCAACACCTAGCAAAAGTAGTATAACATGAAAGACTTTGATAATTTACATTTATTCTAGCCACATCACTCTTAGCCAAGTGAATCTTCAAGCTTGAAATAACCTTAAAAAATTGAAAACTGTTTTAAAAAAAAAACACCTATGAAATTGTGTCCTATAAAAGAAAATACTATAATCAACAAACTGCAATTGGGAAACCCCAGCCTTCTCTAAACTAACAATACAATAAACAAAAGCATCCGACTTAGGACGCTCACAACTAAAATGGAGAAAAGGGACTCGGGATCTCTTTGCCGCTTTGACCTCAAAACCAAGATTTAGGTTTGCCATTACCAATCACAGAAATCTTGGCAACTTGAAAGTATTCCTAAAGTCATGAAAAGAATTAGTTATAGAATTTGGAATGGGTAACTTACTTTAAAAATCTCAATTTTAAATGGCCATTTTTGCAGTTCTTTTTGTGTATTCGTTGTCATTTTGCTTGGCAGAATAATTATGAGCCTACCTAATTTTTCTTTGTACATAATCGGGCCATAAATATAACGAATAGTTTGAACTTTAACATCAACAATTCCTAAAAAGATAAGCAGTATTCGCATAGAAGGAGGTATTAAGCCACAGTACATCAATAACAAGGAGAAAAATAGAGAAATTTATTCGAAAAGTATATTATAATGCAAAAAATATATATAATATAACTAATCAGGAAAAGTTTATTGCTCAAAACAAGCATTTTCATCTTTAAAATATCTGTTTTCTTTTTTAATCTATGATATGCCACAAATGTGTATTGCTATACATTGAAAATGTAAAATAGTTGAAGGTTAGATAGCTGCATATTCAATACATGACATTTTTCTCTTTTGATATCTAAAGTGACTAAATTTCAATTCTTGTTTTGCTATATTTTCAATCATAATCTATGCCTTTTTTTTTTGTTAGATGTGAAAATCTTTGTCTTTCAATTGATAACACAAATTATAGCAAAGTGCAAAATATAATCACTTTCGAAGTTTGAACTCTTGTATGAGAAATTTGAAGTCAGTTTGTGAAATAGTGTTAGAATAATATTTGTTCTGTCATAGGCTTCCAATTAAGTCAAATTCCCAATAATTTAGATCCTCTTGTGATGGCAAACTAAATTGAGCGAACTTTAGAAGCGCTACTCTACTATAATAACTTACAACACGCCCTATAACAAATTGTTTTACTCAAATACTAAAGGAAAACAAGGAAAACAAACTCAACTTGTGGGTAGGGAGCCAGTGAGCCACATGGAGTTGAGAATTGGGATAGTCTAATACTTAATTCAATTTTAAACTAGGCTTTATTTTTAAAACCCGGTGTTTGTGTTCAAGTTTACTAGGTTATTGATTTTTAAAATAATAAAATTTTTATATAAGTTATTGTAAAATTATATTTTTTAAAAAAAATTAAATTTTTATATAAATCTTTATAAAATAATCTTTTAAAAATTATTAAAAGTAAGACTAAGCTAAACCAAACTAGTCGCATAGCCACTCTAGTGTCTAGCCCAATTTGATCCTTTGGCTCAACCTAACATGCCTTTTCTTTTTCTTATTTATTTATTTATTTTGCCAAGCCTACTTTGCTCACATGTGAACAGTCTGGTTAAGCCATCAAATATAATATATATGTAAGAAATTCAAATATAATTCAAGGGGATTGGTGTATATATATATTTCTTTAGCTAGATATAAACCCTATCAAGTTAACCTAACTTTCATGAATTTACTTTAACCCCAAGTTTGACAACAATGCCAAAGTTGATTCTATCTCTTATTATAAATTTTCTTCCATCGCTAATTAGTTATTACCCAAAATAAAGAAACATATTAACAGCTAAAATGACATAAATAACACATAATTCTCCGCAAATTATAAGAAACTCGTTTAAATAGGGCGAACTGTTATGTTTCTTTGAAGAGGGGAAAGGTTTTGCAAGAATTATTAAAGTTTAGGATGACAAAAGGAGCAACTTTATCAATGTTAACTTACCGCAAGATGGGGACAGTGAAAACCGATAAATACTAATGATTCACTACTTTAGCTTAATAAAAAAATGAATTGCTAAACATACGAAAAGCAACCACGAAGAAGTGTCAAAAGCTTAGCCAAATCCATCATGCTCAACGCTGGTTCAAGAGGAATTAAAGTAATTGGCATAATGATGTAGACATTAAGAAGATATCAAGGTCTTTTTTTTTCCAATTTTTCTGATAGGACCCAAATTCCAAAACAAATAAGCCAAGGTTTAATATCTGAATAACTCCACCCTATTCAGTTATACCTTCCACTACTTATGTGTTCCCTTGCTTCAGTGGCCTCGCAACAATAATACTCACAAAGTAAAAACAGAAAAGCGACTGAAAAGACTACCTTTTTTGGCCATTGAATTAAAAAAAAACATAAAAATGCAGATTTCATTTTGGACTCTTTTTGTTATTGGTGTATTGCTATCAAAAAACAAGGGGAAGAATGTGTAACCATTGAAGACAATAATTGCGAAATGTCATTTTGAAACACAATAGTTGATGGTAATTTTGCATTTTGAAGTTGAAGGATTTTTATAAATAACTCAAAGTTGAAAATTGATATTTATATATTTCGTTATTGAAAAAAAAAACTCTACCTATGACGAGCTTTGATGTAAATCATTTTTCATAATCAGTCTCAAGCTCGGAAAAAAGAGGAAGGCTATGTTAGGCAGTCAATAGCTAACGTAAAACTTTGTCAAATCTTTATGACATGGATAATCGATGTATTAGATATAATGCTAGATCATTACTTGGAAGTAATGCATTGTATAGCTCGAGTACAATGACAAATGAGCAAGAGCCGCTGCATCGATGCCTGGGTATAGTAAAAAATAAGCAAAAGTTCCCACATTTTCATAAACCAATGTGGGTAAGGAAACTAGTTCACAAAAGTAGAATTCATTTTGAAATTTGGAATATAGGTACACTTATGGATAAGTCAATGAAAATAGTAGATACTATGATTAGAAGGAGGATTAATTTTATGTATTTACAAGAAACTTTGAGGTATGAGAAAAAGTGAAAGAATTAGACATTTCAGGTTTTAAACTTTGGTACTCTGGTAAGGCTAAATTTAAAAATAGGATAGGTATAATTGTAGATAAGTTTTGAAAAATTATTGTAGTAGATGTAAAAAGGTTAGAAGATAGAATCACTGCATTAAAGTTTGTAGTAGAAAAAGAAATCTTTAATGTTATTAATGCTTATGTACCATAAGTGGGATTAGAAGAACATCACAAGGCAAAGTTTTAGGAGGACCTATAATGTTTAGTTCAGGAAATATTATTAAAAAAAAAGATTATTCTAAGAAGAGATCTAAATAGTCATGTAGGAAGTGTATCTTTAGGTTATGAAGGTGTTCATGGAGGACATGGTATAAGGGAAGTAAATATAGAGGACAAATCTATTCTAGACTTATCATTAGTGTTCGATTTTATATTAACTAACACTTATTTTAGAAAGCGTAAGGAACATCTTATCACGTACAAAAGTGGAAGGGTATGTTCTCAAATTAATTTCTTTCTTATAAAGAAATCGGATGAAAACCTACTCAGCATAGAGTTTTAGTTATAGATGTGCGGGTTAAGAGGAGAGTAAAAAGTAAGGGCAAAAATAGGGTGTTAAGGACTAAGTGGTGACAACTAAAGGGGGATAAAAAAAAATTTACAGAGATGGATTGTGGAAGAAAAACCTTAAGAAATATAAGAAAGTGTTAACGATATGTGAAATGGAATGGCTAAAGAGATTAGGAAGGTGACAAAAGAAATATTAGATGAATCAAAAGGTTTTAAACTTAGGGATAAAGAATCTTAGTGGTAGGATATAAGAGTGCAAGATAAGGTTAAAGTTAAAAAGGAGTATTATAAAGTGTGGTCGTATGTAAGACTGATGAAAATTGAGAAAAATCTAATGTAGCTAAGAAAGACACTAAGAAGGCGGTAAACGAAGCACGAGCAAGGACATTTGATGGGTTATACCAATTTTTAAGTACTAAAGTTAGAGAAAAAAGTATTTACAAGTTAGCTAAAAGTAGAGAAAGAAAGACAAAAGATGTGGACCAAGTGAAATGTATCAAGGACGAAGAAAGAAAAGTTTTGATCATGGAACAAGATATTAGAGAACAGTGGAAGGGTTATTTTCATAGGCTTTTCAATAAAGGGCACGAGATTTTATTACAATCAGATAGGTTAGACACTAAAAAAAGAGGATTAAAATCATATTTTTTATCATAAGGTTTGTGAGTTAGAGGTAAAAGAAGCATTGAAGCGAATTGAAAATGACAAAATAGTTGGACTAGATAATAGACCCATTGAAGTATTAGGGGTTAGGAATAAAAGGCATAAGTTAGCTCATAAAGTTATTTAATAAAATTATGAGATCTAAGAGAATACCAGTTGAGTGGAGGAGACGTACTTTAATATCTCTTTATAATAGTAAGGGAGACATTCAAAATTGTGTAAATTATAAAAAAAATTAAATTCATAAGTCACACTATAAAATTATGGGAAAGAGTAATTGAGCGAAGGTTAAGGAAAGAAACTCAAGTTTCAGAGAATCAATTTAGTTTTATGTCAAGAAGGTCAATTATGAAAACAATATACTTGTTGTGAAGATTAATGAAGAGATATTGAGAAAATCAAAGAGATTTACATATGGTGTTTATCGATTTGAAAAAAACATATGATATAATGCCAAGAGAGGTTCTATGGAAGGCTTTAGAAAAAAAAAGAGTTCGTATAACTTATATTTAAGCAATCCAATATATGTATAATGAGGCTACAACTAGTGTAGTAACAAAAGATGGACCTACAAGAGAAGTTCTATGGAAGGTTTTGGAAAAAAAAGAGTTCATATAACTTATATTCAAGCAATCCAATATATGTATAATGAGGCTACAACTAGAGTAGTAACAAAAGGTGGACCTACAAAAATTTTTTTGATAACTATTGATCTACATCAAGGGTCAACTTTAAGCCCTTATCTTTTTTATTTTAGTCTTAGATGTGCTTACTGAATATATTCAAGAGCCGGTGACACAGTACATACTTTTTACAGATGATATTATCCTAGTTAGAGAATCAAGAGAGAAAATGTACGAGAAGTTAGAGAGATAAAGACTAGTTTTGGAAGCTCATGGATTTTATTTAAGTAGAAATAAAATAGAATATATGGAGTGTAAGTTTAGTAAGAGATACACCACTTTTAGCGTAAAAGTGAAGATTGGATAATATATCATACCACAAGTTACACGATTTAAGTATCTTGGATCTATTATACAACATAACATAGAAATAAAAGAAGATATAAAACATAGGATTCAAGCAGGATAGATGAAATAAAGGAGTGCTTCAGACGTTATTTGTGATAGAAGAGTACAACTTAAGCTTAAGGGTAAATTCTATTACACAGTTATAAGATTTGCAATGTTATATGGAACAAAGTGTTGAGCAATAAAAAGTCAACAAGAAAATAAGTTTAATATTGCAGAGATGAGAATGCTGCATTGGATGAGTGGATACACTAGATGAAATAGGATTAGAAATGAATGTATTAGAGAGAAGGTAGAAGTCACACCTATTGTGAAAAAGATTGTAGAATCGAGACTTAGATAGTTTGGTCATATGGGGAGAAAACCTATAGAAGCCCTAGTTAGAAGAGTATATGAGATGGAGAATAGTTCAATAATTAGAGGTAGAGAAAGATAAAAAAAATTGTATGAGAAATTATTAAGAGAGATTTAGATTTAAATGATTTGTCTAAAAATATGATTTATGATAGGTGTTTATAACATTGATTGATCAATGTAGCCGACTCCACTTAGTAGGAAAAGGTTTTTTTATTGTTGTTGTTATTGTTGAAAGAAAAAGGAAAAAGGAAACCCACGTGGCATTCTTCAGTAACCAAAATAGAGAAATGTTATCATGTCACCCATATGAGTATAGACCTTGATTGAGGGTTCAATTTATTTTAACCCCATTATCGCAACCCCATTAGCCTAATATTAAACAAAAAAAGAAACAAACAAACAATCAAAAATAAATTAAAGAGAAAAGTGAGAAGGAAACAAAAAATAAAAAATAAAAATACTTATTTCCCTTCGAATTCCAAAAGCCTTAATAAAAATACAAAAAAAAAAGAAGTTGCAAAATCTTAAAAAAAAAAAGACAACAACAAAAAAAAAACACAACAAACCAAAAACGGCTCCAGCCCAAATATAAAGGAAAAGAAAGACCCAAAGTAACTAAAACAATCCAGCCCACTCCTTCTGAACCCATTGACCCAACACAAAAAATGCTGAAAGGGGGTGTCAAAATGGAGGGTTCTGCGTTTTGACCCAGAGCCTAGCCTTTCATTCATTCGGTCTCTGCCATCAACAGAGTGCAAGACCAAGGCAAAGAACAAAGCACAGATACGGAAGGTGGCATCCAGCGTCTCAGGGTTTGAGTGGAGCAGTTTTACAGCGAAGGGCTCGAGGATTTGACCTTTCCCTTCGGTCCCTTTTACTATCGGAAGCAGAAAACTACTAACGCAGAAATGGAAAAGGAAAAGGAGGATGGAAACTGAGGAAGAGAAAGAGAGTGTCAGAGGGAGGAATAAATCAGGCGGATGATTTGAGAACGAGAACAACATATACGAGCAGAGAGAGTTTGAGGGGGGAGAGCGAAAGATTAGGGGGAAGCGACGAAAAAAGGTTTTCTGATTTAGGTCCAAAGAGAGCAAAAGATTTGAGAGGGAGAGGGTGAGAGATTGAGAAAGAGCTGAAGGGGTTTTTCCCGAATTGATTTCAGACTCGAGGGAACCAAGCAAGAGAGGCTTTTCGGAAGCAAATTGAGGGGGGAAGGCACGCACAGCTTAGGGAGGACTCAGCTCGGAGATAAAGGGAGGAAGGCATGCTTAATTAGAAGTTTAAGAGGTACATTTCTGTGGCTTTCCATTCTTGTTCCCGAAACCATACAGCCATGTACATGCTCATGTATATGTTTGTTCTTTTATTTTCAAAGACTGAAACTGTGAGTCACATATATATTTGGTTTGGCATCAAAGCTCAGTCGTGCATGGCTTCTATTGTTTTCTGGGATGTTTATGAGCTAAACTCCTGATTCAAAGGCCTAAGGGTCCTGACCAGCATGATACCTTTTGATAAAAAAAAAATAAATTAAAATTACCGCATCTTCCTCCTCCTTCTAATGTTTGTTGCACTTTGATATAGCTGTGGACTCTCATTTGCTGAATACAAACCTAATTTCATGACTGGTATAGATACTGCCCAAAGTGATATCAAGAACATGTTTACCTGCTATCAGTATCTGGACATGACTCCTTGATTGTGTTTCTTGAGTTGCTTGCCATGTGGATGAATTACGTATGTTGGTTTTCAGAATTTACTCGTTCAAACTTTGATCTTTGCTTAAGTAAAGTGGCATTTATTATTTGATTACTTTGGAAAAAAATTATTGAAATTAATATGCCTGTTGTCTGCACCACATGAGGGGACCATGAACTGGAAGTCCATAACTTGATGAAAACAATTAAGCGAAAGATTGTCTAAGGAGATAGGGGAAAGGGATCTTGCATGGTTCCATTTTCTTTTTCTATTCATATGCAAAAATTGAGATTGTAAATACCCCTAGAATAGTATAATTGGTGTGTTAGTAACGCTTATTTACTTGTAGCATTTTATCGTTAGAGTTACCTTGTGAGGTTTTTTGCCTCCTCAGGTATATGGGAGCCAATGAAAGGGTTGTGTGTCACAATAAGTCCCCTCATTCCCTTTGCTGTGTTACAGGGGTGTTTTTCCTAAATGATTTTGGGGTTCAAGAAAAAGAGTAAGTGTTTAGAAAAGAGGAAGAGGAAAATTTTAAATTAGGTTTGGATAGAAAATAAAAAAGGAAGGAAGAACGTTAAACAAGTTTCTGATTCACAAAAGAGAAATGAAACAAAACAAGCATCTTTTTTTTTTTTTGGAAGAGAGAGTCATCCATGAAATCAAAAACCAAAGAATTAATCAAGATAAAAAAATAAATAAAATATTAAAAAAAGGGTAGGCCCAAAAATTAAGAAATAATAATACAAAGTTTATCAAAAACTAATTAAAAATATATATATATATTTATCATTAAAATAAAAATCCAAAGAAGATTAAAAAAATCAAACAATAGATATCCCAAAAAAAATAAAAACCTTTTTACTTAAATGAAAATATTATTCCAAAAAGCAAAATAAGAGGAAGAAGAAGAAAAGGGGAGAAAGTCTTTGTTAAAATATATATATATATATATATGCAAAATAAAAAATTTTAAAAAAATAAAAAAACTAAAAATTAGAAAATAAAAAAATTATTAAAAAAACCAAAAATAAAAAATTATTAACAATTACAAACCAAATAATAATAATAATAATAATAATAAAATCATTAAAAATTTAAAAAAAAAAAAGAGAAAAAGAGCAAATAAGTGGAATTAAATTCGGTTTTGGCAAATAAAAACCTATGCACCACCTCCAAAGTCATTTTGTTTGCAAAAGTCTGAACGGTTTCTATTTCTTTTCTTTTCCCAAACAAAAAACAAACAAACGAAGAATCAAAAATACAAAAAAAATACCCGAAGAAAATCAATCAAAAATATATTACGAAATCAAAAAATATATATTAAAAAATTAGAAAAGGTCTAAAATGGGAAAAGAGTGAAATTAATTTAGTTCTTACAAATTAAATATGTGGACCATCTTTAAAATTGTTTTAATTGCAAGAGTTTAAATGATTTTCACTATCTTTCTTCTTTTACCCAAAAAAAAATATATATAATAATAATAATAAAGAAAAAAAAAGCCAAAGGACAATTTTCAATTGTTTGAATTACATGAATTTTGATCACTTCCAAAGGATACGTAGACCCTAAGTTTTTATTCTTAGTTAACTTTGCTTTTATAAATAAACATTTTTTTCATTTTCCTATTTCTTATTTTATTTCCTGAATTACTTTCCTTCCAATTTTTAATTTTATTTTCTTGTTGTTTAATTTCACTTTTAATTTTATTTCTTTGGTTCCCGTTTTACATTTAACTTTATTTTTTAAAATTCTTTCTTTATTAGTTTGCATGTGATTTGTTAAGAAAAATTAAAATAAAATTAATGCTATATTAATTTTACACAACTAACTTAAGATAACTGTTCTAGGGATTGGTGTTGTGGGGTGTAACACCTACTCTAATAACTTAATACTTGGTAAAGTAATTTAATATTTAATCAGAGAATAATCATTGGGCTAAAGACTCCGTCTCCTAAATATATGCCAAGTACCTATACAGTTATAAATCTTTGAGGCTTCGCCTCACATGCTAGTTAATACTCACTTAAACAGGTTCAACCCTATTAACCAACAACACCTGCTCAAGTTATTGGATAACAACAAGGGCTCTGCCCATTTTATTCAATTCAAAACATAAAGATTCATAGTCCGCATCTTAAGCATATATTAGAATATTTAAGAAATTAAATTCAAAGGTCCATAAGTATCAAATTGCTAGCTAAACAATATTTTAAGGTCCAAAAATAGTAAAATCAAATAACAATGTCCTATGGTCATGGCAAAAGATAAATATTAACCCAGTATGTGCTCGGAGAGTATAAGAGCTAATAGCTTACTCTTCCAGTACCTTCCATTATCTTCTATTCAGTCCTTCACCTGAAAATGTTAAGAGAATGGGGTGAGCACTAACGTCTCAGTAACTCAAAGTCTTATCATGTGCATACAAACCAACAACCATACCCAATTAATATACAATAGATCTCTATACAAATCCATCAGAACTATTATTAATTGTTAACATAAAAGATCATAAAGTATAATTTGAACAGTTATATGCAAAATATGATAAAATGCAATATGTACAACCTCCTTTATTACTCCGTCTAACCTTATACTGCTGATTGGAACTATAAGCTTATCCACGGTTTAACCCACACATTGGACCAACTGAAGTTTCTTTGATGCTAAAGATGTACTTGGCCAAAGGTACAGAGCCCAAATCTAAACTATGACTCCCCTCCTTAAAGAAGCAAACCAGCAGATGTCATTGTCCCACGTTCCTCTTTATAAAGCTGGCTAGGTAAGTATTAAGGAATGGAGCCCTACAAGAGGCCAACCACTGTACACGAAGTGGAGGCAAACCACGTGATCACTAAATCATGTACATATATCAACATCATCATCTCCTCAGCCCATCACCATTGCATGTCATGCATATACATTATTCACAATGCATACATGCATGCTTGAAAGAAATTAAACTACTTCAAATTATCCCAATACCAGTTCCATAATGCCACAATATTAATTTGATTTCACAAGTATGCTTGAAAAAGACACACTACTTCAAAATTACATTATAGCTACAAGCATGCTTGACAAAATTCTAGTAATTCCATTAATTCAACAATAATTTCTTTTTACCATTTCGCCAATCTCATATAGCTTATCATATCATACACAATCTATATCATGTCCCATGCTCAGCAAGAGGAAAATTATTTATTTAATAAACCACATAACAAACACAGTTCGTACACATATAGAAAAACCCCGACCTGTTCTCTTTTGGCTCACAAGTAGTCACACAGTAAGAAAATCTAAGCAGTAAGAACTTTTAATGAAAATTTACAAAAGTTACACATATATAAAAATATCAATATATAATTCAAAACTACTTTGTATTATTCTAAACTACTCTAAGGTTACGTTGAAATTACTTTAGAAATTTAAAAGCTATCATAGAGAACCTAAAATTCTCTTTTAAATCCATATTTCTTTATACTTTAATTAATTCATTAGAATAGTCAATTTTATGTTAACTTAAATTTACAAAAGTTCCTAAGTTTCTAAATCTTGATTTTCTTATCTAAATTTATAATTTACATATATATATATATATATATATATATGAATTAAATTTATATTCCCAAATTCACACACACATATATCTATGTATATAAATTTATATTAAATTTATATTCATAAATTCATATTATATACATACATACATACAAATATATATAATTAAATATATGTATATATATATATATTATTTTCAAAAAAATAAAAGGATGAAAGGATGTATTTCTGCATAGGAATATATATATATGTATATATTACAATTACAAATATATACACACACATATAAGGGATGAAGGTTGTTAGTGGGATGTGTTTATACATATACATATATATTTATATAAGACAAAGAACAGAGGTTGTTCTCGTACTTAGTGTGGAGATGTATGTATATGAGTATAAAATCAACACTGGCAGAATTAATCAAGAAATTTGGAAATAATGATTAAGGTTCGAAGAGGGATTAAAAGAACAAGTTAGAATTACTTGAAGAGAGACTTTTGGCGGCGTGAGAGAGAGTAGACGGATGGATGAGTGAAAAATAAAAAATAGGTTTAGGTTTTTCATAATTAGATTATTAAAGATATATATATATATATATATATATATCTTATTAGTATTATTATTATATATTAAAATTCTATTAGTTATTAAAACCAACTTTAAGTTTACTCTCAGATAATTTGAAATATTTTAAAATTAACTAGATTTTACAATTATTATTTTTATGCTTTATCATCACTAACTTTTATTTTAAATATATAAATTTTGTTTTCAAAATATAGATGCATACTTTTCTTTTATCTTCCAATGCAGTATATATTAATACCCATTTGTAATAATTTTTTTTTCATTTTTAAATCTTTGGCTCTTTAAATTACATATATATATAATAAATTTTTAAATAACTAAAAATTTGACTTCTCCTTTATCCTATCTTGTACCCTACCCTTTTAGGTCTAATATTTAATTTTATGTCATTCTTAAAGTCACTACTAATGCTGTAAGTCCCACGAAAATTTTGGGATGTTATATAGGATGCATAACACTTTTTTCACTCACAATCAATTTTCGAATTCAAATCTAATTTGCAGATTATTTTTTTAAATAAAAAAAACCTTTTAAAAGTTTTGCCTTTTAAAAAAATAAAAATTTAATGGTGACTTCTATTAATTTTTAATTTTGATTTCGGTTTTTGTTTTCGAAAAAAATTGAAATCGAATTCTTTTTTTAATTCTACGCAGTCGCATTTTTAGGTGTGATATGCAGTCATTTTTGTTTCCATTGCTGCCTTATGTGGCATCAGTGCCATTTCCGTTGCCGTTGTCATTGTCGATGATGATTTCCATTCTCCCTCACTGCCTTGTGGCTTGAGTTTCTAGTTAATAGTACATGGGGAGGGAGGGAATGTAGGAGCTGCACAAGTAGCGACTAGAGTGCAGTGCCTTTTTGTGTTTCTCATTTGGGGTTTAGATACTCGCTCTCATTGCACGACACCTGTCGTAGTGTTTAATTTTTAATATTTTTTGAAAATAAATAATTTACATGCAAAGGATATGACCACTTATTTATTTTTTTCAATTCATTTTCAATTAAATATAAATTCAAAATTTTAAAGATGATTTCAATATTATTTAGTTAAAGTTTATTGATACTTCTAATTCTAATTATTTTCAAAATACTATTTGAAACAATTATATATTATAAAAATACTTAAAATTAATAATAACTTTTTATCAAATATTAATTATAGGATATCATTAATATTGATGTGTGTATTATATTAGAATTGTTAGAAACCATGTTAAAAATAACTAAGGTCATCATATGATATACAGACTACTTCAATATACAACTAAGTCACTTTCTTTAAAGAGATATTCCTTCCCATAAAATTGTTAAAATGTTAATGATGATATTTTTTCAAGAGACAATTAAATTTTTGTAATTTCTTGATTAACAATATTAAGAAATTTCTTAACATTCTTATAATTTGAAAATAATATTTTTAAGATTTTAAAATAATTTTTTCATTAATACTTTACAAAGTAACAAGGTGGTCTTATATACTTAGTGTAGGAGAGTAATTATATTTTTCATATTTCATATTTAATGAATATGCCTCATATATGCACTTCTTGTAAAATAAACCCAAAAGTTCTTTTCATATGAAAGGCATAAAGATATGCCTCTAATTCTTAGAGTTACAACCTTTCATGTGAAAAGTTTATATTATAAAGAAGTATATTTAACCCTTTATTTATTAGATGAACTAATAGACATGCATTCGTATTCTTTATTTATAAATAATTATAAATACTTGTACATGAACCATTATTAAAGTTGTAAATTATATAATATTCCCCTATGAACTTATAAGCTTTCATAAGTAGTAAAAGGTGTCATTAGGATTATACCTTCTACTCATATAAGTTTTCAAAGTTCCAACAAAAAAATAGGTGTCTAGTCAAGAAAGCCTATACTCCTATTTTTAGATTAGGAAAATCGTATATATAATTGTACCCAAATCAAGTTTAAGAATTTATTTGCTTTAACATTTTTATGGTCATTTGCTCATCTTGACTTTTGTGAATATATGTTTACAAGAGTAAAACCTTTAAAACTCTTAATTGGAACAACATCAATCCTATATCAATATAGGTGAAATCCTTAGATAATATAATTATCAATCCATCATGAGTTTCTTAACTCATCCTCCTAAATTAAACAAACATAACACTAATTCATGCTTCTTAGCGCGTTAGTCATTAAATGACTTGTTTTTCCCATTAAGCTTTTAAACTAGTGTTATACTAGAATAAGATAGGTTCCCATCATTTAACAACCATAAGTTTTAGTCCCATTTTAATAGTGATGTCTTTGATCTTTTTCCTTAATAAACCTTTTGTTAATGGGTGTGCTAAATTAGTTTTGGATTGTATGTATTTGATGATAGTTATACCATCTTATATTAATTGCCTCACAAACTCACTTTCAAGCTTATGTCTAGATTTTTCATTATAAACTTTATTATATTCTCAAGACACACTATCACACAAGATAAAATGACTGTCATAAGCTATGGCCATATCTTTATGTCTAATAACAAATTCCTAGTTTATTCCACTTCTTTATTTGCAACAATAAAACTAAAAATTCAACTTCCATTATAGAATGTGAGATCCATGTTTGTTTCTTTAAGGCTCAACTTATAGCTCCACCACCTAGAGTGAAAATGCATCTTGAAATGGATTTATTATCACTAAGATTTGTAATCTAACTAGCGTTGGATTAACGTTCTCATATAGTAGGATAATTATCATAATGTAACATAATGAACATGGGTTTTTCTTTTTTGAAATAACAAAAAACTTTTCTTATAACCTTCCAATAATTTGTATTTGTTTTACTCATAACCTCAATAGCTTGCACACAATGAAATCTATATCTAGTTTGATATTATGCATAGCATACATCAAACTTCCAATAGCACTCACATATTCTAATTGAGATACTAGTCTCTCTATATTTTTCTCTAATTTAAAGTTAGGATCATAAGTGTATTAGAATATTTGACATTAAGATGTTTAAATTTCCCCTAATATCTTCTTAATATAATGCTTTTGCCCCTAATGTAAAGCTATCCTTATGCTTATACACTTTTATTTCTAAAATTATATTTAATTCATTCAAGTCCTTCATCTTAGACCTAGAAGATACTACTTAGTCTGACAAGCACCTTTTAAGTTTGTCCTAATTATTAACATACTGTCCCGTAGAGACAAATTATTATTTCATAATTCTTAGTAAATTTAAAATATATACACTTGTTTTCACTATTATGTGAGAAGCCATTTGATAAAACTACTAAGTCGAACCTCTATGCCATTGTTTGGGTGCCCTGTTTTAAGTGATATAAGGACTTAGCTAACATATAAACTTTCTTTTCATTTTCAAGTAGCACATAGCCATTCAATTGTTCTATGTAAATTTCTTTATTAAGATCTTTATTTAGAAAAGTTGTTTTAATATTCATTTAGTGCACATGAAACTTATACATGGATGCTAATGCTATAAGAATCCTAATGGAAGTCATCATAGCCATTAGTGCATAGGTATCAAAATAGTTTAAACTTTCCTTTTGTCTAAAACCTTGGATTACTAACCTTGTCTCTATATTGAATTTTCTTCTGAATATCCATTTGCACCTAATAGACTTTGATCCTTTAGGCAAATCAACTAAGATCCAAGTTTTTTTTTTGACAATATTGAATCCATTTAATCATTCATAGCTTTTTTCCAAAAAGTAGAATTCTATAAGTTATTGCCTCTTTATACATTTGTAGATCACTCTCCATATTTAGCTCAATAGGGATTTTATTTATTATAGAATCTCTTGTTCCTAAAACCAAGAAAGTTGTAGTTTCAAAAGAAATAAAATTTAGATCTATGTCCTTTTCTTTTCTCTTTTCTCTTTTTACTTTTGTTTGGCTTAACAATCTCATTCTTATTTAAACATTTATCAATTTGATCATTTAAATTATTTCTATGAAAACTGAATGTTGGTCCACTTGAAAATCTTCTATGATGATATTTAAATTATTATAGAATTTATTGAGACATCTCTAGTTTTAACAATTGTATTAGACACAACATCTAATATCTTATATGCCTTAAATTTTAGACATAACCTTCAAAAATGCCTTTTATGGCTCTTGACCCTATTTTAGTTCTCCATTGATTAGAAACTCAATGAAATACTAACGACCCTCACATTTTAAAATTATTTAAGTTAGATTTTCTTCTTTTCCATGTTTGATATGGAGAAACCTTTTTTTTTTTATGTATTCTATCATGGATATGACAAGCCATCAACAATGCCTTGTCTCACCCTAAAGAATGTGTCATAACTTAACAACACAAAATTAATCATATCCATTGAGGTATAATTCTTTTTCTTTACTAAACCATTTTGTTGCAAAGTATAAGAAGCCTATCAGTAGTGCATAATACTGTGTGATTTGCAAAAAGAATCAAATTCAGTTGAGAAATATTATATGCCTCTATAGTTATGAAGCATTTTTTTTTTATTATCATGAAAATTTTTTATTTTTAATTTGTGTTTCTTAAACATTTCAAATGATTCATCTTTGTTCCTTAACAAGTAGGCATAAGTATATCTAAAACTATCATTGATAAAAGTTATGAAGTAACTTTTATCTTCTTTAATGATATTACCATCTAATTCGCATATATCACTTTGTATAAGTTTTAGAACTTGAGTGCACCTTTCAACTTTTGGAAACAATTTCTCAATAATTTTGGATTGTTTAAAAATTTTACATTTCTTATTAAATTCCTCATTACTAAGATTAATATAATTATTTTTATGCTTTTATTCAATTGACTTATAATTTAAATGTGTTAATATTCTATGCCACAAATAACAAGATTTAACAACATACACAGAAACATTCACCTTAGAATTTTAAGAAAGATACATTGTACCATATTTTTGAATTTCTATGTCCATATATAGATGCTGGAGTAATTTCTCAATAGTGAAGTCTTCATCTAGATGCAGAATTTTCTACCTATAATTATTTCAAGTTGAAGGCAATTTTAAAATAATTGTTCTAACTTGCAATGATTTGGAAATCACTACTTATAGATCATGAAGTCTACTTACTAAGATTTGTAACTTAGGAACTCAATTCATTGTTTAATCATATTAAACTCAAAATATTTTAACATAATAAATTTGTAACATCTTATCACTTATTGTTGTATTTTTCCTCTAAAAACCTCCAAATTCCTATTGGTGATTGTATATTCATGTAAATATCCATAAATTTATACGACAAGGTGTTAGAATGTGGCTTGGGCATGCAAATACATCCTCTTCACACTTATTCAATTAAGCAACTCTTGCTTCTCTTCATTTGTGGCATCCTCTATAGTATTTAGAATTGGTGCAGTATTTGGATTAAACACGTAAACAAGATTAAGTATCAAAAGAAGAGACATTTTTTTGTCTTTCGATAACAGAAATAGGTGCCATCAAATTTATCTGATTTGACAAATTATTAATTTATAACTTTGAAATCAGCACTTTGATCTTGAGCAATATTTGAATATCTCTATAAAATTGTTGAAAATAATATTAAAAATAACCAAGATCATCATATCATAAATTGTTTCAAGGCATAATTATTTTTTTAGAGAGATATTCACCCTTACACATAGTTGCTAAAGGAACAATATTCTCCCATAATACAATAAAACCTTTTGTGAATTTATTGATTAGCAGTATTTAAAAATTCCTAACACTCGTATAACATGTAAATAGTATTTTTAAATTTGTAAAACTTCATCCATACTTCACAAAGTAATAAGTTGATCTTATATACTTAGTAGGAGGAACTAATGATTGTGTCGAGTAATTTCAAATAAATTAGGTTATAATAAAATTTGTAATTAGTAATATAACTTAAATCATTTTTCAAGAAGTTTGATTCTAATTATTTATGAAAGAGTTCTACTAGTGTAATTAAATTAGAGGTATTTAAGAGGATTTTGACTTGCTAAAATTAAAATGAATTAAAGAAAATAACAAAATTAAAAATTTTAAACTACGTGATTGTAACAATTAGATAAAGAGTGATAATTAACTTTTGAATGGACTTCTTAAAATTCAATTATCCTTGCTTCCTTTTAATATACCAAAACTTGGACTCAACTTCTTGCTTCTGAGTGTATTCTTTATAAAAACTTTTGAATTATCATCCAAGGCTCAAGTTACTAATTATCAAGGGATTGCAACCATAGAGAACCATGAAAAATTAACCTTTTGAGTTAGGAATAAGAATACACCAAAATAATGCCTAAATGCTTATTAAAGTAACTGAATAATTCATTTAGAGATGTTAATCAACTAATTAGATTAAAATATTTTCCAAGTACAATAACCACACAAAATTCCAGCCACTTAATATAATGACTATCGCACTAAATAATCTAAAAACAACAAGAATTAACTAGCAAATTGGATAGTCATTAACTCTAGAATTTCTACAAACACTTATGCTTCAAATTAAGTTTCCAAATATAAAATTATAATCAAAATTATAGAGCAATTGAATCCAATACAATCAGCTATCAAAATTTTCATTTAACAAGCTAAACCTAGCTAAATTAAATAAGGAAATTAATGTTAAAAGTAAGGATAAGGAGAAGAGAAGTTAACCAAATTTAGGGATGAATGTTGGAGCTCAAATCTTCATCCATGGAAGTCACATTCTCATCTAGCTACCCAAGTAGATTCAAGCTTCCATTGAGCAGATGGATAGAGGAAAATGAAGGAAAGAAGCCATGGATTCATGAGCTTGATGGAAGAATGATAATGACGTCCTTGGTGTGTGCTCTCTCCAACTCAAAAACCCCGTCTCTGTTCACCTCTTCTCCTCTCCAGCCCGAACCTATTTCAGGTGACTTTGCCCATTTTTCTCATTGCCCCTGCTTCTCACGTGTTTATTTCAATCACACTATGTGCCACGGGTTCTACCCACGGCCTCCTCTCTTTTTAAATCACATTCTGCCTGTGCCTCTTACTGATGTGTGCTTCTTATTTGAATCCTCGTGGACTTGTGGGCCCCCTGCTTATATGATGTGCATCCTATGTGTTGATTCCGTGCTTGCTGGTGTGCATCCACGTATGCTTTCATGTAAGAATGACGTGGCTTTGTGTGACGCGTGAATGAGCTGCTGTCTTCTATTCATTTTATGCATGTAAGTTTGTGGAGTGAAGCCGTAGATTCATGCTTATGTGTTGTTCGTGTGTGTGTAGCTTCGTGAGTGGAAAAACCCAAGGATATGTGTAATTGTGTGTCCATTCATCCAACCATATGAAACCTTCTGCCCGAGACTACTACTCTCTGCCCGTGCTTGTGTATCATAGAGCTCCTACGTGTGTGAATAAGAGAGTCCCATGGATCATTTTTTTACGTGAAACCCATAGAATGTATATGTGTGTTAAATCCTAAGCATCCAATATCCATGTCCCAAGTCCCGTAACCTTCTTCTGCCCTTCTCCTCGGGTTTGGACCCTCCAAGCCGACCTCCTCACATGCTTCTTCATACTCTTTACATGTTTCTTCCTCTCTCAAATCACGTGCAGGCCTCCTGCTTCTCCCTTGAAAACCCGTGCATGTTAATGTGTGTTAGCGGAGGGACGTGGATATAATAACGTGAACATGTATGAATGGATGAATAGGAGACTGGACTCTGTGTGTGTTACTGTCTGAATAAGAGAACCCTTGTACGTGTTAATGCCGTGGAGTGGATGAATGGAGAGTGCCGAGAGTGAATGGTCATGGAATGTGTGTGTGTGGATCCTCCTATCAAACACAAAACCCGAGGCTCCCAAATCACCTTCTACTCCTTCCTTTGTCATTCCCACCCGAGCTCATATGTGTAGATAAGAGTGAAGTGAGTGCAGGGAGTTAGCTAATGCATGAAAGAGTAAGAATATGAGAATGGTTTGCCAGGTGTCAGCTCATGTAAGAGAGAGCCATGCATCCTTCTTAAGTGTGTTTCGTGCCTCCTGAGAGAGAATGAATAAGAGGGCTATGTGAATATGAGTGTCATGCTACGTGTGACTTATGAGTTGAATGAAATGCCATGTGTGATTGTGGTTCCATGTGTATATGTAGCATGCATCAAATCCATTCCTCTTTAGCATCAATTACAGCTATACCCTCTTTTGAATTATTTTTTTTTCATTTTTTATTTTCCAAAATAAATTATTAAAAAAATCTGCATATTTATTCTTTCCCTCGAGTTGCACGCATGTAACTTTTATCTTTTTTTCAATTTAATTTTCCATTCAAATTATATTTGCCCGTCAAAAAGTTTGCAACAATAATAAACAATATTAAGTAAGAATATTCACAAAATTATTTAAAATAATTTGTACATTAAAAACTAATAATTTTGTAAATTAATTCATAGAGGGCAAAAATAGCAATAAAGTCAAACATCATCTAATTAAATCCCTTAAGTCATATTTCATCATTAAAATGTCCAAATTAAGAGGATTAAAATATATAAAAATGGTATTTATGAGAAACCTATTATATTTTTCATAATTCATATTTAATAAATATGCCAGATATATAATACTCTTAGAAAATGACGCCAAAAGGACGTTTCGTGTGAAAAACATAAATATATGCATTCAACTTATAAACGGGTTCATGTTATAAAATTGTGCTTTAACTCTTAGAGTTACAACTTTTCGTATAAAATATTTCTGTTATATAGAAGTTCATTCAATCATTTATTTACTGATAAACCAATACATTTACAATTTCACTCTATGTTTTTCAAAAAATGTTATAAATATATGTATATGAACTATCACAACTTTTGAGCTCATAAATTTTACAACAAGAATTAGAATCTCTATTTTTATTTTCTTATAATAATTTTTTTAATAAAAAAGCATTTATTTCCCAGCGACATTTATTACTTTCATAATGATACTTTAGAATTGTACCAAAAATAAAATATGTAATATAATATTTTATGCAACATTATTAATACGATTTGTTTATATATAAAAATAATTATTTTAATTAATTTTTATTTAGGAAAACAAAAATTCAGTAGCATATATGGCTTCAAGGGCCGCGAGTATTGTAATATTGATAGTCTCGCAAATAGAGGTAAATGCTTCAAACAAATCCAGTTAGCTTTCATGCGATGCGTTCCCATTTCGCAGATCCTTACATGTGAGAAAATAGCTGATTATATTGTGTTAAAAAAATTATTTTTATTAAAAATATATCAAAGACAGAAAAATATCATAATGACAAAATTAACAAAATTACAGCTATATAGGGGAAGCTTTTAATTCCATCATCTTGGTATCGTCTCCACTCAACTCTCCCTGGGCCATTACGATGTACCTTGGTTGTTTATCGTCTATGATTTTTATTAGAAATCTGTAAGCCATATTGAGAATGCTATATAAGAAATTAGTTGTCTTTCTTAATTATAAATTAAAACTGTGATCCAAAAATTTAAAAATAAAATTATAATTTAGAAGCATAAGTTGAAAATATTTATTATAAATTTTAAAATCATTTTAAAAATCTCTGGACAAAAAAATTTACCTTAATTATAAAAATTTAACTATAAAATAAAATTTTAAATTATAAAAAAACACGCTTCATATTATAAAACATACAAGTCTTTTTACCTATTCTCCACATTTTCTCTTTTATTCATATTTATTATTATTTAAGAAATGAATCTTAACATTTAAAAGTTTTTGTCATTTAAACTTTAAAAATAATATTAAAATTTAATATAATTTACAATAAATATTTTTAATTTATAAGCTGAAATATAATTTTTCCAAAATTTTCAATAATTAAAAATTCTGGGCAAATGATCCATGTACTCTTAAGAGACGGCCGACAGATCCATCTGTAAAGAGATGTATCATTAAGCGGCAACAAGCAAATCATTTGGGCATCATTGTACAGTGACCTGAGAAAATATAGATTATTTAAATACATCCTACTTTTTAAATTTAAAATTTGAATGAATTTTTTTTAAACTGTTATTTAATAATTTTAAAAGAAATCCGAATGATATTTAAAAAAGAAAATTACAACACATACTAATCTGAGCTTGTATAAAGTGAAAAAAATGTATAATATCCCTTTTTTGAGTAATATAAATATTTAAAATGACTTGGGTGATCCGAAAAAAATTATTATTAGATTATTGGATGAAATTGATACTTTTCATTTATTTCTAACAATGGCCTTACAATTAATAAAATGTTCAAGATATAAATAAAATATATATTTAATGATGAAAATATTGAAAATATTGATGTGATTATTTTCATTAAAATTTAGATGTGTATAAAATAATAACGGATGATTAAGTGGTAATTAAAAAAACCATAAGAATTATTCAACGACGCTTTAAATCATAGACACACTAATTTCAAATCAAAGAGCGGGGAAATAAATTGTAATTAACCAAAAAAAAAATTTATCTTTGGTTTTCAGTAGATATATATATATATATATATATGTATGTGTGTGTGTATATATATATATATATATATATATATATATATATATATATAAAGGACTTAACCAAGGTGTTTTTTATTTGAACTCTTTCTTACATGAAGTAGACACCTATTTTGACCAATAGTCATTTAAAAAAAATTCAAGAGAAAATTATAATTTTGGAACATAATTTGAAAATACTTATCATAAAAAATTTTAAAATTATCTTAATAGTTTAAAGCATAAAAATTTTTAATTTTTGCGATAAATTTTTTTAATTGAATTCTCTTCTACTTTATATGTCATCCTCTCGGAAATAAAGAGTAACACAAATAAATAAAGGTTTGTATCAAATTTACCTTCTCTTTTTTCATTATTATTTTTATTTAGTTATATCTTTCTATCAAGATAGCATTTTGTTCGCACTGGGCAAATTCAAAGTTTTAATTGTGAGATAAAA
This sequence comes from Erythrophleum ivorense, assembly GCA_026724425.1. Classification (NCBI taxonomy): domain Eukaryota; kingdom Viridiplantae; phylum Streptophyta; class Magnoliopsida; order Fabales; family Fabaceae; genus Erythrophleum; species Erythrophleum ivorense. The sequence continues at coordinate 16,853 of JAIUCV010000238.1, read as the reverse complement.
AAAATTAATTATGTAAAAAATTATATTTTATATTATAAAATCCTTAAAGTTTTCTTTTTTTTATTGTTCACCTAGTTTTTTTTATTCTTGTTTATTATTGTTCAAGAAATAACTCTTTAAAATTAAATTTTTGATCATTTAAATCTTTGAAATAATTTTAAAATTTAATATCTTTTATGATAGATATTTTTAACTTATAATCTAAAATATAATTTTTTTCAAAATTTTCAGTAATTAAGAATTTTGGGCAAACTGATACATATACTCCTAAGGAACAGCCCGCAACTCCCGCTGTAGAGATATGTATCAGTGAGCGGCAATAAGATAATCATTTGGGCATTATTTATCTTTCAATATAAATCGTTTAAACACATCCTACTTTTTAAATTTAAAATTTGAATAATTTGTTTTGAAAACCGTTATTTAATAATTTTAAAGAAATCCGAATGATATTTTAAACAAAATTGTGACACAGACTAAACTGAATTTGTAAAAAGTGAAAAAAAAATTTGTATAAAATTCCTTTTTTGAGTAATATAAATATGTAAAATGACTTGGGTGATCCACCAAAAAAATTATTATTACATTATTAGATTTTCAGCACCCTTTGCCTAGAGATGGGATGAATGGGGTGGTTTGTAGTCCAATTATTATAAATTTGGAGTCCATCCATCAAACATTATATCAGCATGATTTTTTTTTTTTTTAATTGTAGGTCTCTCTTAAATGAAATATAGAGTCGCTCACTTTAACCTATAGTCATTTTACTATTAAAATGAAAAAAAAAAGAAAAAACCTAAGACTTGCTTTGACAAGTTATTCCGTAATCTTCAATGAGAAACTACAGAATCTAAGGAATAAAAAATGGAGAAAATTAGAATTGATGACCCAAATTTTAAAATATTTATTTTAAAAGATCTATTACTACTAAGTTTAAAGATTTTATTTTAAATCAATAATAATTTATTCTAAATCCAACGGTAATAAATCCTTAAAAATAAAATATTTTAAAGTTTGGATTCTCAACTCTAATTCTCTCTAAAAAGTGTGCATATTGTTGAAGCCATTTGGAAGCCAATGTACCCACATAGAGAGTGAAGATTTTTCTATCATTTTTCAGTAAAAAGCCATTTCACAAGGAAAGTAATTTTTAGTATCTTCCCCCTATCACTATCTGATTGTGATTTCACTGTTTGAATTCTCTATTCACTTGTGTCCATCTTATTCAAGTCATTTAAATTTGATTTATGTGGTTTAATTTTTGTAATATTAATCATTATTTTGTTTAAGTTAGTAATTAAGATATTGTTTTCAGATCTAACGGCCTAGATGAGATGGACACAGTTAGATAAAGAAGATGTTAGATAAAAAAATCCAGTTTCATGATTTTATCTTCCAAATTTGGATAGGCTTTGGTGATTTGTTGATTCAATTATTGTTAGTTATGATTAGTAGGCGTAGTCAGCCTTGATGTGGCTAGAAAACTATTGGCGTACTCATCGGTTCTTTATCAGTGGATTATTTATTTTTTAAATTGGTTATATAGTTTTTACCTTTTAAAGAAAAAAGGTTTTTTTCACATTTCTCTTTTCTTAATTGGTAAAACTAACAACACAAAGAGGGACCTAGAACGACCGCATAAGAAAAAAGGGTCAAAAATCTATTCCCACTTTTTGGAATTTTAGGATTTTATCCTCCAGCTATGGTGATGAAAGTAAGACCGCCTTTGCTGATGAAATCCGAGGGATAAGATCTCTACGTCACGTTGTAACATCTGTGAATGATCCTAATAGCTGACAAAGGCAAAGATTGATGCGACCAAAAAACGAGTTGATTCGAAAGACTCTAGGTTAACATATAGGCTGTGTTTGGTATAGCAGATTAAAATAAATAAATAAATGATAATAAAAAAGAATAATATAATTAAATAATAATTATAAAACTATAATAAATTATTTTATTTTATTTATTAATAATGTCATTTCTATTTTTTTTTTTTCACCATATCAAACATGCCAATAGAACGATGAGCAAGGAATGTGTCAAGGTAGTGAGATTCCGTATTCTCTCATCATGCAGCAATAGGTCATGAACCATAGTGAACTGTGTTGACACAAACTGCATTGACCACCAAAATTGGTTGTCCAGAGAAATATGTGCACCCCTACCAATTTGCCATTGAAGATCATCTCAAATGAAAAGATTAGCCTTGGAAATGCCTTGCCACATCCACGTCTCACATGAATGAGACTTGAGTTACCTAGAAAAAGGTCCTTGAAAGACTTGGCTTGCAATACTCTGATGAATAAACACCCCAGCCATGAAAGATAATGTGTCTCTGTTAACGAGAAGATACATTTAGATATTATTCGTTAATATTTCCCATGTATGTAATCACACAATATACGAGTAAGAGGTTAGGATATCAGACTTAGGTGGCACAAGCGAGATATAGTATATCTGTTGTAACTAAAATATGCGCATGGTGACTATATATGTGCATGATGCAGATGAAGAAAGGAAATAATAAGAAAACCCAAGTTCATTTTATTTACATGGTATCAGAGCATTGCCCTTGAACGTCTTCCTCGAACCCTCGTATCCTTTGAAAACAAAATAACCATTGAACCAAGCAATGGCCGCTGGATCAAATCAAACCTCCTCTACACCATCCATCCTTGTTAACCAAGATAATGCGCCGTTTCCTGTAACACTTATTCTGGATGAATCGAACTATACTCTGTGGTCACAACTGATGGAGATGAGAATCACTGCTCGAAACAAGGGAGGCTATTTGGCAGGCGAAGAGAAGAAACCAGAAGCTAAGGACCCAACTTTAGCTACTTGCATCACAGAGAACCAGAGAGTGCAGAGTTGGCTTATCGAGGCAATGAGCCCGACATTGATGCAACGGTTCATTCGATTATCCATTGCGAAGGAGATTTGGGAGGCCCTATCCTGAACCTTTTATGATGGCGATGATGAGACTGTGATTTTTGAATTGAATAAAAAATCCTTTACGACCAAACAAAATGGTAGGCCCCTGTTGTTTTATTATAATGAATTTGTTGCTATTTTTGAGGAGATAGATTACCACACTAAGGGACAAGTAGACTCCGTAGAAGGCATCGTTCAGATGTATTCAGCCATGACACGTCTTCGGGTGCATATTTTTCTCAATGGACTCGATTTTGAATTTGATCAGGTTCGTAGTGTATTACTTCGTAGTGAGAAAAAACTCGATCTGGAGAGCATGTATGCGTATGTCCGAAGGGAACACCAACAGAGACAAGTGATGAATAGAAGCAACAGCCGTATTCCTGTAGAAAGAACGGTGTTACCGACAAAGCAGTCTCAACAGGCTGCAAGTACTCAGAAAAACAAGCCACGAAAGCCAGATTCACTTGTATGCTCTCACTGTGGTGAATCTGGTCATTCCAAGCAAAAATGCTATGAGATCATTGGCTATCCAGATTGGTGGGATTTCTCAAAGAAATCAAGAAGGAAGATTCCTAACAAGGCAATGATCACGATTGCAGAAGCAAATGTTAATCTTCAAATGAGTCTGAAGCACCAAAGCCCACAGTAAATGTAGTACTACAAAGTACAAGTGGTAAGAATAATTGCACTACCTCTAATGGTTTGTGGATTGTTGACACTAGCGCAACGGACCTTATGACTAATGAAGCAAATAATCTAGTTCATGTTATACCACATACACAGCCGCATGTCACCACAGCCAATGGTAGTGAATCTCGCATTGAAGGCCAGGGAACTTGTTATTTATCAAAAGATATCTCTCTCGATAAAGTTTTGTTTGTTCCATCTCTTGAATACAATTTGATGTCAGTTAGTCAAATTACATCTGCATTATCATGCACAGTGACGTTTTGGCCCTCTTTATGTGTTTTTCAGGACATTCTATCTCGGAGGATTCTTGGCTATAGTGTTAGGTAGGGCAGCCTCTATTATCTGGATTCAAGGAATATGTAGGAGCGAATAGCAGCTAGAGTGAATAATATTAGCACCGAGAATAAAGTCGAAGATGAAATATGGTTATGGTATCATAGGTTGGGCCATTTGTCATTTGGGTATCTCCAAAAACCGAGGCCTGATTTGTTTAAAAATTTTAAAGTTTTTTATTTTCATTGTGAAACATGTGAATATGCAAAAAGTCATCGAGTGCCTTATTCTCTAAGCTTGAATAAAAGTATACATTCAGATATTTGGTGCCCCGCTAAAATTCCTACCCTGTCTAATGCTTGTTACTTTGTTACATTCATTGATGAATGCACTAGGATGATATGGGTTTCGTCACTTCATAATAAAAGTGAAGTATACTCAGTATTTCAAGAATTTTATAAGATGGTGCGAACTCAATACAATAAAGAAATTCACGTGTTAAAATCGGACAATGGCACGGAATTTGTTGACGCATCCACAAATGAGTTCATGAAAGAATATGGGATCCGACATCAAACCTCATGTTCTTACACGCCTCAACAAAACGAATTAGCAGGGCGTAGAAATAGACAGATCATAGAAATAGTTCGTGCTTCCTTATTTGGTATGAACGTGTTGCTAGCATACTTGGGTGAAGCAGTTAAATCTGCAGCATACTTGATAAATCGGACCCCCTCAAGTGTGATTGATTTCCAGACACCACTTCAAAAATTGCAGACCTTCTTGACCATACCACATATTCCTAATCTCAAACCTCGCATCTTTGGATGTACTAATGTCCACATCCCAAAAAATCTCAGAAGCAAGCTGGATCCGTGTGCAGTAAAATGTATATTTGTTGGTTATTCAGAATTTCAAAAAGGATATCAGTGTTATGATCCTTGCACTTGAAAACTTTATACCGCACTTGACGTCTCGTTTGTTGAATCTAAGTCATATTACCTAGGCACTGATTCTTCTCTTCAGAGGTAGAGGTCGTCTATTGAAGAGAAGATAAGACTCAAAGTTGAAAGAGGAGTTGAAGAACTTGAACAAAAAAACAATCGATTTAACTTCTGGAATGATAATGAAGCGGCTCTTTCAATAGAGTTGCCCCCCCCATTGCCCAAGTGCTTATACTAAACGTTGAGGATTTTCCTCAGAATGTCCAGATGTCATCAACTCGAGTAGCTCCTCATCAGGTAACCTCTGAAGATTCACTTGATGTTCATGAACAGGACATCAAAGTTGAATTTGCACCACTTACTGTCCCTATTCCAGATAATAATGAAACTGGGAATTACAGAGTATCTCAAAGAGCCAACAAAGGTATCCTAAGAAAGCAATATGAACCGGATTTGCGAGCAAAAGGTAAATATCCACTTTGCAACTATTTATTCTCTAATAGTAATCCATATGCTTTAACAGCAGCTTAGATACCCAGCATAGCCATACCTACAAATTTGTTGAAACTGATTCAAAATAAATAAAGTCACGCGGTACATATGTGTTTACTAGTCTAACATTATCCTATAGATTCTGTGTTGTTTATTTTATTATTTTCCAACAAGGTAGTGTATCCTATAGATTCAGTCAAGTCTGTTGATCAAATCTGTTAAGATTGTTTATTTTATTATTTTCCAGCAAGGTAGTGGGTCACAGTAGGTCTTTATTTTCAGTATTCTGTTTCTATGTATAACCTATAAAAGGTTTTGTCTCCGGGTCAATAAAGTAAGAAGAAGTATTGTGCGTCTCTGTTCATTTTTGGAAAAATTATGTTTAAGGACCAAAAGATAAAAAAAATTATTTTTAAGGACCTTTACTACTAAGTTCAGCGATTTGTTATTAAATTCAGTGGTAATTATCCTAAAACAAATAGTAATAAGTCCTTAAAAATAATTTTTTTTAATCTTTGGATCCTTTATTATAATTTTCCCTTCATTTTTTGCGTTTGTCTCTTTTACACTTTAATATTGTGGTTCTGCTAACATATTGGTATCAGAGCCTGTATTTTTTGTGGACCTTTGAGCAAAACTTGCACCATAGCTGCAAGCTTTCTTTTTCTCCAACACTGAACCGAGAATACAGCGGTATAGCACAAGTGATGAGTTGCAGCACAGAAGTTTAACGAGGCAAAGAGCAGCACTCTCTTCTTAACTAGAAACCAAAAACCAGAGGCATAAATCTGAGACCTTTAAGCCACGCATACGGCATTCATGGCAGTGAACGGTGTGGTAACCTTCTCCCAACCTTTGATTCTACTTTTCAAAGGTGAAAATTATGAATTTTGGAGCATCAAAATGAGGACTTTGTTTATATTCCAAGAGCTATAGGATTTGGTGGTGTCTGGGTATAACAACCCAGATGATGAGCAACGACTTCGTGACAACAAGAAATGGGATGCAAAAGCTTTGTTCTTCCTTTAACAGGCATTCACTAATGAGATTTTTTCCCACATTTCCTTTGCAACTACTTCGAAGGCAGCTTGGCAGATTCTACAGGCAGAGTTCCAAGACTCCAAAAAGGTTATTATGATAAAGCTTCAATCACTCTGTAAGTCTTTTGAAACACTCCAAATGGGTCCTTTTAAATTCGTTTAGACTTATCTATGTAGAGCTTCTACTATTGCTTCTCAAATGAGGTCATATGGTGAACAAATTTTTGATCAGACTATAGTTTCAAAAATATTGCTTAGTCTTACTCCTAAATTTGATCATGTGGTTGCAGCCATAGAAGAATATAAAGATTTATCCATTTATTCTTTTGATGATTTAATGGGTTCTTTGCAAGCTCATAAAGACAGGATTAACAAATCTTCAGCATTGAATGAAGAGAAAGCCTTTCAGGTGAAAGTTAAATCCTCAAACAGAGGTGGTCGTGGTGGCAATCATGGTCGTGGTAGAGGTCGAGGTTGCAGTAGAGGTCATGGAGGATGATTTGATGAACGAAGGTAGTACAAAAATGATAAGTAAAGGCAGCTTCAAAATAATCAAAGACCCATTAGGTGCTACCATTGTGGCAAATTGGGTCATAAAGAAGCTAATTGCTGGGCTAAGCAAAAGAAAAATGCTGGTAATGAAGAGAAGCATGCTAATTTCATAGAAGAGGATGAGAGTATGTTATTTATGGCCCATTCTTATAAAAATGCTACTGATGATATTTGATTTGTGGATAGTGGTTGTTCTAATCATATGACAGGGGACAAACCATCATTCAAAGAGCTTGATGACTCACAAAAGTATATAGTGCGACTGGGTGATAACAATGTGTATCATGTTGAAGGAAGAGGTACAGTCGCCTCTAAGACAAGTGATAATACTAAACTTTTGTCTGATGTTCAGTTTATTCTTGCTTTGACTTATAATTTATTGAGCAGTGGGCAATTGATGGATAGTGGTTATAGAATTGTGTTTGATGATAGTGTATGTACAATTCTAGATAAAAAAATCTAGTTGTATTGTAACTACTGTTCCAAAGACTAGTAACAACATGTTCCCTCTTGATGTTTCTTAGATGAATAATTCTGCCTTTGTTGCTAGTAAAATTGATGAGTCTAAATTATGGCATTTGCATTATGGGCATTTGAATGAAATTGGATTGAAGTTGTTGAGTCAAAAGAATATGGTTGTTGGGTTGCCTACAATTAAATCTTTTGAATTTTGTGAAGGGTGTGTCTTGGGTAAGCAAAGTAGGAAGTCTTTTCCTGTTGGTAAGTCTATAAGAGCTTATTGTTTTCTTCAGTTAGTGCATGCTGATTTATATGGGCTCATGAATACAAAATCTCTTGGTAAAAATTGGAATTTTTTATTGTTTGTTGATGATTACAGCCGCATGAATTGGGTTTATTTCTTGAAATCTAAATCTGAAACTTTAGCCCATTTTAAGAAGTTTAAGGCCTTAGTGAAAATGAAATAAGTAGAAATATCAAGTGCGTTCGGACTTATAAAGGAGGTGAGTTTAAATCTACTGAATTTAATGCTTTTTGTAAAGAATGTGGCATTCACAGGCAGCTTACTACACCATATACACCATAGCAAAATGGTGTTGTTGAAAGGAAAAATCGAACGATGGTGGAGATGGCTAAGAGTTTGCCAAAAGCCAAGGGACTTCCAAACTCTTTTTGGGTTAAAGCAATTGCAATAGCGGTATATCTTTTGAATTTTTTCCCTACAAAGGCTGTTATGAATAAAACTCCATATGAAGCATGGAAAGGTATGAAGCCTCGTGTAAGTCACTTAAAAGTTTTTGGATGCATAGCCTATGCTTTAGTTAACTCTCAGTTTCGCAGTAAACTTGATGAAAAGTCTGAAAAATACATTTTTATTGGTTAATGTACTTAGTCTAAAGCATATAAGCTATATAATCCTCTAAGTGGCAAAATTGTTGTTAATAGAAATGTGGAGTTCAATGAAGATGCAGCATGGAATTGGGAAAGTGCCCAAGGAAATGATCAAATTCCAATTCAAATTAATAATGTGGTTGATTCTTTGCCTTTGAATCCAGGAAGTTTTTCATCATCTTCTCCAAGCAGTAGCTCTTCATCTCCTAAAAGCATAAGTTCTTCTTCATCTGCTGAAACTCCTCTAAGGAAATTTAGATCCTTGAAGGAAATTGATGAATCTGGTTCTTTTGCTTTATGTGTTTCAGATCCAATGTGCTTTGAAGAAGCAGCATAAATGGAGGAATGGCAAAATGCTATGGATGAAGAAATGGTTGCAATCCAGAAAAATCAGACTTAGGATTTAGTATATTTGCCTAAAGGGAAGAGAGCAATTGGGCTTAAATGGGTGTTTAGAACAAGGTATCATACTGATGGAAGCATACAAAAGCGTAAGGCATAGCTTGTAGCAAAGGGTTATACTCAACATAAAGGAATTAACTTTGAAGAGACATTCTCACCAGTAGCTCATCTTAAAACTATAAGAGTTTTGCTTGCTTTAGCTACTTATTTATCTCTTCTTATTTTTCAATTTGATGTAAAATCTGCTTTCTTGAATGGGGAATTGGAAGAGGAAGTTTATATTTCTCAACTTGAAGATTTTGTTATGAAAGGTCATGGAAACAAAGTCTTTAAGTTGAGAAAAGCTCTTTATGGGCTTAAGCAAACTCCACGAGCATGGTATAGTTAGATTGATAGCTATTTTGTTGATTATGGATTTAAAAGAAGTGAAAATGAGCCCACTTTATATTGGAAGAAATAAAGGAAACATGATTTTGTGGTTGTTTGCCTTTATGTTGATGATATGATCTACTTTAGATCAAGTGAATCTTTGTTGAAGAATTTTAAGTCTTTAATGATGAAGAAGTCTAAGATGATAGATTTGGGTTTGATGCACTATTTTCTTGGGCTTAAGGTGAAATAAGGTGCAGATGGAATTTTTATTTTCCAGCAGAATTATGCAAGCAATTTGGTCGAGAGATTTAATATGTTGAATTGCAACAAGGCCTCCACACTATTGAATTCAAATGAAAAATTGCAATCTGAAGATGGCACGGAGAAATGTGATCCCACCTATTTTCGAAGGTTAATTAGTGGATTGAATTATTTGACTCACACACATCCTGATATTGCATTTTCAGTTAGTGTTTTATCTAGGTTTATACATAATCCAACACAATATCACTTTGGAGCAGCTAAGAGAGTTTTGAGATATGTTGCTGGAACATCTAATTTTGGGATTTGATACTCCAAAGTATCAAATTTCAAATTATCTTGTTACACTGATAGTGATTGGGCAGGTTCTTTGGATGATAGAAGGGGCACTTCGGGCTATATTTTTAGCTTGGGGTTAGGAGCTGTCTCATGGAGTTCAAGGAAGCAAGAAATTGTTGCATTGTCATCTTCAAAGGTTGAATACATTGCTGCAACTGTTGCTACTTGTCAAGCTATATGGCTAAGAAGAATACTTGCTGATTTGGGTCAAAAACAAATTGCTGCAACTGAAATTTTGTGTGATAACAAAGCTACTATTGCAATGACAAAGAATCCATCCTTTCACAGCAGGATAAAGCATATAGACATCCAGCATCACTTCATTCGCAGTCTAGTGGCAAGTGGAGAAATTGTGCTAGAGTTTTGTAACACAAATGATCAAGTGGTTGACTTGTTTACTAGGTCTTTGTCACAGCACAAGCATGATTATTTTCGACAACAACTTGGAGTATGCGATTTTGAATCAAGGGGGTGTGTTGAAACTAATTCAAAATAAATAAAGTCACGTGGTCCATATGTGTTTACTGAGTCTAATGTTATCCTATAGATTTGGTCAAGTCTATTGATCAAATCTGTCAAAGTTGTTTATTTTATTATTTTCCAGCAAGGTAGTAGGTCACAGTGGGTTTTTATTTTCAGTATTCTATTTCTATGTACAGCCTATAAAAGGTTTTGTCTCCTGGTCAATAAAGTAAGAAGAAGTATTGTGCGTCTCTATTCATTTTTTGTGTTTATCTCTTGTACACTTTAATATTCAGGTTCTGCTAACATGTATATGAGGCACTATGAGACCCTGAATGGACCAAAGTGACAAATATTGAACTAGAAGCCTTGCAGAAGAATCATACATAGGACCTTGTAGAGTTATCCAATAGAAAATCAATAGTTGGGTACAAATGGGTGTTCACATTAAAGTTGAAGGCTGATGGCAGCCTTGATTGGTATAAACTTGTCTAGTGGCTAAGGGATATACATATGAGCATGGCATTGACTATGATGAGACATTTGCACCAGTGGCAAAAATAAACACCATCTGGAACACTTTGTCACTCGCAGCCAACAGAGATTGGCCTCTGCAGTAGTTAGACATAAAGAACATATTTTTAAATGGTGAATTGGATGAAGAAGTATATATGGCCTTACCTCCTGGGATCCAATTATAGAACTTGAATGAGCACAAAGTTTGTAAGCTACAAAAGTCATTGTATGGTTTGAAGTAGTCTCCACGAGCTTGGTTTGGAAAACTCACAGCCATAATGTGAGATTTTGAATATATACAAAGTAATACAAAGCATACCTTATTTATCAAACGAACAGGGGATGGACTTGCAACATTGTTAGTATATGTAGATGATATGATAATCACTAGAGATCATCACCAGGAAATGGAGGCCTTGAAGAAACATTTGACAACGAGGTTTGAAATGAAAGATCTTGGGGAACTTCAATATTTCCTTGGAATTGAAGTGTCCAGATCTAATAAAGGTATCCTCCTGTCATAAAGAAAGTATATATTAGATTTACTTGCTGAAATGAGTATGCTAGAGTGCAAACTAGCTGAAACTCCAATTGAGATGAACCATCAGTTGGGAATTTATTCGGGTCAAATACCCACAAATAAAGCACAGTATCAATGGCTTGTTAGAAAGTTAATCTACCTTGCACATACACGACCTGACATCACCTATGCAATAAGAGTTGTTAGCTGGTTTGCTCATAATCCCAATGAAGAACATAAAAAAGCTGTAATGCGTATACTAAGATATTTAAAAAGGAGTCCTAGCTTGGGAGTACTATTCTTAAAACATGATAACTTGAAGATTGAAGGATACACAAATTTGGATCGGGCTAGAGATCAAACAACTTAAAAATCTACTACAGGTTATTTTGTGTTCATAAGAGGAAACTTAGTGTCGTGGAAAAGTAAGTTGCAAGGTCTAGTGCAAAGGCTGAGTTTAGAGGAATGACACATGGAATGTGTGAACTTTTATAGATAAAGGGGATACTATTAGACTTGGGGTTCGAACAACATAAGCCCATGGATCTTTATTGTGATAACAGAGTTGCAATGGAGATTGCCCAAAACCCAGTTTAACATAACCATACGAAACAAATTGAAGTTGATAAACACCTCATTTGTGATAACCTTAACAAAGGTGTTATTTGGTTCTCATTTGTGAAGTCTAAAGAGCATCTCACAGATGTTCTTACAAAGGTCGTATCATCTAAAGTTTTTCGAGACAGTATCAGCAAGTTGAACATAACAGTAGCTCAAGCACAACTTGAGGGGGAGTGTTAACGAAAAGATACATTTAAATATTATTTGTTAATATTTTCCATGTATGTAATCACGCAATATATGGGTAGGAGGTTAGGATATCAGGCTTAAGTGGCACAGGCGAGATAAAATATATATGTTGTAACTAAAATATATGCATGGTGGCTATATATGTATATGATGCAGATGGAGACAGGAGATAATAAGAAAACCCAAGTTCAATTTATTTAGTCTCATGCATTGTTATTTTTATGAGTTGTTGAGCAAATCTATAAATATTTATATAATTATTAGATTTATGTTTGCTCCTTACATATTCATTGAAGCAGAAAAAGGTCATTTGACCCACCAAGACTGTTTCTATTACTACCTTTCTCAACATTTTCTTCAATATTGATATTGATGTAACTATCTGTACTATAGGTTTTGTAAATATCACGACTCCCTCCTTCCATTACTTGGTCGGTAACAACCAAGGATTTTGATTGTTACTTTGGTTGTTATCGACCAAGTGATAGGAGGAGGGAGTTGTGTCCCAAACTTTCAAATGAAGAATAAAACACTTTTCCCGGTGATTTATCAACAATTTTATTAATTATGGAGTATGAATCTTATAAATAATAAAATTGGTTCACCAATTACAATATAATGTGTGATGCAATAAATTTTTTAATATTTATTATATTTTTGTATTATTATTCAATAGTGTTTATCTTTTTTATTTTTATTTTTAAAATAAGAGTATAATGATTATTTCCTATCTTCATTTATTTATTTTTATTCTTTTTCTCTTTACATACCTAATATATCATACCAAATATAATAATAAGGGATATATTTGCCTTTATTTATTTGTTTTATAAATTGTCAAAGGCATATGATTTCTAAAAACTCATTTTTATGTTTTGAAATTTATTTTTTTTGCTAATTCTCATCATTTTGAAAAATATATTTGTTATGAAGTTAAATATTATTTTTAATTCTAAATAAATAAACATAATTGTTGTGTGATTTTTGGAGTTTAATTAGTAATACTTGTGAGATTATTTTTATTTTTTAATAGTAATTTTACTCTGTCTTGAAAAAATTACAAAAATGCCATTAGTCAGTATGCAAAAATGCTGAAAACATCGTAGACGTTTCCTATTTTTAGTGTATTTAAAAAAAATGTTTTAAGAGAATATTTTCTCTTTAATTATTTCAAAAAGTATTTTCAATTATTTTTTTCAATAAAAATAAAAATAAGAAACAACAAAACCAAAACACCCATAATTTTCAAAAAAGATTTCTTTTTTAAACAATTTTCTGGCTTAACGGTGAGTTAGTACAAAGAAGTTAATATGTGCACTATTATACAATCCCTACTTTATTGCATTATTCTTTTTTTTTTTTGGTCGGACAAGATAAATCTAGCAAATGTGTGTGTGTGTGTGTGTGTGTGTGTGTAGATATGTATAAATCTCAAAGTAATTCTATAATAAAGAATCTCAACTAATAGATTGAGCTCTTTAGCAAAATCCTTGAATGAATTATTTGACAAACCCTTCTTAACCTAGTGAAGCAAAACATTTGAATTTTAACAAGCTAAGTTGAAGAAGAGTATTTAGATACTTATCAATATGGAAATGGGTTTTCTTGAATTTCTATCTCATGTGATTTGAACTAGAATTATGCAGTGGACTCTGATCTTTTATTCGTGTTAGAAATACCATAGTCATAGGAAGAACATAGATATGAAATTTTTTTCAAGGATCTGTTTCTCTTTTCTATCTATGTCTGTTTTAGAGCAAGGGAGAAGAGAGAAAAGTTGATAGTATGCTTAATTCATCCTATCAGTTTCCTATTTTTTATTTTTTAATATTTAATTCCCTAATTAAACTAATAACTAACCCTTCTAAACTTAAAAATTCAAAATTTGAATTCAAATAAATAAATAGTAATTGATTAATTAATTAATTTAAAAAGGGAATAAACTTTACACTCCCAAAAGAAGGACTTTTATGCCTTTGGATGTAATTACATAAGAATAGTAATTCGAAATTCTATCTTCATAAAGAATTAATTAAAGTGCTAATAAAAAAAATATTGACAAATGAATATAAGATGGAACCTCATCAACAACAAGAGTGAGGAATCATGTTGACGACCAATGATATTTTTGTATTTCTACCGATTGAACAATATGTAGAGTAAGGATCTTCAAAAAATTTTTATTATAAAATTTTTATAGAATTTGTAGTGAGTAACATAAAAAATAAAAATATATATGAGATTCATTTCTTCTTTTTTCTCTCATTCTTTCTTTTCTCTTTAAATTTTATAATAACTTTATAAAGTAATATGAGCAAAATATATGAGGCAACTTTCGATACTTTATTAAACAGATATATATACAGTGTACAGAGGCAACTGAACTCCTAGATATTAGGAATAGATATTGACAATAAATGATGATATACGAGGATTACGTAAGATGTGATTGCAATCATAACTATTTAACAATATCCTTAACACACTCTCACAAGATGGGGGTGTCGTTAGTCACACCAATCTTAAGCCAAAGAACTATGAGACGTTGACGAGAGAGAGGTTGGTCAAAGCATCAGCAAGCTAGTCTCAGGTAGAGATATGCAAGACTCGAACATGACCTTGCTATACACGGTCTTGGATATAATGAACATCAATGGATATATGCTTCATGTGACTATGCAAATAGGATTCAAGCTTAGAGAGGTCGCACCAATATTATCACAATAAATGAGTGGAGTGCCATAGATTCGAAGACTAAGTTCAGTAAGTAGTGATCCAACCTATGCCAGTTCAGATGCCGTTAGAGCTAAGGATCTGTATTCTGCCTCTATAGATGAACGAGCAACTGATTTTTGCTTAGAAGATTTCCAGGAAATGAGGATATTTCCAAGATACACTAAGTAAGCAGAGGTGGATTTATAGTCATCCTTGGAGCCACCCCAGTCAGCATCTGAAAATGTTGTAAGAGAAAGTGACGATGCACGACGAATGAGAAGACTATGAAACAGGGTGCCTTTGAGATAACGAAGCAGTCGTTTAGCTGCTGCCCAATGAATCTCTGTCGGTTTGTGCATAAATTAGGCTAGATGATTGACAATGAATGATATGTCAGGCCTTATGAAACTGAGATATTGGAGTGCTCCAACTAGACCATGGAACTGAGATGCGTTTGTTGGTGCTGAGCCATATGAGAGAGAAAGAGCAACTAGTAGCAGTAGATATGGCAACTGGTTTGGCCTCATGCATGGAGAACTTAGTCAAAAGGTCTTGTATATATTGGTGCTGACTCAAAAAGATCTCTTGAAAGGTAGTTTGAACATCTATGCCAAGGAAATAGTGTAAGGGCCCAAGGTCTGATGGAGAACTTGGGAGAGAGGGTTCGAATGCAATGAGAGATAGTAAGATTATGATTGCCAGATAGTGATATCATCCACATAAACAAGGGTATAAACCTTAACATCACCTTGGAGTTGAACAAATAAAGAGTGATCAGATTTGGCATGTCTAAATCCCAAAGATTCAAGAAATTGCTTCAGTTCAGTGTACCAAGCGCGTGGAGCTTGCTTAAGGCCGTAAATTGATTTCTTTAGATGATAAACATGATTGAGATAATTTGAATTAGGAGAACTAAGGGGCTGGAGCATAAACACATCTTTAGTAAGGTGACCATGAAGAAAGGCATCGTTGACATCCAATTATTGTAATGGCCAGTTATATGTGATAGCAAGAGTCAATACAAGGTGAACAGCGGTGGGCTTGACAACAGGACTAAAAGTTTAGGAATAGCCAATACCTAAACATTGATGAAAACCCTTTGCAACAAGTCTCGCTTTGTAATGAGCTATTAAGCCATTTGAATTTCGTTTAATGCGAAAGGCCCACTTGCATCCAATTACATTTTGAGAGGCATGAGGAGAAACAAGGGTCCATGTCCCTTGGGACTGTAGAGCATTAAATTCAGCTAACATGGCTTCATGACAACGAGGGTCTTTCATGGTTGTAGAGACACATGTTGGCTCTAAGAAGAGCGGAAGTGGGTGTTTGGTAGTGTGGTGAATATATTTGGGCTTGAAAATGTGGTTCATAGATCGAGTGACATGGGGTGTGTTTTCATAGGTGGATGTGTTGGAGGAGATGTTGGTGTAGAAATAGAAGGTGTGATGAAGGGTGGAACAGGGTCTTCACGACGTGCAGATGAGGCAAAGAAGATACAATGAATAAGAGTATGAGTGGATGATGGTTGAGATGCAGGTATCCATGCAAGTGGGGAGGAAGGCAAGGAATGAGTGTGTTTAAAATGAAAGACAGGTTCATCAAAGGTAACATGACGAGAGAGGAATAATCGTTCTTGGATGGGATCAAAACATTTGTGAGTATGATGGGTTGGAGAAAAGCTAAGATAGATGCAGGGTTTTGATTTAGCTTGAAGTTTGTGAGTATTGTAAGGTCAGAGCCAAAGGAAGCAAGTGGTGCCAAAGACTTGAAGGTGATGAATGAGAGGTGGTTGTCCAATTAATGCTTCATGTGGAGATTTCAAGGTAAGTGTCAGGGTAGGTAAAAGATTAATGAGATAGGCACTATGTAACACAGTATGGGACCAGAAACATGGGGCAAGAGAAGCTTCATGCATGAGAGTAAGGGTTGTCTCAACAATGTGTAGATGACGGCGCTCAACAATCCCCACATGCTTAGGAGTATAAGGAGGGGTGATAAAGTGTGAGATGCCATGAGTGAGAAGGAATGGTTTGAGTTTGAGAAATTTAGTTCCCTCATTGGTATAAATAGCATGAATATTTGTTGTGAACTTATTTTGAATGAAGGCATGAAATTGTAGAAAAAGAGACACAACATCAGTTTTATTTTTCATAAGAAACAGCCACATATATCAAG